>CACRXP010000347.1:542496-556988 GCA_902702965.1 Spirometra erinaceieuropaei | reverse complement strand
AGCAAGGTAGAGCAGGAAAGCTGACTTGCACATGAATTAGTTTATAGTGAATATAGACTTGCGCAGCATCTGCCGCACTCTCGCCTCCTCCCCAACTGGGTGCATAGTCAAGACATAGTCAAGAAGACTAGAGGAGCGGGAGGCAGCAGGTGGATGACACGGTCGAGTCCTTGGTGCTCCACCCCGAACCCCCTGGCAAACAAAACAGGTAACCGGAATTTTAAACAAAAACAAAGGGGGCTGGCGCGAGCGAAGTCGCACCTAGGTAAACTATCACACCTGGTTCGGATCCCAGAGAGTGGGAGTGCCATAAAGGCCACACTAAGAAGGAAGCATTGCATCCTGACTCTTAGATCACTAGTCGGCCGCTCCACACAAACATACAACACTGTGCCAACTGCGAGACCCAGGTTACCCCGTCGATTGGCAACATTCCAAGCCATGACTTCTTGCGCACCGTGATAGTTTCAAGTACGTCAGATTGTCTATAGTGAGGAAAGTGCACTGGCTCATCGACCTCACTCTCCTTTTCCATTCCCGGGCCCCTGTTTAATGTTCATGCCGGTCAGTACTCAGGTGTGAGGAATGGACGCAGTGGCTGCCATACCTACCGAACTTGTCTGCGCGCACCACATGCACGACCTGGTTCCCCAAACGTAAGCACCAGGACTTCGCCCAACGGGGGTTGGGCGGCTTATATCTCACATGCTTGTGAGTGCCATAGGCCACACTAGGAAGGATTCGTTTCAGCCTGGCTCTCAGCTCATTAGTCCGTCACTCCAAGCAGGCATACACACACAACTGGGCAGACTGCGTGGGCTGAGTTGGGCGTCAGTCGGCAGCCTTCCAAGCCACGGTGCCTGACGCACCGCGATCGTCTCAGACTCGAATCACACATGTAGCAGAGGAGCGGCATGGAGACGGAACCCAGAGGCACACACCCAACTTGCGTGGGAGGTGGGCGTTCGTCATGAAAATGAAGAGGGAAGGTGCGAGGACGCAGACCTGCCTCACTCCGTTGGTCCCTGCGAATGCCTCTGGGACAGTTCAATTGTCCGTGACTCGCGCCGTCATGCCATCGTGGGGCCGACGCATCACCCGAGTGAATCTTTCGGAACCGCCGAATTTCTGCATGATTTTCCACAGTACTTCACGATTAACCGTGCCAAAGGCCTTCGTCAGGTCCACGAATGCAGAGTAGAGGTGGATCCGCATCTCCTGACAGTTTTTCTGCAACTGGCGGGGGACGAAGGTCATATCAGTGGTCCCACGATGACTACGAATGCCGCACTGGCTTCCCCGCAGGAGACCCCGTCATAGATGGCTGTTCAGACGGTTGAGAAGAATGCGAGCGACGATCTTCCCGGTGATGTTCAGCGGGGAGATGCCTCTGTGGTTGTCGCGGAGCTGACGATTATCTTTCAGCTTGTAGAGGAGGACGATTATGGCGTCCTGGAAGTTCTAGGGAACTTCTGCTTGACGCCACATTTCTCTGTAGAGCGACACCAGATGATCCATGTGTTGAAGGCTAACGCGCTTGTAGATCTCAACAGGGATCGCGTCTAATCCGGTCGTTTTCCCGCTGGGGTGCTGCTGCATGGCGCTGCTGGTTTTGTGGAGAGAGGGCCAGAGGTCGAGGTAGGCGTTGGTCTCTGCTAGAGGCAGACGGGCGATGGCGGCGTCGGAGATGGTGGAGGGACGGTTGAGGACGCCTCTCATATGCTCGGCCTATCGCTGCATAAGTTGTGTCTTTTCAGTGAGTAGGGTTGTTCCATTGGCGTTGAGAGAAGGAGCGATGCTGTCGTATCGTAGACAGCCCTGATCGAAGTGAAGAAGTTCTTACATCCGCTGCGGTCCACATATCCTTGAATCTGCGCGGCCTTGCGAGCCATCCACGCCTCCTGTATCTCCCGCAGCCGCTGTTGCAAAGGCGGCGACTACGGTGGAAGGCTACTTTGTTGTTTTCGGTAGGGCGATTGACGAAGGATTTGTGCAGGAGGTTCTTCTCGGCGAGCAGATTGCTGATAGTGGCGTCGTTGTCATCGAACCAGCCCTGGTGTTTGCGACGTGCGCGACCGAGGACAACCAGGGCGGTTGACTGGACCGCGTTCCGCAGTTAACACCATTGGTTCTCCACGGAGGCGTTCACGTCGGCGGCAGCGGCGGCGGTGGCGACCAGAAAGTTGGTTAGCCTTTCGCCTTTCGTCGTTGAAATGGAGATGGTGAGCAGGCAAAGTCAACAAAACACTTTTCTGCTTACCTGGGGGTCGCTTAGCTTGAGCTCTCCTGCGAGGCTGTAGACGAATCCGCATTTTGAAGATAACGAGTAAATGCTCGGTCCACCCATCCGCACCCGCGATCACCCTTGTCAACAGCACGTCCCGCTAGTCTGGCCTCCGGACGAGGACACGGTTCAGCAGGTGCCAGAGTCGCGACCGAGGTTGCATCCAGGTATCCTTCTCCCGCGTCGGAAGGTGGAAGAAGGTGTTGGTCAGGATGAGGCGGTGGTTAGCGCAGGTTCGTAGCAGGAGTAGGTCATTGTCATTTGAGACGTAGAGATCATTACGACCCAGCACTCCACTCCAGGCAGCATGGTCTATGCCGACGCAGGCGCTGAAGTCACCAAAGGCGATCAAATTATCCGCCTTCAGCAGACGCCAGGAGGGTGTGCAGGTCCTCGTATAATTTGTTCCTTGCAACGTCAGGGCTGGTCATCAACGGAGCGTAGACGCTGCCTACCCAGAGAGGCAGGCGGAGGCTCATAAAGCGATCATTGATGTCCTGAGGCAGACAAGACAGTCGTCCCACAATGTCGTTTCGAAGGACAAAGTCGACACCCGCGTCCCGTCGATCTGCCTTGGGTAGGCCGTTCCCCAAGAAGATGTAGCCAGCACCCACTTCCTCTTGTTGGTCTTGTTCGGAGAACCGGGTCTCGTTGTCTGCGGCTTGGTGGTTTATTCATTGATTGAAGGACGCACTTCCTCCAGCAGACGAGAACTCCGGTCGTCTGACAGACCAATGAATCGCATTCAGTCGAAAGAGGTCATACCGTGAAGACTACGACAGGGCGGCCACGAAAAAGAAGGTGCAGCCAGCACCAACCTCCTCTCTTGGTCTTGTTCGGGGAAACGGGTCTCGCTGAGTGCGACGATGTCCTCCTTGTAGCACGCCAGTTACTGAGCTACTAGCGCCGTCCTCCGTCCCAGTTGGTTGGTTTTCTGATAGTCTAAAAGGGAACGAACATCCCAGGCTGCCAGAGTAAGCGGACTCACCCTAGTTACCTGTGGAGTAGGGCGGAGGGTAGGAGGAGGGGAAGAGAGGGTGTGTTGTTTCTTGTGTGATTGTTTCGACCACATGTTTTGCGTCTGTGAGCCATGGTCGGAGCGCAGAGGTTGTGAACACAGCACTTGTTTAGTGTACTTTTTCTAGCTCCTTCCCTCGCGGTGGTGAGCAGTGCTTTCCCTGAATAGAACTTCTCAGACTTTCCAGACAGCTGCCGGACTCCACTATGGGCCACGACTTTGCTTTGTGGGAGAACGAGTAGAGTTATACTGGGCCGCCTACGTGACCGCTGTCGCTCTGGCCGCAGGACATTTTGAAGGGGGGGATAAGGGAAGAGTAGAGGAACGAGAAGCAGAGTTTCCCGTCCCTTTCTAAGCTAACTGGTTGCTGGGATGCAAATGGTGAGCAGAAAAATGTAACAGGACGGTATTCAACAAAACTGTATGTGGCTTACAAGAAGGACCAGCACAGACAAGCAGACAAAGGCAAGCAAGCAAAAAACAAAGACATTCGAGAAATATTCGACTCACCTGCGGGGCCACTTACCTTTTGACCCTCAGTAGCGTTGCTGGCGAAGCTTTGTTTTGGAGGTGGTGATGCGGTGATTTGTGGAATATTTGACCATGGGGTAAGAGAGTAGGGTGGAGTGGAGGGCAGAGTGGGGGGCAGAGGGGAGAGGCGAAGAATAGGTGCGAAAGAGAAGTGAGGGGGCGGTCTCCCAGCCATTGGGTCAGTAGCTTGCTGAGTGCTTGTGGTCTCCTGCGAGGTTACACACGGAGCATCATCCCAGAGAAGCCGAAGCGGTGTTCCATCCGGCCGTCGATGGTAGGAGCGGAGCCGAGTTACCGTGTGCGGAGATGCACACACGGATACCCTTACCTGGTTTTTGCCCGTCGGTCGAGGCGGTTGTGGCCGCAGCCACATGTGAGATTTGGGTGCCAGCTAATGGACGCTAGGCGTAGTCAACACCTGCAAACAAGTGATCAACCTACTACAACCATCGCATGGACTCACAACTGGACACTCTCTACACACACCACCAAGACCACCCGGTGGCTCCAACTTACCGTGACCTTTAAAACAACTGCCCACATTGCTAGGTCCGAGACCCTGGTTGGAGTAGGCCTCTTGTGCGTTGTATGATAGACATGGGTTCCTTTCGCTCAGTCACCGCTTCACACCCAACTGCAGTTGTTATCACTTTTGTTTTGTCACTGCTACCTGATAATTATGGGAGACGTGGGTGAGGCCACTGCGGCGCAATTTATCCTCATCATTAGCTAAAGTAGGCACATGTCATCCTAGCATACTCGAGTCACTTGTGTTCCTCATCGCACACATGAATAAAGTGCTATCGGCGAACCTAACGTAAAAATAAGCGACTGTATTTGTGAAGTTTATTATTCAGGCAAGCACTAACAGGGGATGCCAGGTGGCGGGGCCCGAATTATCTGCGTTGCCTATGGCCCATCTGATAGGCCCCGTCTGTGAACTATCTTCTCTATGCCTGCGCATGGTTCTGTTGCTGTTCCTAAATGGTATTGAGGAGAAATATTAGGTAATAAAGACACCGAATAAGCCCAAAAATGTCCTGCATCAATTTACTTGATTTACTGTCGCTATCGCCGCTAGCTTAGTTCATATGTATCTGGGGATCAAGTGTTTTCAAATTTTTTCTGATGCCTACGACATGGTTACATGGGAGATAATGATGCGCCCGTCTCGTTTGTAGATGTAGTCTGTTAAATCCTTTTCACCAAACCTCGTCAAACTCATCGTCACCTGAACACATTAAATACTTTATTGAAAAGTCGTTCCACCTGCAAGCCAGGCCTGGTAAGTTCGACACTTAAGGGGATCAGTGTGCACTTTGCATTAAGGATTTTGGCAAAATTCAGGGGGTTACTGACGCCTTAAAATTTAACGAAGACATCCCAACTACATTCTATTGTGGTAGGAAGACGGAATAAAATGCCGACAGTAACCAATCTCATGCTATGTTGACTGAAATTCTATAATGCGTTTTCGATTAGGAAAGATTGCTTAAGTGGTATTACGATACTGATTTTCTGACGGCGTCGTCCCGCGATATTTCCAAAACGACTGGATATTGGTTTTCGAATGTACTTATTCTCGCTTGCCTAAAAACCGCACTCAGCAAAAAACACCACTTACAGGGTATGCTTTTTTCTATTGACTTCGATGCTCCTATAAATACAAATTTATTTTGTAGAAGAAATCCACAAAATGCCATTTTTTGGATCCATTTGGAAGCGAATCAAGTCTTTTTCAAATGTACACAATAAAAAGGGAAACTTTTGGTTGTAAAAAAAGTTCCCGATCATAAGATTTCTAAGACCGTGAAATATACATCCAAATGCCATCGTACCTGTCTGTTGAACAATGCTTCTCATTAAGCACGCAACATTTTAACATTTTACGAGTCTCATGAAGTGTCTTCTTAACGGCTTGAAGGAGTTTATGTTTTTCTTTGAACGAAAAATATACAGATTGGAGACTGAAAACCCTCAACGCAAATTAAACGATAGTTCGGTCTCAAAATTATTTGGGAATCGAAAAACCTTTTAAAAATGAAAATATATGTTTCTTAGTTTACGCGCTGAAGAAGGCGTGACTTTCTACCAAATAAATACGGGAAAGGATGCTATTGCGTACTTTCCATACAAAATATATTAATGTTTATATGAGCAGCGAAAGCCAATAGAACAATGTATACCACATTAGTCGTTTTTTGCCAAGTACGGTTTTTGCAGGCAGCAGGAAAACAGTGCATTCAAAAGCTTGGAGTGTCAGTAATATCACAGGATCATGTCGCAAGATAGTAAGTATTGTAATTCCACTTAAACGATTCTTCCTAATTGAAAACGCATTTACGAATTTAGGTTTAAATTTACGGGATCGGTCACTGACTTTAAATGTGGAAATTTGATTTGGCTAAGAAAATCCATGTAGATTAACAGCAAAGATGTCCGCCGAAATGCGGGATAATCAGCGATACCACGCGGAAGGTAAGAGTTTGAACGACACCACTTAGGCTTTGACTCGTCTGTGGAAAATAGGCTGGACAGTGAACCAACTAAGTTCCATGGAGAACAGTCTAGTTCCTCTGTTTTTCATGCCATAATTACCAGAGCGCACTCTAAAATATACTTCGCCCTGTTATTTTGCTTCTATTTTCTGAAGTAAGTCAAATTTTCATATGCATTTCCTTCACTCCTTCTTCTTACGCAAGAACGACTTCCAACTAACCTGCCGACGCGAAAAATGCCGACGCATTTAACTCGTGCGTTTTGCGCAACATGCGCTCTCTTTAAATTTCTATCAGAATTAGAGTGTTTTGTGGTTAAAATTCATGCGTAAAACTTCCTATATATCAAACCCTGTCCTTTTCTCTTGATTCTATCACCTCTGTCTGCGCGCAGAGCGCATAGCCGGAAATGGGGATGTTGGAAACTGAAGACAGTTAGGAAAAATGGGTTCGAAAAAGTTTTGCGTTCAGTCACAAAAAAGGAACTGACTTTTTGTCACGTGCTTGTGCAAGCGAGGTATCCAGAAACGACCAGAAGAAATTGCAGCCAGTAATAAATGAATGTACGTTGAAAGTGACATTCTGAGGCCGTTGTAAAGTTTAAACGTAGATGTTGGTAAATACTGCCACATGGATACTTTTCGAGGCAAGAGAAAGAAACATTCGGGGAGAGTAGAGTCCAGGCTTACAGTAAAAAAGAGTACGAAATGAAATTACTGCCTAACACAAGGCGTACTACAGATAGAAGACCTTTAACTGTAACAGTTGTTAGTCGCAAGTCCGAAGGAAACCGTATATTTTGCATAACACAGGTCTTGACTATCATAGAAATTGAAGATGTGCGCCAGTTAATCTGCCCTTTGATTGGTAGGTGCTTGTTAATTAGCCTAAAATCTGTTTATGCCTATAGTACAATCATTTGTTCGATGGAAGATGCGCCACCACATCCGACCTCATATGACTGACTATCTAAAAAGATAAGTCATTAACTTCATTACTTGCGTAGGCTTAAGATTGCTCGTAGAATTCGGTGACTTAAGCCGCTTTTGTGAATCTCCTCTGTGCTTTTAGGGTGATTCCTATTTTAGTAAAGGAACATTTATTTTGCAAACTTTAAGTGCTGCCTCTTATAGAACTATTTTGTCCAGCAAGTAGTCACTTTGGATTGTGCAGCCTGTCATCTTGCTAAGCTCGACTGTTTGAATCAGTTTAAGTCAATTTATTAAGGGAATAAGGTTTTCGTCCTTAAGCTCCCTATTCATATTCAAAATAGCAATAAAGTCTATTTTTACAGCAGAAATTCTGAAAGTTAAAAAGTCACCAGTATGAGTAAGGCAAATGCAAACCGCCTCCACCGACACAATCATGATTATATGTGCAGTATTTTCTCAGCAAATGAACGTCCAGTTCGCATTCATGTGTTCCAACGGTTTCTGGAAGGAGCACCGCGTCAGGAAGTCTGTTCCGTGCTCCGACCACCTTCTGCGAGAAGGCGTTCCGTCGGACTTCTGTATGCACCAACCGCGGAGACGGTCCGTTCCAGATAATTCAAAAAAGTCATTAAAGTCTAGGTCACGCTGATAACCTCTGGCAATCCGATAGGTTTGAATGACGTCGCCGTGCAGCTGCCTGCAACTGATAGGAAACAAATCAAGTTCAGCCAGTCTGACTTCGTAAGGCAGATGACCAAGTCTCTTGGCCATCTTCGTAGCCCTCGCTTGCATTCGCTCCAGCTGCTTATAATCCGTCTTGAACCACGGACGCCAGGCCTAAACGGGATACTCGAAGTGAGACCGAACAAGTGCCTCGTAGGTTTTTCCTAGCCGTTCCTTATCGATCTGCACAAATCCTCGTCTCAGCGCAAATAACACGGGTGGCACGCGTTTAGCTGACCTTAGACACCGTGACGATGGTTTAAACGAGGTTATTTGGACGCTTAGATCATTCTGTTTCTTAACATTTGGAGGAGGCTGCCCATAAAGGAGGTATCAGAGGGGGCCATCCTCCTCGTTGGTCCTTCTGGGACGGAGTCTTATGACCACACGCTTACCAACGTTAAAATAAAAGAGCCCGCATGCAGACTAGCTGAAGACTCGGTTGAGACTCTCTTGAAGTGCGTGCCCGCCTGTGTCACATCTTATGGCTCTCCACAGTTTAACATCGTCAGCAAACATGACAGAGCTGCAACCCAGGTCGTCGATACAGTTGGTGGTGTAGACTACGAGGAACGACGGCCCTGAAACTGAGCCCTGGGGGACACCACTTAGAGCGGCAGCAGGGGTCAACTTCGAGGCACCAACGCACACGGTTTGCGATCTTCCCTTAAGAAAATCTGTGATCCATGTCAGCAGCTTGTTTCTTGTTCGAATTTCAGATGGTTTATGGATTAGACTTTTGTGTGGGATGCTGTTGAACACCTTCCTGAGAGTAGTGTAGATGACGCCAACCCTACCATCTTCTTCCAGTGCGCGAGTCCATTGACTTGTCGAGATCAATAACCTGAAAAGGCAACGGCGGTCGTTTCTGAAGCCGTGCTGGAGCCCTGAGAGAAGGTGGTTCTTCTCCAGGAACTCCATTGTCGCTTTCTTCGGTGTGATTTCCATGACTTTATAACAGAGCCAGATAAGGCTGACGGATTGATAATTAATGACATTTGTTCGACCGACAAGCTTCTATATCGGGCAGATATTTGCTATCTTCCATCCAGTTTCAATATTCCGGAGGCAGAAAGTCCTCGGAAAGAAATATGTAATATTGCAGTAATAGTATACAGCATTATCTTAATCAGGCATTGGTCTTTTACAAAAACAAGTATTCGCCAAACTCGGAAATTTTTACAATGTCCAAGCGAGTGAATTTAATTTAGGCTCTCCAGTGGGACAAGACACCCCGAGCCAATTATCTACCGGCTTTGCAGGTTGTTTTTACGTTAGCATTGTTGGGAAGTCTTTTAAAAAACATATCAGGACCTGGGTAAATTGTTCTAAAGGCCATTTCATCAAGTAGCCACATCATTTAAATAAGAAAATCAAGAAAAAACTACCATCAGGATTGAATAGGCCTTGTTGTAGAACACGACTTAACTAGTTACTTTTGTTTAAGCATTGCCTGATGCTTTTTGTGTATCCGTACTTTGGGGATCTGTCCAGGGACACCTACAGTTTTTACACACTATATGACGATATTCATAGAATAGAATAGTATGAAACAGTGCCGAGTACGTAGCAAACTCAATAATCTGCTCAAGATTCGCTGAATTGGAAGTCGAAATTAGGGTCTTACAGAGGTCTGACAAAGCCTCCTGCCATCCAGTATGGAGACTGGGATGTTACTTTGATGGAACCATCACATTACCGTTTATTTACCGCGTGGCCTGGTGAGGCGATAGCCCTATTACGGTAGCATAGCGACTGCATCCTATAAATACTGCAACTTCCTGTGCACTAGTCACCCTTTTCTGCCACTGTCTCTGATAATGGGTTCAAGTGAGAATCCGAAACGCCAGGCGAATAAAGCCCTTGTTCCAGCGATCGCTTCTTCTTCCGAGTGTACTGTGGTGACTTGCGCGCGAGTTACTTTATGGCGGGGCATACTTGCACACCAAGTAGCGCACTTCTCCTTCTCTTACGTGCCCCAGGCGCACTGGCTGACAAAACTACGCCCACTACTTTCGATCTGGGGCCCCCAATATTACCGGCCTACTGCAAGGGCGGCCCTAATCTCATAAATTTCGCAGTGCAATGAACCATTGAGGCCGGATTCTAAGCCCTTCAGTCACTCATTGTGAGGACTTAGTTATCCCACCAAATGTTAATACCCCCAGAAACGACTGGTAGCACTTCATAAGAGATTTATACGCATCGTACTAGTTATGGAAGAGAATGCTTGAAGTGCCGTGGCGATGTATTCCCAGCTCCTGAGCCAAAAATACACTGATAGACGGCCTGCAGCATGTGGTCTACTAGTTCAAAATAATAGCTTCCTATGCCGGTTGTTTAGAAGAATAGAATTCACCGTGTAATGTTCCCCATACCCAAATTTACGCCTGCCTTTCTACCAGAGCCGAGCAAAATTATTGTCATCCATGTCGCTGATGGTGCACTTAGCGTTTTTTTTCTTACCAACCGAGCTCGTCGATAGCCGTTATAGCCGACAGGGGCTTCCCGGTGTTTGCAGAGGGTTAAAGTTCCCTGCCACACAGGCTGTTTACGCACACTTCGTAGGTCGGCGCTCACTAATGTGGTCAAAGTCTGTCACACGCTTAACGTGATACTCACCTCTGAGGAGTTGAAGTGCATTTAAGGGGAGAATCTTTCAACTGGGGTTAAACTCCTAAGTGGACTCTAAGTAGTCCTACAAAGGAGGTTCTTAGAGGGGTTTTTAAGTGGACGACAAACGTCAGGGATTGAGCACTGCACACTTCCGGCGCCCAATTCACGTAAAAGTACCTCCAATTAACTATCAAAGTGGACGATAATTGTTATTAGAGTGGGCTTAGCAGGAAAAAAAATTGCAAGGAAGGCGCGCACAGTATGTGCTGGAACTTACCACGCAAGGATTGAACGCCTTTATGCAAACCTCCATAAAGTAACGAATACTTATATGTGTATAGTTGAATTAGTGCTTAGTATGGAGCAAAATTTCAATTTGATTCGTACGGTCACAGGCTGACTTTTCGCTGCGATATTATTCAACCATCTTTGAACTCACACCTAAAAAGATCTTATAACTAGTAGGAGTATTAAATTTGTATGTGGTTTTTGACGGCCGTATATATTTCGTGTTATTTATCAGGTTGAACACATGAAAGTTCATTTTTTAACTGATTTTTTGAAATAACATCTTAAAACTTCGAACTTTAAAGGAAAAGTGCGGATATTCTTCAAAAGTTCTTATCAGGCGCATTTTTAAAGACAATGATGCATTTTTATACCTTCAATTCCATAAATTTTGTTTAGGAGGCGCATAGCAAAGGCCATATTTAATAAGACTGCGCGAGCAATAGAAGGTACCTTAATAGGGACATGAATTTACTCAAGGAAAATGCAAAACAAGCAATTTGGAAACCTCAGAGCACGCGAATATGCGAGTTTTGCTTACAGACTTTGTAAAACCTGACTGCTGCTTTTCTCCAGGTACAGAATTTGTTGGTTACATGACTTAAGACGAAATTTTAATTCATCATTTCTAGGAAATGTCATGGATGTCGTCTAGTTAGTCCACCATAGGTCAAAGCGTTTCAAATCGATTAAGCGACCGGTGACAGTGGCCGAAGTGCCAGTGGGCGACCTTGGACCAAGGGCTTATTCAAGAGGTTAGTGCACTAATACTCGTTTCCAGCCCTTGAGATGTTCCCTGCGGTCCTCGAAATGTGCCCATTCCCGCCGCAATTAATGCGGCTCTTGCACTGCACCTGTGATTATGGACATTTGCACGTTCGGTTCCTTCTCCAACTGCCGTCTATGAACGTTGGATGGCTGGTTCCTCATTTATTTTGAAAGGGCTAAAATTGGGAGCTAATATTAAATCTTGCAGTGCCATCTGGATTGCGCGTAGGCGACTGACGTGAATACGCGGTCAGACCAACCGAAATTCGCAAGGGCCAATCAGCAAACAGCAACTGATCAAGAGGTACCGTCGCCATCTCCACCTCGGCTCAGACCGCCCCCACCCGCCGGGCTGTCTCATCTAAAAATGCATCATAAGCGTTGACAACTGAGTGGCATACTAACTTACCTTCGCGTACTGCCATGCCAATTACAGAAGTACGCAAAACAAGGGACTAAACTTCCTACAAACTGGCCGTCTATCTTGCTGTCCAAAATGTAGGCTATGCATTTAGTCTTGCCGTTCTGAGTTCCGCCCTTGACGAACACTGATCAAAGCAAATGGAGTGGTTGTCCTAATGAGAGGACTTTTGACCCGATTAAACGGCTAACCTAGATAACCGGGGGTTTGTTTAGCTGGAATACAACGCATTATTAAATTTATGCAGTCATCGAAATCGATAAAAACGCTCTGTAACTAATTCTTGCTTTCTATTCGGTGTACTTAAGGTGAATAATCAGAAATGATCTCAATCGGAAGCCACTGTGTTTCGGTGAGTGATATTGCACATCAAGCTTATCAATAATGCGATCGAATTTGAGATATATTTTCTTTGGGGGAGTCATAGCCTTCGATAAGCCTTCATCCGGGCATACTTATCCAATATCCTTTTCCGAGTATAATGGTACGTAGTTTTGCCATTATCAATCAGTTTAACTCCACCTCACGCATACTACCCCATGAACTTAGAGTCCCACTGTCATGAAACATTCTGAATAAAACGAACTACTCAGAAGTAGGCATGATTCCATTAAGGGAAAACGCCGTCAATTTCCAACTAATTTCGATTTCTGCATACAGTTAGTGACCTAACTCATGAAATGTGTCGAAATTTACGAATGATTGTCAATCACTCGCACACCGACACCATTTCATGTGTCCAATGTCTATTTTAATTAAGTACAAGTTTAAAAGAATTAGAAACATAAAAGAAACATTAAAGGCAGTGTTGCGTTGTTTAGAAATTCGGATTTATTTCGAAAAGCGCAATATCCCGAAAACGTCAGTAATGGCTCAAATTTAGTCAACTTCGTTTTTAAATGTATAAAATATATTCTCATATCAAAAACATAGTAAATATGAAAGTAGAAATAAGATAAGGCCCAGTAAATGTGTTATAGTGAAGTTTACATCTACATATCGTTTAACAAGTAGTGTGATTTCATATATGAAGGTTTGCCAACTGCCTACATTCTGAGTGTAAATTCCAAAACAGTTTTCCAGTGAGCAGTGTTATTTTTTACGCGATTGAAGTAAGTGAGATGGGGTTCAACAAGAGAAGCTGGATTTTGCTTGATTTCACCGATGGGGACGTCGTAGGAACAAAAGTTTTCATAAGGCGACATGCCATAAGGCCGGTCGGTGCCTAATAAATTTAAATATAACTGGCAGGCGTGATCGTAGACGTACCATTTTGTGTTTAGAGAGATAAATTTTCTTCCGTTAAATTAATTTACACTTCTCGTTCGCTTTGGATTACGTTGAGTTTCAAATCGGCCTCGAAATGTTGCTGAATACTTAATGATTTTCAGTGTTTTCACCCGATCGTCCATAAAGACAGATTTCGAATTATCTGTTTGCATAAAACTTTAAAATAAGATTATTCTTAAAGGCATTTGCCGAATTAATGAGTGTTCGAGCGCTCCTTTTCACGAAGATGGTCGTTTGGGTCACATGTGAAGACTCATTCCAACATCAAACTTCATTTTCGAGAAAAATGGCTATCCACAACGAAAGTCAACAAGGAATATGCCTTCGCTTAATAAGAAAACTTTCCTTAATATGTTACCTCTTTAAAAAGGGCTTTATTACTGCACGCCGTTGACGGATGTCTGTGTACTTTACATTTTTGCGCGGTGAGGCCAAGTAAAAATTTGACTCCTTTGTCCGTTCCTTTCGCGTTCTTAAGAAATACTAATATTTTTCTACCGTAAACGTAAGAACATGCCTTTTTCTATATAGTGCGGTCATTTGCACTGTTTTTGCTCGCTTTTAGACTCCGTTCTTCGATTACGAATGCACGGCAGAACGCCCATATAAATACTGATATTTTGATGAGACTATTAATGCTTTGCTCGTTCTATTTCTGAATAAAGTATGCACAGAAGCTACACTACACGACAAGTAGTGTTACATATGTTTAAAGCTGGAAATGCCCATTCGGCGTACAGAGTCCTTCGTAGTCACCTCCAGTCGTGCGACGTCGGTCGATGATTGGGTCTACGTGCCTTATAACTGCCGCTTGTCCTGTTTCTGCCACTACCTCTGACGATGGACTCCTGTACGAGTCTGAAAGCTCAGGATAATAAACGAATTGTTCCGGTGCTCGATTCTTCTTCTTCTTCTTCTTCTTCTTCAAATATGTATACACCTGGAACTCGAAATTTCGCCTCCATTCGGTAGTGGTCATTTATGTGACATCAGGTAGAATTTTCCAAACGGCAAAACAATTTCAGCCCAATTAAACGAAGGAATCCCTATCTGCGTTATTACTGCATTTTAGGGCACCAAATCGCACAGATCTGGTAATTTGACATTTAGGAATTGATAAAAC
>CACRXP010000347.1:469093-537464 GCA_902702965.1 Spirometra erinaceieuropaei | reverse complement strand
TCGTTTTTAAATGTATAAAATATATTCTCATATCAAAAACACAGTAAATATGAAAGTAGAAATAAGATAAGGCCCAATAAATGTGTTATAGTGAAGTTTACGTCTACATATCGTTTAACAAGTAGTGTGATTTCATATATGAAGGTCTGCCAACTGCCTACATTCTGAGTGTAAATTCCAAAACAGTTTTCCAGTGAGCAGTGTTATTTTTTGCGCGATTGAAGTAAGTGAGATGGGGTTCAACAAGAGAAGCTGGATTTTGCTTGATTTCACCGATGGGGACGTCGTAGGAACAAAAGTTTTCATAAGGCGACATGCCATAAGGCCGGTCGGTGCCTAATAAATTTAAATATAACTGGCAGGCGTGATCGTAGACGTACCATTTTGTGTTTATAGAGATACATTTTCTTCCGTTAAATTAATTTACACTTCTCGTTCGCTTTGGATTCCGTTGAGTTTCAAATCGGCCTCGAAATGTTGCTGAATACTTAATGATTTTCAGTGTTTTCACCCGATCGTCCATAAAGACAGATTTCGAATTATCTGTTTGTAGAAAACTTTAAAATAAGATTATTCTTAAAGGCATTTGCCGAATTAATGAGTGTTCGAGCGCCCCTTTTCACGAAGATGGTCGTTTGGGTCACATGTGAAGACTCATTCCAACATCAAACTTCATTTTCGAGAAAAATGGCTATCCACAACGAAAGTCAACAAGGAATATGCCTTCGATTAATAAGAAAACTTTCCTTAATATGTTACCTCTTTAAGAAGGGCTTTATTACTGCACGCCGTTGACGGATGTCTGTGTACTTTACATTTTTGCGCGGTGAGGCCAAGTAAAAATTTGACTCCTTTGTCCGTTCCTTTCGCGTTCTTAAGAAATACTAATATTTTTCTACCGTAAACGTAAGAACATGCCTTTTTCTATATAGTGCGGTCATTTGCACTGTTTTTGCTCGCTTTTAGACTCCGTTCTTCGATTACGAATGCACGGCAGAACGCCCATATAAATACTGATATTTTGATGAGACTATTAATGCTTTGCTCGTTCTATTTCTGAATAAAGTATGCACAGAAGCTACACTACACGACAAGTAGTGTTACATATGTTTAAAGCTGGAAATGCCCATTCGGTAGTGGTCATTTATGTGACATCAGGTAGAATTTTCCAAACGGCAAAACAATTTCAGCCCAATTAAACGAAGGAATCCCTATCTGCGTTATTACTGCATTTTAGGGCACCAAATCGCACAGATCTGGTAATTTGACATTTAGGAATTGATAAAACCTCTGATTTTCTTAAAATAACCTTTGTATTTGCAGGTTGAACGCCATGGTTAACATCGGACATAAAATAAATTTTCAAGTTCGGCTAAATCTGTTTATTGAAACTCTTGCGTGTAATTTGCTGTACTTTCAATGAAAAAGCCACTCAGATGCGTAACCGGAGTCTAGGACATGTATTAGCATAGGAAATAACGCAAATATATTCCAAAGTCCATTTGCGCTAAAATTTACTGATATTTTACTTGATATAATTACGTAAACACAATTTCTGTATAAGAAAAGGACATTTTATTGGAGGAAGCGAATGAGCGAACAAAATGCGCAACGTTAAAGACGACCAGAAATTCTCTCATCAGATTCCGTTATCAGATTTCATGAGATAGGTCACGCACTGTAGGTTTGGACCTGCTTCTTGACGTGCAGCATGAAATGCCGGACGGAATAGTCCTTACAACACCCTTTAGAAGATATATAGAGCCATAACTTGTTCTACATATGGATACATTCAGAGAAAATGTCGATTTCCATGACGCCAGTAAAGCTATTATGGCACTCTGTGAAGCAAAATTTCCTCTACATACCACGTAATGCAGATTCGCGTCCGTAAAAGCTTTCGAAACTATGTACGAAATAATTGTAAGCAAAACGTTCTGCGAATAACATTGGCTCGTGTTGATGTCAAAACTACCAGCAGGAGGAAACGCGTTTCCTTCAAATGTAAGCTAGCTGATAAGAGAGACCAGATTTGGATCTTACTGTAATCTTTGTCTCCCAAGGCACTTACCTTCAGCCAAACCCGTCTGGCGAGAATAGACTGATTCGTGTCTATTTACCGAAGCGATAGATCCAGGATCTTTGATAAGTTGCACGCATAGCAAACTTGTATTTGTCTGTCCGAAGCGGATAGACAAGTCGAAATACGGGACAGGTAGTGGATGGAGACTGAGGAATCGGTATTAACAACATACTAGTAGTTAAATAACCCAGCCTTACTAAGCAGACGAAGTTCGCTGCTCTTAAATAAGGCAATTTAATAACCTTCCAACACAACAGCTGGACAGGCGCCATTGTTTAAGCATGCATGTGTGTATCGGTTTGTCGTGGAAGATGGACGATTGAGCGACGAGATCACATATTTATCTGTCGAATTTTCCAAACTTTCACGGGCTTTCGCATTCATAGGTTACCTCAGTGACAACGCAGGTGGCCTTTATAACGAGTTGCCTAGCGGCGCCGCAAGTCTGAAGATGACTGCGCAGGGTGCCGTGCGAAGGTGAAAATCTGATGCACCAATTAATAGAGTTTCCACCAGAGAATCTGGCTTCGAACGACTGGCAGTCTGAGCTATTATTTCTGAGGCTTCTGACCTGGTTCAAGAGCAGAGTCGGCGAGTTCTGGTAACTGGGCCTCCATCGCACGCTACTTTGTTTTCATGTATGTCTTATCCCAATCCTCGTCTGCCCTGATTTGTACTTTCTAGGACACTTTGGGCGAGGAATGGGCTGCGCCACAGAAAGGACCCACCAGGGTTTGCTCGGCCACGCACAGTCCAGCAGTACTGCTTTCAGTCGCTTTTTATCCATTATTGCTCAACAGTGTAACATGCTAGACCTTTGGATGTGTTCCTACTCGGGTTGTCGGAGAGGGGGGGAGGGGGGGGGGCGACGCAAAGGTGCCGAGCGTAAATATGCAAACATCACACATAAAACGGTCGCGGATGTACTGGCTATCTCACTTCCTGTCCTGCGCCTTGCTGCAGTGGGTTTGGGTGCGTTTGAAGATCTTTTTTGCACATTTTCGATGGTCTGGCCTAAGCTCGTTCCTGTAGCATCCGTCTTCCTATCAACCACAGTCTCAGCCTCGCCATTAAGTGCTTTCCGGACTAGCACCATAAAAAGGGGAGAGTTCTTACCTTCTTGCGTCTTATCACGTAAGTTTTAGGTCTTTGACTAGTGTTCTGATCAGGTTTTAGAATTGCTGCGGTATGTTAATCCCCTGAGTAATGAACACGTAATCGGCCTAGTGGTGCCGAAAAACAGGTATATATTGGCTGAAAATGGTCCGCTGCGACTTCTTCAAGTGAATTTCCGCGGCCAAGTCGGCGGCTGAGAAGTCCATTTAAGTTTCCTTGATCTTCTCATAGGTTCCTCCGCAAAAAGTAAATGATTTTTCGAGTAAAATTGCATGACATTTGCAAGCCTTATTGGGCCCTCCTCTTTGTGATAACACCCTTTCAGCTTTTCGTGGATCAACCAGCCGTCTCTTATTTATTCTTAGATATTTTTGTTAGTGAGTCTACTGCTTATATTGACAGGGATCCCGGTGCTCCTGTCGAACTGCCGATCGGCCCTCAAGCCTCTTCCAATGAAGCAACTACATACTGAATCAGAGGATGAGGAGGGGGAGGAGGAGGAGGAGGGGAAGGAGAAGGAGGAGTAGGAGGAGGAGAAACGTCCCCCATGGACCAAAAATCCCGAACAAGCTCCGAAATGGCTGTAAGAGCTAAATAACTTAATAACTTCCTCTCTCACTGGGGAATATCTTTGTTGATAATATATACCAAACAAAAAACGGGGGGTTTCGCTCCGTCTACCCAAAATAAATATCGGTGGATCTTACCCAGAACTGGCAAAGTACAGTGCGTGACCTATCTCATGAAATGTTGGCTGAAATTCTGAAATGCTTTTTCGATTAGGAAGGATTACTTGGTCGCCGTTGTGATACTGATTATCGTAAGGCATACTCTTATAACATTTTAGACTCGGCAGGATTTCGGCTTTTAAATGCACTTCTTTTCAATCTCCTGTAGAAAGCGTGTTCGGTAAAAAATGACTACTTAAGTAGCATGAATTTTTTCCATTGATTTTCGATGGTCTTGTAAATTCAAATATATTTTATAGAAACCATAAATAAAAATATGCTTTCTTTTAGTCAATCAATAGAGAATCACGTCTTCGTTATATTTTGTACTCAAAAAGGAGTAGAATTAGGTTTTAAAAAGTTTCTAATTATGAGACTTTTTAAAACCGCGATATGGCCATTCACATAGCATCGTGCCTGGCCGTTTTCCACTGCTCCTCATGAAATGTACAACATGGTCCGCATCCATTGCAAAATTTTATGGACTCTGTATAATATCTCTTTAATGACATAGAAGAATATGGGATTTTCTTTACGCGGAACGCATGCACCCTGTAGAGTGTAATCACTAAGCGCTAATGCAACGAATGATCAGGCTCCAAATTTTTCGGCAATTAGAAAACTTTTTTAAAACCTAATTCTACTCCTTCCTTAAGTATAAAATATAAAGAAGACGTGATTCTCTATTGATTGACTAAAAGAAAGCATATTTTTATTTATGGTTTCTATAAAATATATTTGAATTTCCAAGACCATCGAAAATCAATGGGAAAAATGCATGCGTCTTAAGTAGTCGTTTTTTACCGAACACGCTTTCTACAGGAGATTGAAAAGAAGTGCATTTAAAAGCCGAAATCCTACCGAGTCTAAAATGTTATAAGAGTATGCCTTACGATAATCAGTATCACAACGGCGACCAAGTAATCCTTCCTAATCGAAAAAGCATTTCAGAATTTCAGCCAACATGTCACGAGATAGGTCACTCACTGTAGGTGAGGATGAAACATAGCCAGATGACAGATGCCCGTATTTCCTCTCTCTTCGTCATAACTGTTTATTTGAAGTCATGCGCTCAGTCAACGTCCTGCGCACCGGACCCCTCGTATTACTAAGGGCTCTCCGCTACATTCCAGTTGAGTTAGGGTTATGAATTACTGTATTTACGAGGGTTAGGGTTAAAGTCAGGTCAAGGACTTGGAATTTAGAAAGGGCCACCTGTGGTATGGAGAGTCCTTAGTCCCGTGTTCAAGCTTTTTGCGCCTCACAAAGCCGCAAAAGCTTGTTATTTTTTGGGCGATTTTGGCCAGCACACAGCAGGAGTTAAAAAAACAGCAGTAACGGCAAAAACAGTATCGGAATGCTAGAGTCATTATAAAGGGAAAAGGGTAAGGATAGGTTGTGTAACTCCACTAGGTTTAATATCCATAGCCAACTACTATATTTATTCTAGCAGACCTTGTTTAATTTATCAGTTCATAGCTCAAGGAAGTCACCCAATGAATTCTTACTAGCATAGTGATATAATCACAAACACCGAGCTGTTTCAATATGACTTTTTTTAGTGATAACTTATTTAGCATGAGGTGACCTTCGGCCGTCTCTTCCAAAAGGGTACCTACGTCCTTTTGTGTTTTGGCTATACTCACAATGCAACGCGTACTGTAAGGATCGTCGCTTCCGTTCTGGTTTACCTTGTCTCGGTTAGAGCACAAACATTCAACTTCCACGATATCTCCGAAAGGTCTCTGTTTTCGAACGCGTACGTCATGGCTTACGTACTTCTTCAAGAATACTTGTGCGTAGTCCCTTTTACAACCAGGGATAAGGCAGTTAAATAAAGCTGAGTTTATGTAAAAAAGCTGACTTACAAATGGTAGTTAAATTGCGTTCAGGAAGGAGCCCTCAGGGATCCCTGTACAGGAAGCTGTTGCATCGGATATGTTTTCACAATATGCGACAGGGATATTTCCATGTTTGCTTAAGGCCAACGTTGTCTAGCCCAAACTGCGGACAGTACTGAACCCCGTCTACGTGGGCCTTTTATTGCCCGATGTGACACCGAAACCCCTTGAGCTTTTCGCCTTCGACATCGACCGTACCGGCATACACAACCGTCGGTGTGCAATCTCATTACTTGTTGGCGCATTTAGCGTCCACGTTGGTATTTTATCGCTCTACATATTACTCCCCTTGCTTGGCAGTATTTTACCAATTTCATTGAATTTACAGCTTCGGTTATTTCCTCCGTTCTGGCCAGAAGATCAAGCTGCGGTTGTTTGACTGTTCTGAGGCCTGAAGCCGATTGTCTGCATTTTATAAGGGAAAACCAACCATTATCACCTACCTTGTTCATAGATACATTTCATTGTTGTGCATAAACTTTGGATTTAAATATTTACTGTCCTTAAATTTTTATTTTACAGTAGTCAGTTGACTTATTATGACGATACAAACAGGCGTTCGTAATTACGTTATTTGACTTCTCCCTTGTTCACTAGGGTGTATTTTTATGGCTTCCCCAATACTCATGTGCATTACGCCACCTCGCAGTTTATTTCCACAGATGAAAGATTTGGCACTTATTGTTCTTCTCTTCTATTGGCTGTTCGCTCCATTGGTTCCTGAGTTGTTACAAATTTGCATGTGGCGGATTATCCAATCTAGGACTTTTTCAGAAATATAATTTGCTCCTCCTTTTGTTTAACTGAACGGGAAGCTTTTGCCATCAACCAGCAGCAGGAACGACTCGGTGCAAATGAAGGGATATTCCGTTAAAGCTCGAACGTAGACCACTACATCCCCGAAAATATAGTTTGGTTACCTAAGTAATCCAGAGTCCAGGAGAGTAGGTAAGGTTCTTTTTGTCGGGTGGGGCTCCAATGCGATGCGTCGTCAGAATGTTTCACGGTTGGGTTACAAACACCTGGGAAGACGAAGGTACAACCGCTGGAATAAGAGTTTTACTTGCCTAAAGTTTTGGATTCACAATCGAATCTATCATCGGAGACGGAATCAGATAAGGTGTTGTGAGTTGCACAGGTGTTGCAGTATTTAAAGGATACCGTTGATATATCACTGCACGTCTATCAGAACTGACGTATCTCGCATTCATCTGAGAAAGTTGCATGTAGTGCGGCCACAGTCTTCGATACCAGTGTCAAATGGCGCGACAGCCACATGAGCGACTAAATTCCGGAAATCAACGGCTCATCTGTAGGCAATTAACAAATTCATATGACCTGATCTTGAAAAAAATCGGTGGCGGCCGTTTTTCACAGTTGGGTCAAATGAATACTTCAAAGCCGCAATAGTCACCTATTCGTTTAGCAGTTATGACACCAAGTCCGGCTATCTACGATGAATGCGGGTGTTACCAATTGTTACAGACACACAGTGACGTAACAACTGCAGCCCATGAACACTGCAACACTTGTGCGACTTACAACACCTTATCTGATCCCGTCTCTGGTGCTAAATTCGGATGTGAATCCGAAACGTCAGGCGAAGAAGTCTCTTGTTACAGCAGTTGTGTCTCCTTTGCGACTGCTTCCTGAAACTCTTCTATTGCAGGAACACTGTTCAGTGACGGGCTGATTCTCCGTCGTCAGAACAATGACAAACTGCCATGCGGGTTTACTCCCACAATCGCTCCTGTGGAGTAGACCAAGATGAGCACAGGAGTCTGGATTTCTGCAAAAGAAAGGACAAAGACCAGAAATTGAGAACCAGGTAGAATTGAGTAAACTCTCTCCGTAGTCTATCACACCGTGGGAACTTGGCAGACGACGTAGGTTAAGGCCACTTGCGACGACTGAGCGTAAGACAAGCTATCCAAACTGACCCTACCTGCACAAAATAACCCTAAGCAGACGCTGTAGTTATGATGACCGGAAGGCAATTACCTAAAGGTCTCAATGCTGATTGGAGTGAGCAGAATGCATCAAATTACAATTCGATTGAATGAAGTACAGTGCGTGACCGATCTCATGAAATGTTGGCCAAAATTCTGGAATACGTTTCCGAGAAGGAAGGGTTACTTAAGTGGGGTTTTTATACTGATTATCATGCAGCATAATCCTAGAACATTTCGGACTCACCAGGATGTAGGCTTTCGAATGCTCTTCTTTTTGACCTCCTGCAGAAACCAAGCTCGGTAAAAAACGACGACATTATAAGCATGCATTTTTCCTATTGATTTTCGATGGTCTTATAAATTTAAATATATTTTATAGAAAACATGCAAAAATATGCTTTCTTTGGGTTATTTGAAAGGAAAACACATTTTCTTCACATTTTATGCCCGAAGAAAGTGTGCATTTAGATTTTTAAAAAGTGTTTGAATAATTTTCAGCCTGATCTGCCATTGTATCAGCGTTTACCTTTTCAGTCTAGAAGGTGCACGCTTTCCGCGTAAGGAAAATCATATATTCCTCTATTTCTTTAAGAAGATACCACAAAGAGTTCATGAAATTTTGCAATAAGTCCGGACTGTGTTGTGCATTTCATGAGGAGCATTAGTAGACGGACATACATGCATGGACATCGCACGGTCTTGAAAATCTCATAATTAGGAACTTTTTTAAACCGTAAATATGCACTTTCTTCGGGCAAAAAATATGAAGACAATGTAATTTCCTACCAAATGAGCAAAAGAAAGCATATTTTGTGCATGTTTTCTATAAAATATATTTGAACTTATAAGACCATCGAAATCAAGAGGAAGAATGCATGTTAATTAAGTAGTCTATTTTTTGCCGAGTGTCGTTTCTGCAGGAGGTCAAAAAGAAGTGCATTGAAAAGCCGACATCCTGGCGAGTTCGAATTGTTATAGGGTTATGCTTCATGATAATCAGTATAACAGCCCTACTTAAGTAATCCTTCCTACTCGGAAACGCATTCCAGAATGTTGGCCAGCATTTCATGAGATCGGTCACGCACTGTATACCGCCTCCTTCTTGCACAACGACTACTAACTTAAAGCTAAAACATGGTAATATAATTATAGTTACCTTGCGAGGACTCACCGATGTCACGCAAATTTTCGTCCTATTTCTTCCAAAATATTGAGTTATTCTGGCAATAATAGTATCGAGAAGCAAGTTGCCAACAACTGTAGTGGCAGTTCACGCAAAGGTGTACTGTGTCGAGATCGTCTTACCACATCCCATAGGAGGTTTAAAAGTAAACAACTACTCTCTCTGTTAGTGCATTATAGTCGGGAAGTAATAGCTGGTAACTTTGAGACCCCACTGGCTTTGTTTCCGAAGAGGTAGCACACCGTTACAGCAAGTGAGTAGGAAAGCTTCAAAATCACATATCATAACTCTGAAAATAATACTATAAGCATGGCAGTTCAAGGGAGCCATGCAGTGTTCTAGCTTACGAGTGCTGTTTTGCATCAGCTAAAAGTCCTTAAATGCAGGTGCTAAAACGGGCAGTAGTTGCTCAGGTTTTAGTCATGCCCTGAAGTAAACAACTGGGGAAACCCACCAATAAAGTCGCTGGAAGAGGACGGCTTAAACCGGCAAAACCGTCGTTTTAATAGCACTACCGAGTCCTCCCCGTCCAGCCACATATGAGGACTCTTTACGCCGTCTGCATGAAAAAAAACATGAGTTCGTGCATGTTTGCGTGCGTTGACCGGGGCAAAGTTGACTGGAGTGAACGTGAATGAGCGTGATCTAGTCTCTGTCACTGTTTCACCTTGGTTTGTCGTTCCAACTCCGTTATCGGTTATCTGATCCCCTTGGCCGCCTGGTAGGTGATCTTGTGTTCATGGCCCCTACCACTAGACGACGGGTCTTATCAGATCGGCGTGCGTCAACTTCACGGTTGTTAGTTGTGATTTTAGGAGGCATTTGTCCAGCCGTAACAACGGGTCTAATCAGGGAAGAAGTTTACTTTTTGGGCGTTTTGCTTAGCGTACATCCAAAAGCGTGTGAATTAATAAGTTCCTACTATAATCGTTTTTTGTATTTTTTCGCATGAGATTCGCTGCTGAATGCTGCTCTGGAGTCGCCACAAAATGATATAAAGAACAGAATGCGTAACCGGTCACGTTGGAATGTTAGTTCGGAGGAGTGTGCTGTAGGTAGGAGGCTCTGGTGTGTCGTTTCGGATGTTCATTTAAAAATATTTGTGGAGGGTTAGGTTGTGGGTTGGATGGGTAACTGGACATAAATGTGATCAAACTCAGGGCTCAGGTGGTTAAAGTGATGGCTGTACCGAGACCTTGCACTCCCTGTCATGGGTTTGAACTCTACCAAAGCTGCCGTGTTTTCACAACTGGATCAGATGATTTATGCACTTCTTCCAAAACGCCTCTTAATTAGGCGACCGTGGTAGTCCTTTGGAGGATTCTAGACTGATTGCTTAAGAATTCCTGGTTGGGCAGTTAGTTAACCGGAAAAGAACTGGTGGATTTTGGTGTGATATGTGGAGAGGGTTGTATACTTTTAGGGATTGACAGTCGAACTAAGCGCGTCGCGGTATGTAATTGTCATTTCTCCTTATGTTACATGTTTGTGACGTAAGAATGTGATCTGAACGTAGTGACCACGCCGCGATAATAGCTTGGCGGACAACTACCAGACAGGGGTATTAATTTTATATACACAAACCTATGGAATTGATCATTTTTGTTTCCATAAAAAGACAAACATTTTTGTGAGAGGGCGAGTGTATTATAGTTGATCTGATTTTGAATTCGACCTCGCGCCGCCACGCCGCTTCTCTGGCGACCAAAATTTAACGTTGTTTGAGCTTATGACATCGTTTATGCGACTAGTTACACTTTATTAGGTATGTTTCAGTGAATATAATGGGAGACTGACAAAGATTTGAGAAAGAACCGTCGTAAACGGGCACTCGGAATCCTAGTTACCTTCGTGACTTATGCAACCCACAACATTTAGACATGGGCAAATCGTCGAATGCATTTGCGTAATCCCTAGTTTTCAATTTGTATGGGAGCAGTATTGGAAGGTCAGCTGTAATATGATTAAGCCTCCGAACATGGTAATTGTCTTGTCGCTAACCGTTCAGTTTTCTAGGACAAACTTGAACCAAAGGCAGAAGATGCAATGGAACATAGGAATAAATAAGTTTATCGCTTTTAATTGATGCCTGTCTGAGAATAAGCAGATGCGATCGCCAGAACAAGACGTTTATCAGATACTGTCTCTGATGATGGGTTTGAACGTGAGTCCGAAACATCGGGCGAAGTAAGCTCTTGTTCTAGCGGTCGTATGTATTTCATATCAACTAGTTCCCGGAACTCACATCATCCTGAAAAATGTAGAATAGAAGGCAAATAAGAAGACCAACAGCTGTTCAAAAATGGTAAAACGCCAAGTTGTCGAGCCATTTTTTATCTCTCAAAGAACACAAAGACCGTGCTGACAAGTATGGGTGACGTCGAAGCCAGAACACTCGTCCACCCTTGCATACAGGGGAATAGAGTCTGACCATCAAAGCTGTAATCAGTGCACTCCGACTGACTTATTTAATGAAGGGAAATTCTCATAAAACCCTTCACCATGTAAGAAAACTCCAGTCAAAAGTTAATAAAATCGCATCGAATATTCAAAAATGTAAATGGCACCCCAACTCATATGGCTAACAGAAGGTATAAAAAGGACATACAATAAAGCCAGTCGTCGCTGAGGATGCAGACGTGAGACTTCCTACAAAAAAAATTAACAAACTAACGAAATGTACCGTGAGGAACGTTTCTACTTTGCCAGTATAATTCGCATCTTCAGCGTGAGCAGAAGGAGTAATAACCGTAACCCATCGCCCAAGTATCACACAATTCACCCGCATGTCTGGCCACCGTATGGGCCTATTCGGCCATATGCGGATAGGCAAAAAACAACTTATAAGACATCGTCTATCACCATAGCTCATTTCATTTATTTTTTCGGTCGGCTGTCCGGATATTAGGCTAACCAATCCCTCATATACGATCACTACAGCGATGTTTGACAAGGTCAGTAATTACGGAAGAATTTTTACTGCTACTTTTTGCGTGCGCGAGACACGCGATGGACAATCACTATGCCATGCCAATCGCTCTGCCAGATCTCATCACACGTCAACTAAAAGGTTCAGAGAAAAAGATAGATTTAGGCCAATCCCGGCGAATCCTTTTCCATCGTCAATCGACGAAATAGTTTGATCCTCCTTTGGAACCACGGCTAGACTGTATGCGGCTTTTATCGTCCTCCCCCCCTCTTCCCTGAAATGCGAGCCCGTGTGTGTGGCAAGCGATAGACGTCGCCCCCGCGTCACGCCAGTCACTGCAGAAAATCTTACCCGTCGGCCAGATTCGTGTGTAAGTCGCTGGTGTTTGTACGAGGGAAGAGAGAGAGAGGGAAGTCGATTCAACCTATCTCCATCGCTAACGTCCACCATCACAAACAACCAAATGCACTTCCAAACTATCGCGACGCGCCAACAGCTGTGGCATTGAGGACTGCCTGCCTACGGGCCTACTCGGTTCCTCTCGCGACTGAGGATCACGATCAACGACTCGTTCTCTCGCCCGCACGGGTTTCCAGCTGACCTACCTCTATGAAGTTTGCCACACAGGAAATCTGAGATACGGTAACGTGTAGTATGCGTAGAGTGGCTGTCTATCCTAGTTAGCCCCTGCGCGCACGGTTATTCCCCGTTGTCTTGGAGTTGCTTTGTCATTGAAAGACGATGGGGATGTGTGCAGTGGCCGCTTCACCATAAAGAAATCCCTGCACGCATCACGAGTGAGCTCTTCGCGTGGCAGACCACGTCGCTTGAAACGGTCGAATTACCATACGGCGCACAAGGTGGGTGAATGTATTTATTCATAGGTGTTTTGACAGACTTTGAACACTCAGTTTTGACTTCACTGTGAAAAAACTTATTGACCTCGGTGAGATTCGAACCCACGACAGCAAGGCGAAGGTTTGAATGCGTCTAACACCCCAGCTACCTGGTCTACGAAGTCCTACTGGGAGTAGCGGGTTAAATCACTTGTGGGTGAGGTTACCCGCCGAGTCTACTGTAGAATATGGAGTCCACCAAATCCGATACAGCAAACCGACTCCAGAAACAGGATCTAAAATCCACCAGATGGCTACCAGACATTTATGCATTTGCTAAATCACGAAAAAAGGGTGATATGTTGGGGTTTTTTGCGGACTACTTTAGTAACTAGTGAGTCGGCGTAGTGGTACCTGAGGAGGAAGGCCTCGAACTTTGCAAGCCGGCTTGACTGCTTTATTTATAATCCAGCAATTAGATCCACAATTCACTCCCAGATCAGTTCACAATTGCATGCTTCAAAATAGAAATCTAAAACCTGGCATTTTATTAGCAGGCTGCTGGGTGAAAACCAGCCAGAGGCTATGTCACTCTTAGACATCCGGCGACGACCTAAAAATACGTTTCAAAAAGAACCTTTGCACACCTCTTTTTTGCTCATTTCACCCAAAACTCCTGTTTGTTGCAACATTAGCGTCCATATGTGCTAACTACTCCTACCTGATGACTTTCTCGTTCCCGGAGCATTTAAAGTCCGAAAGTACCAAAGATGGGTACTTCATGTGGAGACATCGACCTTTTCTCTCTCATTAAGAAGCAAGCCTTGATCTGCTTTGGCAACCAAAAGTCCCAACCTAAAGTGGAGCTGCGGAGAACGCGAAACCCAGTTTCTCAGAATTTCTTATTAAGGACTTTAAGCACCCCAGAGTTCGACCGTCGATTTCAACGATGTCCACCATGTGTTCCACAACAGGCTGAGAGCAGGGACGGTGAGTCTCTCGGAAATTAGCTTAAGGTGACAGCATACTTGCGCAACATCTACCACGCCATCTCCTCCTTCCCTACCTGAAACTGAGGTCAATACTGAGTCGAGAAGACCGGAGGCGGGAGAAGCCGCAGGTTGCCGGCACAGGGTAAACCCTCACCTGGACGTAGCACCAAACCTCCTGGTCTACAACAACCACTTGGCCAGGATTTTAAACAAAAGCTAAAAGGGGATGCCCCTCGGATCCGACTAGGTGGAAGTGCCATGGAGGCCATACTAAGAATGAGGCATGCGGTCCGACTCTCAGCCCACCAGGCAATCGCTCCATATAAATACATACTGGGCTGACTGCGAAGTCCGAGTTATCCTGGCAGTTGGCAAACTTCCAGGCCCCTTTGAGCGTACCGGTATGGACATCCACCTGTATATGCCCGTTCGTATCGTAACTATGCACTGACATAGTCCTATTTGTTACGGCTCTGATTATGGCTGATCTAACTGACTTCACTGATTTTGCGAATCGTACCTCTCATAGTATGACTACTAGTAGTAATTGATTTGGGGAGTTTAGCATGTTTTCGTCGCAGAATCAAAGATTAAATGCAGGCTTCGAGTTGAGCCCTCCTTTGTCGCCCCTAACTTTGGCGGTGGCATGTGATCTAGGACATCGACGATATACTTATCTGCTGGGCGACTATTAGCGCGCACAAACCCCCTCAGCCGTCTTTGTCTGACGGCCCGAGTTATCCGTACGACCTCTTCACTCATCTGTTCACAGTCTTATTAGGAAATAATTAGTATATGTTACTCAAATTATCATAGAAATGTGCGGAAGTCCTCTTCTACACGCAGACATCCACATTGCAAACTGTACACGCGGATATTTTTAGCTCCAAAACTGGACAATAGGCACTATTGGCATTTCGACAGTCGCAGACGAAGACGTCCACCACGTGCTCCAAGAGGTGGGCGTTGGAAGGGGGGGGGAAACCTACACTTGAAGTAGTTCATAGTGAGACAGTCTTGCGCGGCGTTTACCGCACTCTCCCCTCCACCAGCGGCCTTGTTTCGGTGGAAAGACAAAGTACGACTATCAGAGGTGGGCGCAGGCACAGTCTGTGTCAAAGCTGAACAGTCCTTATACGCCTGCCAGACACAATCTTGCTCCCAATTTATATACCAGGCTGCACCAAAATATGCAACTCCCACGCAAGCGAGGTGTGTATGTATGCGAAGTTTCGCCCGCCATAACGACGCCGACAAAGTGATTAAAGACCTGCTGAAGAAATGACGCGAGGTATGTTGCGGAGATGTGTCGCTTATGTGTATTTTGCGCTGCGTAAGGTGTGCGTGCAGTCAGAAAGAAGTTATGTAATGGGGTCTGAAGTTTTTTGCTTTGATAGAGATTTTCGTGGACACGCATGCAGCCGAAATGGCCATTGCCGTTTCCAAATGTTCCAGGGCATTGTGGGCAGGCGTGACGGGTATGTGTTGGGGTTCCTATCACTGGTTCTGTGGCCAAGTGCGGTGGGTCCGCAAGTGACCGACCGATCCGATGAGTGATTAGAATGAGCTGTGGCAGCAGGGAAAGGATGAGACTGTGTCTATAGAGCTAGTGGTACTGACGACGTTGTTCGTGATTGCGGTGGTGATCAGCCATCGCTCCCGAGCTCATATCCGGTCGTAGTGACATTATCTTGTCATTTGATCAAGGTGGATGAGGGAGGTAGGGGTGCGGTGGCTGCTTCGAAAGTATGTTGCGACAGCTTAAACCATAGGCAAGATGTGATTACTAAGACCTTCAGGCCCTGTGCCGAAGAGAAAAAGGATGCTGAACGCCAGCTGGGAAGATACTGTATTGCGTACAAAAAGTTTGGAGAGCCGGATGGAATAAGTTGGCGACCGGATGATAACACGCCCGAAGCCGTGAGAACGGCGACTCAGGTGACAGTGGGGAATGCGTCACATGGCCTTGGGTGAGAACGTGCCTGAGTCCGCCTTGACGATGATTGGCCCGTCCGAACAGCCGTGATTGGCCGAGAACCAGACTGCCACTGGCGCGCACGTGCAAGTACTCTTGAGAGGTGCAGCTCTGCAACTGCATGATTCCCTCTCCATGGTCTGCCGATAGTCGGCGGGACCGAAATGACCCGGTCTGAACTTGGAGACTCTTCTAAAAGTCACCTTAATGGCGACTTTGCGAGAGAATACCGAACTTTTCTGACCAGAACCGACTATTTGTCACTACTAAGATCAGTGAGCGTCTGCAAACCATGACACTCGCAGCCTGGTGTGTGCTGACAGTTCTCCGGTACCTGGTTCTGTGGCGATGGATGCGCTTGCGCTCCCGCTGGGTATGCAGGTCGTGTACATGGTTGTCCAGTCATCCTTGTATTTTCTATTTTCGTTGTTGTTGCTGGTCAAAACCCTGGTCAAGTGTTTGTCTTGGACGAGGGGGTGCGGAATGTGGCGTCAAGGTGCGGGTTCAGCCGCTCCATCCACCTGCGCCCTCATTGCCTCCGGTCTTCTTGACTCTTTCTTGACACCGGGTTCACGCTTGCGGTAAACTAATTCACGTGCAAGACACCGTGCCTGCTTCACCTTGCTGTGGAGTACACGGTGGACATCGTCGGATGTGAAGGTCGAATTATGATTTGTCAGTACCACCACAAGCATCTGCGGACGTGGTATTCAAACGACGACCGTATAACCGGTCAGGCTGATTACAGTCTGTCGTTTCAAGGTTCCACAGTTGGGTTCGCAATAGCAGATGGATGTGTGGTGCCGAAACTAATCTATTGACGACCAGCTTAACTAGTAGAGCTAAAAAATCCTGGTGAAGCAGGGCTAACATTGGTGTGGCTCATAGTTGAAATCTTCCAGCAACTTGCTGCTGCGGAAGTATGTGCAGTTAATTGTCAACATCTCATGAGCAGAACGACCAGGCCGAACTTCAAAATGATGGCTTCTACTTGTTGTTGGTTGTCATTACAACTGCGTATGCCTTCACTGCAACCCTCGTTCACGTGTCTCTCTCTCTGGGTACATAGTCTCCTAACCTCGTCTTTTTTCCTTCGAAAAACCTATAAGCTTAGCAGTCTAGCATTATGAATAAAACATCTGTGCGTGCATTATCCGAGCGCCCTTGTGTCCTTTGTACCTTGAATATAGGACACTACTGGATTTCTGTGACCCTGAAATGGCCATTCAAGGTTAGCATTGGATCACAGATTAGTTTAGGCTTTCCAAGAGATGGTTTTGCGGAGAACGATGAAGAGGAGAGTCTCAGAATACAGTCGCAATGAAAGAGACACGATCACTGTAACAAGAGCTTTACTAGCCCGATGTTTTGGATTCACACTCAAACCAACCATCGGGGACAGAGCCAGACGAGAGCAGAGGGCCGCACAGGTGCAGCTACTATGCCACTGAATGCGTATCAAGCTTAGCTGCTTCCAAATCCATCGCAGAAATCTGCACGTGGTGCGATAATGACATGACTGGCCAGGTGTTGCAGTGTGCAGTTGCTATGCGTCTGCATGCATGTCAAAATTATCGGCTCCTTCATCCATCGCACGTGGTTGCACGTGGTGGGATAATTTCCTAATTGCCCGCAGACGAGTTGTTAATGGCCGAGATTTCCTCATCCCTGGGATGATTGAACAATCTGGCTCGCCGAAATTGGCACCAGGAACAATGGTCGTCACCGCTTTCTACGCATGGTTTTTAAAATATTCTTCAATTCCTGAGTAATTTTTTGTCCCATTTACTGTTGCACTTGCATTCAAGTTTTCTAAACTACATGCTGTACACATTCCGTCAAAGTAACATCACGCATTTCTCTACGCTGCTACGAAGACATCATATTGAATTCATAAGATTGTGCAATGGATTTCGATGAGGTTGCAAACTTTATAGGTAACATTAGTAAACGTGCTAATGCAATACTGTATGAAAAGACGCTTCACGGTCTTACAAAATCTTAAAATTAGAAACTCTTTTAAAACCAAAAGATACTCCCCCTTCAAGTAGAAAACTTGGAGGACACGCGGTTTGTTACAAATGGGTACGAGGAAGGATATTTTTGTGCGTTTTCTTATTTTAATTTATACGGCCATTGAAAATCAGTGCGGAAATTCATACTAATTAAGTAGTCATGTTTACGGATTGTAGTTTTTGCAGACGACCGGAAAGAATGCCAGCGTCCAGGCTTGGCTGAATAATCTTAGGATTATGCTGCATTATAATTAATATTACAACCCTTGTCAAGCGATATTTTTGAATCGAAAACGTATTTCAGGATCTCGGTTAACATCTACTGTACTATACCGAACCAAAGTCTTCACGTGAGGACATTACTCCTGGTAAACGACTGAGGACCGGATAAACCGCGACTCGAGTACTTCACGGCCCACACGGGTATCACCTCTCGCCATAATTTCGGCCTCATCGGGCTTGAATGTGTGATCGGGTCCATCGAATGAGCCGAGACTTGAGGACTGTAGGCGTTCATACTCGCTGTTGCCGTCTGCCCTCCCATCCGTGACCGGAGTAGTCTTCCATTTTCCTCGACATAGTTACTTTGCCTACAACTACACTAGACCCGACAAACGACTCCAGACGTTTCTTGTCGCGATAGTGGGTCTTTTGGCCTCATGAGCTGGAGCTCGATGATTGCCTCGGGTCTGTGCGCAGCTTCCGAGACGTTCTTCACGTACGGGGTAGCCCGCCAAAATGTGGCCATCCAGATTGTCCAAGCACTCCCGAGGATGATGAAATTTTGACAATTAACAACTCGGCTGTGGGCAATAAGGAAATCATTCCACCACGTGCGATGACTGAGGAAACCAATAATCTTGACAGGCAAGCAGACGCATAGCAAATGCATACTGCAACACCTGACCAGTCAGGCCATTATCACACCACGTGCAAATTTCTGCGATGGGTTCGGAAGCTGCCGATTCCGATACACATACAGTCGTATAGTGACTAGATCCTTCAAATATTGCAACGTCTGTGCGACCCCTTGCCATATTTGGTTCTGGCCCCAATGTTTGGCTCGAGTGTGACTGCCAAAAGTCAGGCTAATGAAGCTCTTGTTTCAGTGATCGTGTCCTCTTCTTCGTAATAGGTAGGTTGCTAGGTGGATGTTCCTTAGTAGTCTTGTAAATTAATAAAATAGGGAGACAAAACATGAAATATCAATCAGCTTTTCTTAAATCATACCATATCTTCCTTATTGCAATTAATTCATTTAATTATTAAAGTAAGACCAAGTATCATCCACATTATTCCTGCCCACAAGCTCGAATGCAGCAGCGTGCTCAATGTTCTTGACCAGTCAGAGGCATGCCTCACGGAACTTTTCCCTAGCACGATGTTTACATGTCTAGTTAGAGGCTGAATACGGTGGTCAAGGTCCTGAATCGTAAGCAGGACCAGGCTGACTTGCTGACAATCATTTGAGCTAGTACTGCTAATGAAACCAGACAGCGCAGAACTAACTTCGACATGGTTGGTAGCCCACTTGTAAACTGGCAGTGAGAACAAGGGGCCGAATTCAGACCACAACTGGATGCTACAGAAGTCCCCATAACGAATTGTCAACACTTAGTGCGCTGAACAAGACTGACTGAACTTCACAATTATGGCTTTCCCCCGTTACCGGCTACCATTTAGACTGCGTACGCTTTAACCTGCCTAACTTTTAACACAGTATGAGATCTACTACGCCTTTCTAGAATCTTGGCCTTGGAAAGACGTGGGGGCATTATAGTACTGCAGTTTGCAATACATCAAAGTACAGTGGTTCATATCTGCCCCGGAAGACGGAGTAGATGAAATACGTCGTATGAGTGTGATGCAGGCCGCAGTCGCAGGCACTGTTAAAGGTTGCATCAAAGAATATTAAACGCGACTATGCCAAGCGAAAGCGCGCAGGCGGTGGGCTTTACTTAGGCCGCCTTTAAGAAGTAGAAGAACAGAATGAAGAACAGCGGGTGGGTTAGGAATGAAAAGGCATCATATTTCAACCGTAGTCATAACCAACCATTAATTGGTTAAACAAGTTTATCCCCGACGGATTTTCCCAAATGCATACACTGAACAAAGGACTGATTAATTAGCATAGATTAAATCATGTGTCCGAAGTACTGAGCGTAATTTGGCTCAGGACATCCAGACATTAAGCACTTTATTCGAAACGACAAAACGCTGCAGTGACGGCATGGCGAATGTGTTTACCCGCAAATTCATCTTCAGGAGCACAAGTTCTGCTCCTGTTTTGAATGTGGAAGCGCAAGAATATGACAGTTCCGGCTCCCCATATATTGGGCTTTATTTGAAACAAAGAGCTGAAGGCAGAAAATTGAGGAAATGAGGGTGCCACCTAGACGAAAGAGCAACAAGGGTCTTCTTAAGGCGATTTGCCCAGAAAAGAGTCATATGATAGCTTTAGATCTTGCAGACATCTTTCTTGAAGGAAAGTGAGGACTGTCGGATGCGAACCCGGTGTTGCCTGCTAGGCTGACAGTACAGAAGATTATTGCGTAAAAATGGAGGAATGAGACTCGCATGTTGGAATAATGGCAGTTGCCGTCTGTTAGAACTGGTTGAAACATTGTCGAAAGTTTGGCCTTCTCCTATTCTTATACTGGTCGTATAGACAATAACCCTATAGACGATATATACTGATGACAACTGAAGTGAACTGAATGTTTACCAACGTGTAATGTGAAGACAGGATTAATTTGTTAGTAATGTCCGGAAAAACAAGTTATCCAAGCCGTCATTTTGCATCATAAGAGCCAAATTCGATCTGAGCAGACGAATAGTAGGTTTCGAAACGCAGAAAACACTGACTGACGTCTTATGATAGGCTATGGATTGGAAAAGTAGACTTAAGTGAGGTTGGAAAATCGATTTGAAGAGACCACAATCCCATGCCCATTTTACATGATGGGATGCCCGATTTCGGGTAAATATCTACTCAACCACCTGTGTAAATTACACCTGGCGAAAAATATTCATGTAATGAGACATGTACCCGATACGCAGTGTTCGTGTAAATGCAATTGTATCCTTTTGGAAAGACTACATAGTTAGTAATTTTATGCATTTTTATAGAACATTTAGTCTTTAATGCACTTTTATTTGAAGGAAAACAGTATTGCACTACTAACAAGAGTACCGCTGCCTGCATAGTTTAAAACACGACATGCGCGTTCACCAGTTATAAATGTTTCTAGTTCATGTATTGTGCAAATTTTTTCAAAGCAAATTCACATAACCCTAGTTAAGGCGGTATACAGATGCTCACAAAGTATCCCAATAGATGTGGAATTTGTTGCTTACCTCGTGAGTGACATCAATAAACCAGGAGACAGATAGGTACATGGCCCATAATTCGAGCGTCCCGAAAAGCATCATCGTTGAAAATCTTCCATAAAGTGGCATTCTTTAAGTCTTAAGGTGTGGAACTTAGGGAAAACAGAATTTTTCATAAAATGAAAATAGATTTAATGTGTTCTACTTATAAATTAGGATCTATAGTGTCATCAGAAATCTGTGCGAAGAATCACACTAAATAAGCATTATTACTTTTAAAAACTGTTTTATAGAGGGTGGTAAGTATGTTCTTTTGGAAGCCTCCTGTCTTGTAGACGAAGTATAGTCAAGGCGTACCGGAAAAGAAGTAATGTGTCACCTAGTGTAAGTGCACATAGAAGAGTTTTCAAGCATATGCATGAGACGACGGCAAGTAATTGACGCGCCAATTGCTGGCAATTAGTGGGTTAATTCAATCGAAGTGCGCAGCTGTCAGTTGCAGCGGCGCCGAATGTGCACGGCCAAGGGCTGACTGATCATGTCTGGCCTCGCCGGGCAACTGAATGATTTATAACTTCGGATTTATAACTTGTAGATTTCTGGTCTCCAATATTTCTGACTTGTTATTGGTAGGTTATTCTAAAAATTTCCGTTCGGTATGCGATTTTAGTGATTAGATGCAAAACATTACAAATGTGCAAAAAAGAACATTTGTAAACGTAATTTTTGCAGTCTTAAGACATTGAAGATTGTACACCCAAGCTTCTAATGCACTGATACTTTCTTCGATCAGCCTCTTAAACAGGCTTTCGGGTGCTTTGTAGACATTCTTTTGCTGCTTTTTAATTTCCTTAGAAGTTAACTGATCTACTCCAAGTTCGCAGTTAATTTCTAAGGAAACTAAAAAGCGACAATTTTTAAATTAGAGTATCTATCAGAAAGCAGACGAGGAGTGCTGGGGGACCCACTGACGAGCCGAACCCCTCGCAGCTGTGTCATATAGCGGCAGAATATCGGCAAAGCACATATGTATGGGCATTTGGGTTCAACCTGTGCCGTTAGTATTGAATCACATTACCCTTAAGACATCCCTTTGCTGTTTAACAGCGGTTGCTGAGTTCTGGTTTATTGTGGACTCAGCCGATTTTGCCGTAGCTGTTGTTAAGAAATTGCTTCCCGTCGGAAATGTCGCTGTTATCCTCCCAACCTCACTTTCTGTATCATATTAAGTGGGCAATAAAGGCGTTTGCCTGCCCGAAATAGAACAGGCATGGACACAGAAAACGCAAACCGCTGGGTTTTAAAGTGCTGCTTGCGCCCTATGAACAGTTCGGGTGTCTTAGATGCAAGGTAAAAGACCGACTGAGCTACAAAGACACCAATTTAAAAGCCTGTGCTTGACAGTCCGTCAGATGATGGAATCATGGAGCTTCAAGTGGAATTCCACTAAAAATTATAATGATCGGCCGAAGACTGGGCATCGCCGGGCCTATGCGTGCAGTCTGCAACGCTGCCTGTGTGTCTGCTGTATCGTGGTGTAGATGTCGCGCAAAGCAAACTGTTAAGGTGTGTGGCGCCCACTTGCCGTTAACCTTTACACTAAAATACCACGATCAATGGGCGAACGGTCGTTGTTAACGTGCGCTTCTCTTCCTGATAATTAATGGTGGTGACGATCTAACATATTTTGCCAGTACTGAATGCCATTTGGTCAATGGGTGGTCGTTGTCGACCTAACTGTCCTAATGATTCCACCCTACGACCTTTTAACCGATATATCCATTGTCCAATCTCTTAGCACTCTTTGTCACGCGAGGTTTAAACTTTACAACTACGGCTTACGACCCGCTGATCTACCACCCACCTTTTGCTCAGCAGCATTTAATCAATTTAAAGCATGGGCTTAAACTTGGCTCTTTGAATCGTCATGCCCATGTTCTATCCGTAGACTTTGGCAGAACTCAAAGTATATGAACGGGTTCGTGAATATTACGCGGTTTGTCCACCCTGGCCGATGAAATTCAGCTCAAATATTCATATTTAACTTCAGTCTGCGCCTATAAGCCTTTAGTAGACTGATTCACTCCAGGTTAGCTGTTACTTTCTGGTGAAGTTAGAAATCTGAAATCACAGTACAGTCCAAAAATTCGCTCCTCAACACAAAGTACGTTTTTGGGTTGTTTGTTTTCCCGGTGTCACCAGGGAATCATTTTATCTCTACATATCTTTTTTGTTAATTTCCTAGTTCTTTATGGCCGACCCTTACAAGAGCCCAAATAAACTTATATTCGTGCCGTTCGAGCAGCCTTCTTTCCTTGCCGACTTAATACCTGAGACTCGAGCGTTTGCCCACACCCTGTATGCCCTCTGTTTCAGGCCAAAGTGGAGACGAATATTCAGTGCGTCATAGGACGATCGCAGAATGTGCTGACGTAAACGGATATCATACTTTTTAAGATTTCTACTCGTGTTATGAGCGCCGCTAATCACCAATGTGTGTCATGCATTGCGATAAAGCGTGCAACTGTGACATTCCGGCAAATCTTGTAACGCACCACGAAACTGACTAAGCTGTTTGAGCGGATCAGGGCCACCTTGGGCGCGGAACAAGGATGGGAACGGTGTGATTGTGTTGGGAGCTCCTACCACTTTTGTCCACTGACACCCTCAACCGCAATCGACGCTCGCTCAGAATTCCTCACGATCTCTGCCTGCACGCCAGTGTCTTCCACGATCCTCCTCTACAGTTTTTCATAACTTCGCACTTCCCACCGGTGGCCTGGTAGAACATGAACGAGCACCTCCCACTCCAAATGAGTCAGTTGTATGCGTACCACATTTCCTTTTTTGTATTACATACGTTTCTGATGTTTTGAGTCGTTTATTGCCATTAGTACTGTTTTTACACACTTACTACTTTTTCTTATTATACCCGTGTATATGTGTTTGGCGTGGAGCAAATAAACTCCGTTCAGCCCCTCCATGGCCCAGGAGCGACCTCCAAGGACGTTACTTAGTCGCGGATGTGTCACCCTCAACGGCATCGCCTGCTGCAATCTGTCATCTGTCTATCCGTCTGCGATAGGTCCGCCGTATGAATAAAGCAGAAAAAAACGTTGGGGTCATGAAGTTAATTATGATGAATGATTGAAAGCCGTAAAGCTGTAAAGAGACAAAGTGTACGCACGTTGACTAAAATGAAGAAAAATAGGCACGTTCTTCAGGAGCCATTCTGGAGTCAGTTACTGTGCAATAGGCAAGATTTTGAACTATTTATAATGCATGGATACATTTTCTGGCACGAATTTCATCCAAGGTCTGAAGCTGCGGAATCACGCCAATTGTGCAAAGTCAAGACAAGTAAAGGACCAACTTCGGGCCGGAAGGGCCATGTGAACGGTTTTTCACATTTGAAGAAAAACAGTCGTCATGAACTATGTGCTTCACAGGGTCTAAGTTACAGGTGTGTGGCATATTGTTTTGCGTATGCTTTTTCTGGGCAAATTTACTGCAAAACTTAAGGTATCCTAAGGAGGACGGTTTTGCATCTCGGCGGTGCTGCTGCTTGCACAACTAGGGCTGCAAAGACGACTTTGTGAAACTCAGGATTCGGAACAGCGTTGCAACCGCCCATTTCCCTGGCCTGCTCCCGTGTGACTTCCAGTTGGTTCTCATGCTCAAGCCTCGTCTCCCTAGAACAAACTATGAGAATGACGACGAAAAGGCCCCAGCGACGGATGCATGAATAAGGGCGACTAAGCCTTTTATTTATTCGACATAGCAGAGCTTTGCAAAATGTATTTTGCGTAGCCCGGAGCCCTGCGAGAGCCCTGAGAGTTAGGGATTTCGTGAAGTGAATAGCAATGAGAGAATAGGAGGCCTCAAGCAGACATTCGACAAGGGTGATGCAGGAGAACAGGGGAGCCAGGACGGTAGATGTGTGCTTAGCGTACACCTGACGTCGTCATCGTTTATTTCTTTTGGTATTGGGAGTCATCGATGGGATTCGTTCAGAAGAATTTCTCAAACACATCGAGAGAGATTTGGTGGTTGATACGAGTCTTATGTGATGCTTAGACGTCTGGGAAGTCCGACGTTTGTTAAGATCCATGCCAATAGTTTCAGCGGAATCCCAGCCGAATTGGAGAAGGATTATAAAATAAGCGGTACATCGTAATAAAATCCAAGCGCATGCTTGTTTTATCTGGAAATGGTCAGAATGCTTTGACTTGTATGGCCGGTGGCCATACCTCATATGAGATGATGAAAGATTTTTATGCGATTTTGGAATAGTCCTTTTGGTTCACGAAAAGAGGAACCAAAAGGGGGGACGCTGAACTATAGCTGGGATTCTGTGGCTTCTCTGATCTCACTATTTAAGATAGAGGGCCGCTTCTTTAAGCCAACCCTGCGGCCTTCGGTTTAGGTGCCATTCGCATTCAGGCGGAGTAAGATAGTTTCCATTATGATAAAGTTCTGCCCGTTTGACTTGAACACACGGCTTAGACGAGGAGACATCATCGAGAACCACCACTTGAATTGGGAAGTTACTGAATGTATCTACACCATCCATTCAAGCGCCCCAAATAGTCACTCAGAACCTGATACCCCAGTGAAGAGCATCTTAATCGACATGTGGATGAAGACCGGCGTCGGGTAAGGGCTTAAAAGGTCATCTCATGGTTCCTACCGCACCCTAACAGCTACACCATGATGATGCATTGCATCCTTTCCCACATGGGCTCTCTACACACATTTCCAGGCTAAGTAAATGTCTACCATATTTTTTCTGCTCCCCGATCTCGCACCCCAAGTTCGGGCTATTTGACCATAACCTTCCTCCCTACGCCCTCTCTGCGGGTGATTGTTCTTCATCTCGTTCACTGGGTCGTGCCATGAATTGTGCCTAATGCCTCAAAAATAAATTCTCAATGCGCTAGACTCGGAACACCGGTTCAGCCAGTTAACAAAAAGCATCTTCTCCCCTGCGTAAATTAAATGCCCCAAGTAATTGAGCGAATTGTTGCAAGGACGTGCCGAAATCGGTAAATAAGCCGTCTGAGCTTTTGCCGACCCTGGTGCTATTATGGACTTTAAGTTTGCTGCTTCAAAGACAGACAGCTGATACAATTAAATGCGCAAGATTTGGGCTGTTTTATAAATGAAGGTCGTCAGGTGCTCAGCTGAGGGCTACTATTGTAAGACTAAAAAACTAAAAAGAAATAAAACAAGATTCTCTAACTGAATTATTTATTTTGCTGAAAATCAGTGAGTAGCTTCAAAGAAGACCGGTTAGGGAGGAGTTCAGAGGAGGTCGCAGAGACTACTAAGAAAGGCATCCGCTCTTTTGTCGGCGGTAGAAACGCGCATTGATTAATGCTCAATCATGTGTGCAGCACCTTACCGGATAAGTTGACTTCGCAGTTCTCGCAGCTCACTGGCGAAACACTGTCAGCAGCCGACACTGTTCCGCATAAATCCGTTCGTGAACTGACTGAGCACGATGCAGAGAGATTTTGCTGATAAGGCGTTTTACTTAGCCATGCTACTGGCCTCCTTCCTTTCGCCATCAGATTAAAATCGACTGGCCATATGAGGCCTTTGTCCTAAAGAAAGCGCAGTTCACGATCCGGCTAAGTCCTAACATAACCGAGAATTGAGCCGATGGAGCTCTCCGAAGTTGGCCGCAAACTCACCTGACTACGGATATGTGCATCTTAACTCTTCACATTCACACACACACACACAAGAAACAAACACCGCCCTGATGCGATCGAAAAGCACGCCTATGTCAATGATTTTAAGCTGTTTTCCACAAAATGCGTGCTTGAGACGGAGACGCGGCGTAAGCTCCAGCAGAACTCGAGGGGCCAGTTGACCATGGACAGAGGTTTCAAGGAAACCAGCAACCATCAGTTTCGAGAGTATTGGATGGCAAAAAATGCCACATTACTGTCGATACCGGGAACCATGAGGGAGGGCAACACTTTAACTGGTTTTCGTAACATATAAGTAGAAAAGCACAACTCCTGGCGATGAGCGTAGCTTCTGAAATTTTGTACATACTTCCGAAATGTATTTTTGATTTAAAATGAGTAATTAAGTTGGGTTGTAATGTTAGTCAGCACGCCGCATTACCCCAGGGCGCCGGAATGCTGGTTTATAAATGAGTTTTTTCCGACCTCACGCTCAAGCTTTCCGACCTCAGGCTCCATAAAAAGAGCAACTTCAGTAGAGTGACCTTAGCTATTGATTTCCGATGCCTTCGAAACTTTTTCCACATTCATTTTTGGGAAATTATGCCTTCTTTAAATTTTAAGCTTGAAGAAAAGTGCCTTCCTTTTTTAGAAAACACTTCAATTTGCGAATAATTCTTCGCCCAACTTGTCGTTATACTTATGCTTCGGGGTTGGGACCTATACAGAAAGCTATACATTACTCTATGGTGTTAAGGTGACTCAACTCAGAGTTGATAGAATATTACTATGGATAACAGCCGCGTTATATATTTCACAAGGATCATTAGTGGGTGCGCAAATATGATACCATGTTAGTGGATATTCCACAGTCTTAGAAAACCTAGCAATATCAAACTTCTTAAAGTGAAAGGTATAAAACTTAGAGAAGACGTGACTAACTAGAGAATAAACACAAGAAAAGATATTTTGGGCGTGTTTTTATAAAATATACATGGATTTATACGAACATTAAAAACCAATAAAAAGTTCTTACTAGTTATATAAGCATTTATTTCATGTTGGTTTTTCAAGCGGCCGAAATGAAGCTCTTTTTAAAGCTGACATTTTGCCATGACAGAATATCAGCACCATAATAAATATTACAACTTCACTTAAGTAATACTTTTTTAATAGAAAACACATTTTAGAATTTCAGTTAACGTCTCATGTGATACACGATCTTCAGGAAATTATAGCAATTTCTGCAAGTGCACGCAGTTCAGAATAACCTGGCATGCACCGATCAGGAATGATCCCAAAACGTGACACACCTTAAAACATTTTACAGAGAGCAGGAATCGTATGGTACCTAAAAGTGTGATTATACACACTGTCCATTAGATTATTTGAATGAGCTAGACAATAAGCCCCGATATACATTTTTACGGCGAATCAGTAATGTGATCTGCCAGAGCAGATTGCAGACAAACACAAAAGCGAGCAGAAATAAAATAAATTACCAGGCTTCTGTAATTTTCTACAGGTATCCTATCGGTTGTCGTCGGGATCGAGGCAAAGTCGATGCGCTCAATAAAGCTGACGTTTGAATTATGGTAGAGGGGAACCCACCGATTGCATTACGGGCCATACTCACCCCGTTGTGCCTTGGGACTCGATTAAGAGCGGGTAGTTGTATAGGCAGAGCAACATTGCCGACAAAGACGAGGGAGACTGAAGTGGCGATTTCCGGCTTATCAGCCGTCGTCAGCCTACCATGCCCAACCGCAAGTTTGCAACCCTTGAGACTAAAACCCGCAATTTGTTGGTTAGAAGTCCAACACTCTAACCGTTTTAATATTGGTTAACCTTTAAAAGGAAGTGTACCTTCTTCCTGCTCTAGTCTGTAAACGAGAGATATTTTTGGGTAGGTTAAACCTACCAAGGACGTTGGTTAATGTTGAATGAGCAGGGGTTTTATCGTAAGACTCTTTCAGGAAGGAAGAACGACAGTGATCATGCACCAAGGCCATGTGGTTCTTTGACTAAGATTCAGTACTAGTTAAGGAGTCCGTTGTCAGATATGAAAGTACAAAACCAACCGAGGCGGCAATTTTGAGATGTGACTGCCCGATAGCGAGTAATTATAGAGAAGAAAATAAACCGTACAGATTGTCCTCTGGTAAAGTGGGTTGGCATCCTGGCCGTCTGAGTTTATAGCAAGAATATGAAAGCTTAAGTTTGTGCCACCCAGATGAATGCCATCGCTCATGTAAAACTGTAGGTTCAACCCGGCCCGCGCGGCGAGGTCAGCAAGTTGACAGAGTTGGCCTTCAATTTGTGTTCACACATGTCTGACCTTGACCTTCACCTAGTGTGTCCCTGTAATTTATCGGGTAGCCAGGGTAGGGAAAATCGTAGCATCACCTAAAGGTTGCCCAGCAGGGCAAAATCTGTCATGGATTTCCACGCCGAGAGGCTGTCATCGGACCGATGTGCAACACTGGCGCCTGATCTCACGGCAGCGTGTTCAGGCACCTAGAACGGGCCACGCGGTAGATGCTATAGATCAACACAGGGGCTAGATCAGCGTCCGGCAGGAGTTGTCAGGGGTATGGTGGCACGCCAAGTTGACGGTTTACTACGTGTCACTTAGAGTCCGTTCCGCCCCCTCTTGTCTGTTGTAGCACAAAAACCTGGTCGGTGTATGTTGTGGACCAGAGGGTGTGGTGGTTTACCTAGATGCGGGTTTTTACCATCCCAGCCACCTGTGCTCTCTCGCTCTCACTTCCCGTCTTCTTTACTCTGTCTTGACACCGTGCCCAGGTGGAGAAGGAGAGAGTCCGGTAGATGCTGTGCAAGTCTACTTTTACTATAAACCAATTCTCGCGCGAGTCATCGTGCCTGCGCTCACCCTGCTGTGGAGCACACGGTGGACATTCCGGGAATCGATGGTTGAATTGTTGTGTTCAGACACAGTTGAGACATTCATAAGCGATGTGACTGGTCACATGTCCCAAGACCTTTCTGTTACAACTAGTCTGGGCTGACATGAGGTTATTACGGTGTTTGAGCAAGCAGGTCGCATTAAATACTAGGGAGAGCATATACCCTTATGTACGTTCTACTGAAATTATGCAGTTGATTGCTGCCTCTGCATAGCGCTGCATTATAAAAATTGAAGATTTGATATGTTTTGATCAGTTTGACTTAAATGGTAATGTTGTAACGAACAAACAAGTTATATCACACCAGCCCCTGGCCTTAAAGGCAGCAGTTGAAACTGAGCAGTGAATAATATAGAGATTCTGAACGTTAAGTAACCTGACAACAGGGCGCGACAGCCAAGCAGGCCAGCAAAGCAGGCCGTACAGGTGTGTTGTTTTGCGTCACATTCAAACAAGCAATCCGGGCAGAGGAAACGGGACTAAATTGTCAAAGGTAAATTAGTTCGGCACCTCACCACAACTTTACGGTATGCCGGAAATTGGGGAAGCCAGTCAGCAGCCTGTTTAAAGTAGTCGGCGGTGTTTTGAGCTGTAGCCTTTGCATCAACAAGCAAAATTCACGGTCAGAAATGTTAACTTCCTGTTTAAAATGGAAGAGGGTCAGTCACGATGAGTTCCTCTGATTACATTTTGAAGATGCGAGTTGCTTTTAAAGCCCCTGAATTTTGGCGATTGGTACGCATGCCACAGGATAAAATCACAGCAGTAAAATAGATATGCCTTAGTGCTTTAATGGCAGAACTAATATTACGGGAGGCAGCACTTCCATGACATGTTCAGTAGCATCTTTTCGGAAGTCCAGTTAGATAAGCATGAAGGGACAAGATATCAGCAGCCTTTTTTTCTCACTAATATAACCGAGCGAATATTTAATACTGAACATATCCAAAGGCGCTCAGTAAAGGACTTAGAGGCATTGCAACAATCTGGCAGATAGCGTTTGAGGTTCTATAGTTTGTGTAATTTATGCAGCACAACTTCGTAAAGACCGTTATTGCCAGCAACTTGCGAATCCGGCCAAGAAACCCCGTAGAGCCATGGTCTGCTATGTTTCGTATTATAAATATTTTGGCAGAATGGTGTTACCGACAAAGAGAGGGGAGACTGGAATGGCCATTTTTGGCTTATTAGCCGTCGTCAGCCAGCCATACCCAAGCCCGAAGTGTAGAACACCCGAGTCTCGAACTCGCGACCTGTTGGTTTAGAAGTCCACGCCTCTACCCACCTTTTATTTTTCGATCGGGAATATAGAGTGGTAGGGGGCGCGCACCGATCGTTCATACGGAACTCACTCGAAAAACGGACAGGACAACGGGCTCGTAGCCCGGTGAGTAGAGGCGTGGACTTCTAAACCAACAGGTCGCGAGTTCGAGGCTCGGGTGTTCCACACTTCGGGCTTGGGTATGGCTGGCTGACGACGGCTAATAAGCCAGAAATGGCCATTCCAGTCTCCCCTCTCTTTGTCGGTAATACCATTCTGCCTATATATCATGCGCCGCTGTGCGGCTGCTGGTTGGGCTCGAGAGAGAGCCCTTAAGGCACAACGGAACGGGTGAGTTCTGTATGAACGATCGGTGACCGCCCCCTACCACTATAAATATTTTATATTTGACTGCACCCCTTGCTTCAAAAACAGGTAGGCAGATTGTGTGTCGGTCTACGGCCACAGTTGAGCTTCATTGGGACAATCAAGGAAAGATTATGGCGCAGTGGCCGACCTGGTGAACATAACCATCTTCTCTACCTTTGTCTCCATTTTACTTATACAGACAATGGACGAAAGGAGAGGTCAGACATACACGAGTGCGAATAAGAAACAGATTACTTAAGATTGTCATCCTCACGCTCGAGAATGATCGCGTCTTAATCCTTTTTAAATTATCCACAGACAACAGCGACGCTCTGCGGCTGAGCTCTACAAGCACGTTTCGTTTTACAGTTCGGTGCGGAATTTGCTGTTAGAAATTGAAACCTCTACTAGCATACATTGGATGCTCGCCAGTATTTCGTAGTAATTTTTTCAGAACCTTCTGAAAACTGTACTTAATTAAGGAAAAGAGTACTCGAACGTATTTTTTAGTACCTGTTGATAAGCACAGAGTCTCACTGTAGCCCACATACCCACGACGCGGAATCAGGATATAACTCATATTTTAGACAAACTGTTTGGTAGGACTAGCTTAAAAGACCTCCTAAACGGCACACGAGAGCGGAAACCGCCTGGAATACGGGTGGCTTAGAGCCAACTTCTAGTGAAATCAGGGTTGGGATTGAGGATTAGGTTAAGAATTAGGTTTAAGGCCAAATCTCAAGTTGGCGGTAAGTTAAGTCAAGACCACGTTTAGGATTAAGGTAGGGGCTAGTGTTAACTGCAGAGTTAAGATTTAGGTTAAGATTGGGGGTCAGGATTAGGGCAGCGGTTTAGTTTTATACTAGGGTTATTATTGGGGTTAGGACACTGAATATTTTGCTCTTTCGGGAGTTATGTGCAAATCCACCTTTTCTACTTTAGTAAGGCGTGCCTATTCCCAGATCGGTCCTACCGACTCATTAATTATATTTTTGAGAGGTAATAATCGGAGTTCACAAAATCTTAATGTCTCCCGAAAGGCCATCTTCTGTAAAAGAGGTACTTAGACAAAGGCAAATTTTCTCATCTTTGTGGCAAAACATACTTACGTGTGACACCCTGCGTTTCTAGTGCATAAGTTAACTTATTGACTCTCTGTGGCTTCTTAAGACTTATATGTCCCTCACAATGACATATGCTGATAGTCCGGTCGTCTTTTCCAACGGTGTTCACCGTTTTCCCCTCAGCAGGGTGTGCGCAGGGATGAGTGACATACTTGGCATTATTATATTGAAATCTAAATTTTGACGACCCGTAGATAACTGACTGACGCTCATTCAATTGGTTTGCATTCTTTTTGAAATGTCGTGGTGTGATTTTGGATACAACTCACCTAGGTTCTAACGTTTATGGAATCTGCATTCTCTAAACTAACTAATTTGACAAAGAGCGCATTACTGCATAGCCGTCTATTCAGGAGACAAAGTGCTTTTTGACGAATTATGGTGACAGGACAGTGCGACGGCACACGGTGATTTACGTAGGCTTTTCTCATTTATATATATACATATGGTAGGGGGCGCTCACCGATCGTTCTTACGGAACTCACTCGTTCCGTTGTGTCTTACGGACTCTCTCTCGAGCCCAACCAGCAGTCGCACAGTGGCGCAGGATATAGGCAGGTGTTCCACACTTCAGGATTAGATATGACTGGCTGACAATGGCTAATAAGCCAGAAATGGCCATTCCAGTCTCCCTTCTCTTTGTCAGTAATAAAATTCGGCATAAGTGTTTATACTCAATAATCACAACAACAGACATATGTAATTTCTTGATGCTTGAGATGCCGTACGGGAATTATTGAGTAAATAGAAAGTAGTAGGGGGAGAATCGCTCATATTTTTGTTGCTAATGGTCGAGTACATATGTCGATTGCTTCGTCTTGGCATCTTGAGATTTGCAGGTGTGTCAGAGTAATGTACGTGTTTTGAACACTACTGTCAACGCTAACGCTGGAATAAAAAAGTAACATGATCAAATGAGTACTGCCAAATTCTACTGCGATGACACATGAGTAGGGAGAGATTGGGCAGTAAAGAGATGAAAGTCCTGTTTTCCAGCTCTCAAACTAAGTTTATTAGTCTACCCATTTGTGTAATCGGTGGTTTTAGTACTACTTTATACACGTTTAGCGACATGCGGCTTGTATAGGCATGATATACATTTAGTAGGTGAGATAGTTTACACCAACAACTCGGCCTTCAACCCTCGTGAATTACACTGCGAATTACACTGCAACCGCACTCCATTAACTTCTTCGACTGATAAGCTGAATAAAATTCCAAACAGCCCGCGGGGTTTTCCCAAGCGGCCAAACTGAGGGATTGATGCCTTTTCCATCCAGTAGAGATAAGCGGCCTGTTTTGAGGCACACGGGGAGAGAGGCTTTATGCGCTTATCCAGCAACTCCAAATGTTCCGAGGATAAGACAGTGATAATTCTGTAGGCGGCAGAGGTTAACTCGGGTGGATTTTTACTGTACCCACCTCGCAACCAGTAGCGGCACCTAGCAGCGGCCTGAGAAGCCTAAACAAATCTATTAAAGGAAGCATTGTTTATCCCCCCCCCAAGGACGAAGGGGCTGGAAATGGGCTTTATAAAAATTCCAGCAAACACGCCGTCCTTACTCGATTACAGACACTGGATTTAGCCGAAAAACCTCGTCTCCACCATGCCCTACCCACCGAAGTGACCTGACAACTTTAGCGGAGTGAGGTCTCTGTTCCGCTTTAGGTAATCTGATGACAAGTCTATCAGTGACGAGAACCACTCCAGTCGCCCGAGAACGGTGCGGACATCACCGAACTCAGCGAGATAGCTTCTCTGAGTGGGGCAACCGTGTGAAGTCATTTTAGGATACAGTTTCTTCTGGAGTGGCAATCACAAGGTAAATACTGGGGTTTTCCTCGCACTAGAAATGACCTGAACAGGAAGCCGCCACCTCTTTTCCGGGCCATTACCGAATATCTTGTTTCAGAGAGTCTCCAACTTCACCGGAAGAGGTTTGTCACCAACGGCGCCTACGCACCTCCTGTGGCAAGCAACGACAACGCGAGTGGGAAAATTTTACGCATGCAGTTCTCGCATCTGCGCTGAGAGCAGACGGAAGTATTGCTTCTGATACTTTCACCCCCGGACAGGTGTAGGCCATGCCACCTAGGAAGGGATGCTTGGACTTCACAGTGTAGATCACTTTTTCCGTTGAGTGCCAGCACAGAATACAACCGCTTCACCAAAACCACATTTCTGCTTCCCAACCATAAGAAGACGATATGACGACACCCTCGATTCCGTTACTAATAATTGCTTGACTATGTGGTCTTCAAAGGACATGACTTTGGTGATATGGTCATTAAAAGGCGGAGTTAGGTGTAGGATGCTGAATGGAACATTGTCTTGTTTTCTCGAACTGAGGCTGCATAGTCAACTGCGGAGGCTACCTCAAGGGAGAAAGACGCGAACACTATTGATCACGTTAGCACTAAATCTGATTGAACGCAATCGGGAACTTTCCAATAAAACGAACACCAACATGGACTGCATGCAAATCCTTGAGGAAGAAGAAGTGGAGGACAAGGGGTGAAAATTTCTGGAGGCCGTCCACACTCCCGTCGCTTAGGTCTGCCGATCTGCACAATAAAGCCCCTAGACTAGGCTGTTGATAAAGACGGAGAAATACAGCGACCAATTTCAAGGGAAAATTAATTCCATTAAGAACAGCAGAGCTGAAAATAAAACCCAACTTTTCCATTACCATGGCTAAATGCCACAGAGACTGCGGAAGGTATAAAACATCCGACTGACTGAAATCCAAGAACGTGAAGGTCGTGATCAGATAGAGGGGTTCTTTGCGTCCATAAAGGCGTCTTCGACCCCGACTTACAGCTACTGCGACGTCATTCAGTTCAGATAGGACAGTCCTATCTACGAAGAAGTTGTGGAGTGTTGAGGTGGACACTTCGGAGACCTCCTTAACCGCTCATCACTGGCTAGTGAGGTAGTCATTATCAGACTTGTTTAAGTGAGGACCTTCGCTAACCTTCACCATCCGCCTTCTCTGAAGGAGATAATCAAAGGTGTGCGAAAGTGTCTCATGGAGAATCTGGAGATGCCGACTCTGTCCTAGTCAAAATATATAACGATTAGTTTACCTCCTCGTTCCATAGAAGATTTGTGGACACGGACAAGTTCTGCAAAACGTAAAACAAACCGCGAATCTGTAACGGTCACTGAGGGGATCTCCCTGTTAGCAAAATATTCGCCCAGTCTTACTCACCAGGAATAAGATATTTTTGCCAAGAATCAATGCGGATTCGAGTCAATTTTTTTCCTGACTACCAATTGCGCATGAACCTCAGAAAATGGAAGTCGTTTTGGCGGGACTGGCGTATGTAAACTTCTAAAAAGGATATGGAAATAGGAATAAAGGTAGACCTGCGCATAATTCTGGAAAGGGGCAAATATTCTCGTGTCATAACCCTAACAATATCCCTAATATAAAACGGGACCGTTGCCTTAGCCTTGACTCTTACCCTATCCTAAACTGCCTACCTTAGTCCTAGACTTTATCCCGGCTTATGTTACCGTTGAATTTAAATCTAATCTTAAACTTAATCCTTAACTAAACCCTGAAGCTAACCTTTAACCTTAACCTAGTTTCACTGGAAGTTGCTCAAAGCCACTTGTGTTTTAGGCGGTTACTGTTCTCATGTCCTGTTTAGGCGTCTACACAAGTCAGTTCCACCGGCGATTATCCTAAAAGTTGTGAGTGCTCGGACCTACAGGATCTGGTGGTTTCAGAGAGGACCGTCGAAATTTTCAAAATGCTGCAATGTAGACTACGATAATCGATCACTTCGAATCGGCCCTTCGCTTGCCAGCGACCACTGAGACTTTTTAGTTCGCGTACACATTTCACTGAGAAAAATAAAAGAACGACCTTTAAAATTTAATTTTTTTAAAAATATTTGAACAACTTACGGCCACCTGTACTAGTACAGTTAACTTCATCCAAACCAGACCTCGTTCTGGTTGCTTTTGTTTGATGCACGCAAAGTTCCTTTGTAATGGTTTACGCTGAACTGTGGACCCTGCAGATGAAAAAACATCTGACACAAGTGAAGATGCGAGTTCCAGGAACCAGTTGATAAGAAGAAGAAACGATCGCTGGAACAAGGGCTTTATTCGCCTGACGTTTTGGATTCTCATCTGAGTCTATCATCAAAGACAGTGACAGAAAAGGGTGCTTCGTGCACAGGAAGTTGCAGTATTTATAGGATGCAGTAGCTATGCTATTGAATACCTATAGTGAAACATCCCTTAGGAGTGTCACTAACTTTTACCTGCCGAATGAAAAACGATGAAAGCCACTGTCTCACCCCACCTTCGTCCTCTTCGTCGACAAAGGCAGTAGCGCTTTAAAATTCCTGGCTTGTGCTAGGCATAGTCAACAGTATTGTAACACGCTAGATAGGCCTGACTGACATTGCAGAATGTAATAGCTGACTCCAATAATGGAAGGCAGTAAGTTCTAATTTTCACGTTGTCTGTAATAGTTCCCTCTTGTCCTGCCTAACAGCTGGTCTGCAGATGAATATGGCACATCTCATAATTTCGACCTGGATTATAAATAATATACCGATATCCAGCCGACTCTATGTAATCTGATAGGCAGTGCAAACTAGATAAAATTCTTGAACGACCGATTTGTAAATACAACTAGCATTTCGCTGTACTCCATCTGGACCTTCCGCAGAATTCGAGAAAACAAAGTTTGAATTGCCTGATGGGAATGAAATATGAAGTGAGGAGTTTTGTCATTCATATTGCCTAACCGTGAAAAACTCGGCGCCTCGGCGGAATTCGAGCCCACGCAGTAAGGGGAAGGCTTTAGTACAGCCAACGCTCTAACCACTTGAACTACGATGCCCCGCCGGACGACTCGAGTTTCATCACATTTGGGTCAAGTTATCCGTCCAACCTACTGCAACGTCTGGAATCCATCAAATCTGATACAGTAAATTAACTGCCCAAGCAGGATTTCCTAAGTAATTCACCTAGAATCCACCAGATGACTACCAGGCTCACGTAATTCATAGATGTTTCGACAGATTTTCAATAATTCCTATTGGCCCAACTGTGAAAAAACTCGCGTCATCCAGCGGGGCCTCGTAGCTCAAGTGGTTAGAGCGTTGGCTGTACTAAAACCTTCCCCTTACTGCGTGGGTTCGAATCCCATCGAGGCGCCGAGTTTTTGACAATTGGGTCAATATGAATTATTCAAAATCTGCCAAAACATCTACGAGTTTTGTTATTGTAAAAAATCCAGTCTATAAGCGACAGTTCATTATGAACGTAAATGTGTTCGAAAGTTGAGATACAGTCAGCCAAGGTAATAGCTACAGAACAGCATGTAGCCTAAGGAGTTTTGCAAATTTCAACTGAAACTGCAGTCATTCTGTGGTTTTATGAGTTAGACAGCTTCGGATGCAGTGTGACTATTGAAAAAATCGTGAAGTTGCCGTGGAGTCATCTTCTCCCTCTTCCGTCCGCCCGTCCTCCCTCCAAACTGGAGGCGAACGAAGGAAAACAGACAAAAAAATTAATATTAACCTTTGCGGGTGATGGAGCAAGGGACAGTCCTGAAGGTCGTTAACGTTTTGCGCGAAGGCCGCGACGCTTGCCATTAGCGGCAGCAGCCCTTCGTTCAAAAAGTAAGGCGTAAAAGATTAAACCGTTGCAATCTGTTCTAACCAATATATTTCAGTGTCGGCCTTTGAAATTCGGCGGGCGTTTTCCAAAGCGGCAACTGGAGCCGAACAAGACACTTTGCCAGGCAGGACGGAAAATGCCTGTCCCACTTCTTTCGAAGGCCCATTGCAGGAGGTGGTTACACAGCAACCATCAATCATAAAGATACGATTTTATCCTCCAGCCAGGCAGATGGGAGGATCATGCGCAGTTGTGCAGTCAGTTTCATAGACCGCAACATCCAGAAAGATTAATATTTTCAAAATCAGAGCACAAAGCAAAGTACTCGCGTCTTCCTGGTGGAGTCTTTTATCTAGTGTTTAGGGAAAACAGAGCATCCGTCCGAATCCCAGAATGGCCCGAAATTGCGGTACGCACGTATAGCTGATGTCATCTAATAAACTATGGTAGTGGGCGCTCACCGATCGTTCTTACGGAACTCACTCGTTCCGTTGTGCCCTATGGGCTCTCTCTCGAGCCCAGCCAGCAGCCGCACAGCGGCGCATGATATATAGGCAGAAGGGCATTACCGACAAAGACAAGGGAGACTGGAATGGCCATTTCTGGCTTGTTAGCCGTCGTCCGCCAGCCATACCCAACCCCGAAGTGTGGAACGCGAGTTCGGGCCTCGGGTGTTCCACACTTCGGGGTTGGGTATGACTGGCTGACGACGGCTAACAAGCCAGAAATGGCCATTCCAGTCTCCCTTATCTTTGTCGGTAATGCCCTTCCATCTAATAAACTATTAATACGACCTCTAGACCGTCTTAACTATGTCGGTATTCTCCTGATGAGAACACTGGTTTCTGAATGGTTACTGAATAGATTCTGGCCTTATGCCTGTATTTGGGGCTTTTAAAAGTCATCCTGATGGATTAGCTAATATGTTGGATTGCACTGCGGGTCATAAATCTTGCTGCAATCAGATAGTTGCAGACCAAGTGAATCCGGAAAAGTGTCTCTATCAGAAATGGCAACGGTTTTTAGCTAACAAAAGAAGATGGCTTGTCTAGCGTGCTGACTAGCGTCAACAGGTAAGTTCCATCATCTGGGGAAGTAAAGGTGTTCTGCAATATCAAACGGAATTGTCGTTTATCTGTACAGAACGGTCACACGACAATGAATCACCTCAACTAGCAGGTAATTTCCAGCCCTATATGACTTTAGCTGTTCTTTATTCTGTCCGACGGAACGTTGGTCCGACGTTTAATGACCATGAAGGCCAGAGTCGAAACTAAAAGTGTCGCATTGGCGCTGACCTTTCTATTCCTAGTTGTCCTTATTGGTAATAACCTGCTGGTACTACCTGACCAGGAACCTTCTAGGGTGATAAAACTACGAATTTGTCTATTGACTATGTCGATAGGATAACGGTAGGTCTGCGACGCACTTAATGTTGGCGGATCAGACCCATAGAAGCCGTAATCGATTTTCAGATTTTATTCGCATTGGACTGCAGCATTGACGCCAGGGGTGGCAAATAAAGCAGAATTGACCACTTTAACTTGCTTGGCTTGTGGTTTGTTTTCAAAACTACTTGCAGCAGTGCACCACGAGAAATCACGACAAGTGAAGCTTGAATGTAAAACTGTGTCGTCACACGGAACTGATGTAAATGCCCATTGGTAATTCTGCGGGGGCGGGGAGGGGGTTAAAGTCGCGGAGGTTTGGCTTATGCTCAGTGCTACACAGCACGATCCTACTCGTCTCTGCTGTATGAACTCTGCACTAGTGACCTCTGCAAAAGAATTGAGAACCCAAAATTTCATTGCTGGGATTCTGTCTTGGTTGCATTTTGTTGTTTTCCTTGTCGGACATCTTCCCTGCGATTAGGATCCGTAAACACTTTCCACTTGACTTATCGCTTTTCGTCCTTTACGTTCTCTGAGTTCCAACTTAAGTGTTCTGCTCAGGTAGGGAGACACTCCTTCCCTCCCTTGGGGATGCACAGTTACGGTTAGCGATGTATCAGAAAGTACGGTGTGTTGTGCGGTGCAAGATGGTTTGTTTTTTAGCAGCTGCATTTGCCTCGAGTGTAAACTATCCTTTTTTGATGGTTGGACGTTGATGGCGACGTCATTTCATTTTTGGTACCAGCGAGTGGAGTGAAGGTGCCTTCGAAATAAAGCTAACAACGCTGGACGACAGAGGAGTCTACCAGTTGGTTTTGTAGGAGAATTAGTTTAGGCTTGAAGCGAACAGTTTTCTAAGCAGCATGAAGCTTGGGCGTGGAGGCACCTTTACTTTTAAGTGTCTCCTTCAATGCCAATGAAAGCGAAAATACTTTTCATTTGGGGAATTAGGTGATTCCGGCCACCGGGATGGTGCTCCTGTGGGACCTTTATGTCCCTTGTATAGGTTAGGTCCAGTATGCGTTTCCCCCCTCAGGGGAGTATGACACCTATATCATTTATTGATTTTGAGTTTTGTCACACAGACGCTTGGGGATTTTCTACTGGCATCGTGATTTTCACTCCTGTATGCACCCCGACCTCACGAGATGTTGAATTATCAACCCAACTTCTTGGTGAAAATTCAACAATGCACGAACAGTTACTGCATTTAATCGGTCAATTTGAATTCAAGGCCGGCAGGTTGAGTCGATTTTCTTAACTAATAGGCTTTTGATATTTTAAGTATCTTATTATTTTGACTTCGTACTAAACATTAATTTAGTCCGCTTCGTTGGGTACTTGCACATTCCCTGAATCAGGTAAAAGCCGTTCGCCAGATCGGGACAGAATTTACAATTAACATTCCCGAGATCTTTCCTCCATCTCTCCCCCCCCCTTTTCGGTGGTTAATTTTTTTCCGCCAAGATAATGATCACAGCTTTGATGACAACCGAGCGACTATAAAATTAAGCGGACCCAGTCAACTGCAGCGGCAGTTTTTTTGCAGCCTTTAGAGCGGAACACGCTGGACTTCAGCGGAATAATTGCGAGTTGGGCAAATATGTCAAACTTATAGTCAGTATACTTTTAGTGTATGTTTATATCACCAGCACTACGGAGCTTATACTACGGCGTTTTCTTAACTTTGCGCGTTGGACTATCCCTATATGGGACAGTTAACGCAAAATCTCACGTGTTTCTGTGGTGGATGTTATTTATTATCGCTAGTTATACGTGCCATGAAACATAAACCACCAACAGATGTTACTAACTCTTTGTTTAACCTGAGAAAACTATTTCTGTAGATGTCACTTGCGGATGGGATGGGGTACAACTTAAAATTTGCATACCATGCTGTTATTAACTGAGCTGCGCTAGGCAGCTCTGAGTATTTCATGGACAATTGAGTCCTTGTTAAGGAGAAAAGGATCCAAGAACTCGAAATAATCTGTGTTAATTAGGTCAGGCTACTTTGCGTTTACTTCTTAGGAAATCGTCTCAATAAAAAATAAATACCTTACGAAATAGATTATTCTGGTGCTAAGCAAAACGGTATTTGATATACTCTCCGGAGCTTATATGAGATGTGGATTAAAGTACCATGCAGTATGGCAGGCAGATCACTGCTTGATGCGTAACTGGAGAATACGCAAGTGGGATGAAAGGCGAAGCCGCATGGACCCAAAATTTTGGTGGGCGCTTCCGTACGTCAAGAACGTTCTGGAAGCCGTCGGCCGCCTTCTCGCACCATTTGGGGTTGGAGTTGCACACAGGCCGGAGGCAACCATCAGGCGTCAGATAATAAAACCAAAAGACCCACTGCCATGGGAAGAAACGTCTGGAGTCGTTTATCGGATCTGGTGCAGTTACGGGCAAAGCAACAGTACTGAAGAAACTGGAAGACTGCTCCGTACGCAAATCGGCAAACATGCGACAGCAGTGCGGAGAAATGACTCCAGCTCTCAAGTTGTGACTCATTCGACGAGATCCGGCTATACATTAAAATTCGACGAGGCTGAAATTCTCGCTAGAGGTAACAACCGCGTGAGTCGCGAGCTGCCTGAGTCATGGTTCACTGGCCCCCAGTCTTTTAACAAGCATAATGACCTTCCCCTTCCATACTCGGTGTTGAAGCTTCGCATGGGCGGAGTAATTATATACGCAAGTGAACACGTTCCCAACTCCAGAGTCGGTGGGTCAGATGTCCGGGCAATCACCACACCAACATTCAACGTCCGTGATGAAATTGCGGCGATGAACGACGCAAATGTCGGCCATCGTGCAGTTATCACATCAAGTGCAATAATCCATAGTGAAGGAGGGAGCCGTGAGTTAACATTGGTATGCGGTCGCGTGGCGACTGCATCCTATAAATATTGCAGTCCCTGGCGCATGAACTACCCGTGTCTGCTGTTGTCTCTGACGATGGGTTCGAGCAGGAACTCCAAGCGTCAGATGAATAAGGCTCTTGTTTCAGCGATTGTGTCTCCTTCTTCACAACAGGCAAGGATCTCAGGACATGTTTACCCTTGTTGCATTGTTGGACATGCGGTTCGGCCGAACGAGGGTGATTATACCCGAGTTTCTGAATAAGAGCGTTGCAAGAACAATCGCTCCGCCAAGGTCGCCCGTTGAGATGTCGGGAAGTAAGTCGTAGTTTTTAAACTAGTTCATGCAGTCACACGCGTGTCTTTTACTGCGCATCGCGGATACTATTATTCCACAAACGCACTGTGGTCCATCTGACGCCCGTAGAATCGCTGAGTCTAAAGCTGTCCTTGAAATGTCAGTGGTTGTTTTAGGTTTTCGACATCCTTAACCAACTGCCCGGGAAGATGTTTATCCCGTTTATGTCTGTTAAAACTTTCAAAACAAGTTGGCCCTTGGAGGCTCATATATCTAGGTACTGATTTGATGATGCGCGGGTGGGCGCGGTGATACGCCCAAGTGACTTCTCCCCTTCATGACTGAAGCATCATATCAATCTTATCCTTGATGTGGAAGTCTTGTTTACTCGTCAAAGAAACGCATCTTTGCACTGCATCCAAACGGTGGGAACCCGACATGGGAGGTAGGTTTCATTCCACTAAAAAATTCCCAACACACCAGAGACCGATTAAAGTGCCTCACTGAAATAAACGAACTTCAGGTAGATCAACACATACAAGAAATACAACAAATGATATCTCACTGGTCTAAGCCAACACTTTTTAACGAGAAGTGGAAATTCTGAAGACGTGGAAATTCGGATCAAGTGTGTGTGTGTCTACGCAAGCCACTAAGCGAAGAGAATAAGGTGAGCATGGAATCACCGGGACCATAAGCATTCAAGAGCAAAGGCAGTATGCTGTACGGCAGCCAGTAAATTGTGTGATGATCAGCAAAGTTTTGCAGAATTTGACGTAGGACTAGGAAGCAAAGTCTTCAAGTTTTCATTTGTATATGCAGCTGACTGAAGGAAAGATTGCCTTGCTTGGAGTAGTGAAGGGGAACATGACTGAAAGCCCATTTTTCACAACATAACTTGTCAAAAGACTGGTCAGTGAGTAACAGAGTAAATATAATCACCAGGCGCAATAATGAGCATTCCTTTTGCGTGTAGTAGGAGAATACTTCTTCAAAAACGTTTCCGGTGTTTCCTGTCTACAGAAGAACCCACTGATTCTCATGACTTCCTTGAAATACAAGTGGTTGTTTTTCGATGTTTTGCATTCTTTTCCTATTGTTTAAAAGATGCTTTTTTAGTTTCAGATTATCAAAACTCAAAATCAGACAGTTTTTTCAATGTTTTTATTCATGCAATGAGTCCTCGGACGTTCATTCTTCTGCCGATGGCCATTTTCCGTCTCACTTTTACTGGAAACAGCTATCTGCAATGATGGTCTGGTAGAAAAATGCACTTGATAAAAGGACGAATCTTCCTTAGTGTATTATTCCTTCAATATGCGCTTTGCCAGACTATTTTATAAATGAATACCTGTGTCTGACATCGTTTTCTCCAGTAAAGACAAGGAAAGTAAAACATTTAGTTCATCTATTAGCTTCCGCGTACGATTCTGACACTTCTCCTGCCGATAGCGAGAGGCTCTTTTCCTCCTTAAACGGTGTTCCCCATCTGAGCCTAAGTCTACGTCCTGCTGTGTGATTCTGCCTGTGCTGTAGAAATTGCCATATAGATGGTAACATGTTGCTCGAACGACTGATGGGGCACAAGAATGAGGATTTGCGTAAGGCGACTTGTGCGAATGTTTGTAAATAAGCAATAAACTTGAACTTAACAAACGCAGTTTCTTTGTGTCAGGAGGATTATTCGTCCTGGGGATGTCCATGAATGCTTTGCGCTTCTCCATGTCCTCAGCCGAGTGCCCGAAAGGAAGTGTCCGCAGTTCATGCTTAGCAAAATTCTTAAAATAAGACATTGATGGAGGGTTTTGTCCATCTAGTGAGTTCTCGGACGCTTACTTCTATGCGGACGACAATTTGCGTCGTATTTGTGGTGTCACCCTTACGACAACTTTAGTCCCCAAAGAAATCAAACGTTCACATCGACGGCCTGAAATGAAAATGTCCAAGGTCAGGAAGTGCAGGGTGGTCATACCGATAGTACCATAATACTTAAATGACTAAAGCGGTGCCCTTTGCGTTTCTGGACTCCGTATTAAGTGGAATATGCTTGAACAAAAGGCATCTTCCCGTGTGCGCGGAATTTAACTTAACTGAGGCCCGGTCGGATATATTACGATTGCTTCCGTCGTAGTTGCATCCGCCTGGACATTACGGGTGAGGTAAAACAATGCACTATCGGCTGGTATTGTTACTGTGTTTAGGCAAATAAATTACGTAGATGTTAAACAGTGTATTCTTGAGTAAGAAGGGAATTCTGTCCTTGTCGTTTGCGTCTAGTCTCAGCTGATTTACGCGGAATTAAAAGTGGGATTTCAAACTGACAAAAGTTGTTTCCTTTAGTCTTTCCCCATTTCGATTAATGTCCCATGCCGGACGAACATGCGCATACACGCAACAGTCGTGCATAGTAGCAGCTGTCGCGGGAAGTAGCGTGGATTTTAAGAGTTGATTTCCGTATGAAAATGTTTACCTTCTCGTCGATAAAATAACCTGTAGGGATAACGCTCTATAAAGATAACGCTTTATTTATAATGTGCATTTCGAGATGTGGCGGACTGAGCATTTCAATGTCGCTCATCTTATTTTATCTGTCTGGCTATCTCCTTTACGTCGATCATATACATAAATTTCTCTCCTACTTGTTCCGGCAACCAGCGTCTTCTTTTTAATTGCGACTCATTCTAACGTTGTGCCTTGTTTAAACAGCTTGGTGACTTTTTCCTCTTATACTGGTCAAGTCGTTTTCGTTTTTGTTGCCGTGATTGTTTGGGGGAATGTTTATAAACATTTCTTACATTTTCCCGTATTCTGTTGGGGGTGGTTGTTTGTGCAATTAGAGTGACTGTTCAGCCAGATGTTTTGTCACTTCCGTTGTCTTGTGCGCAGTCACTCGAGTTGTCTCTGATCGGCATCAACGTCACCTTCATCTAGCTCATGATACCTATCCCGTCATAGTCTCCGTAATGAAGAAGGAGACGCGATCGCCAGGGCAAGAGCTTTATTAGCCTGACGTTTCGGATTCCTACTCGAATCCATCATCAGAGACAAAGAAGCAGAAACGGGTGGTTGCTGCACAAGGGGCTGCGGTATTTATAGGATGCAGTAGCCATGCTACCGCATACCTATGAACATTCACGGCTCCCCACTTCATCCGGGATTGACGCACTTGGTGTGATCACTGTTTGATGGCCGACATTCGAGTCGATAATTGCTGCAATTTCATCACGTGCGTTGGATGTTGGCGTGATGATTGCCCGACCATCTGACGCACCGACCCCGGTGTTGGGAAAAGTGTTCACCTCTGCGCTCCCCGCATGGCTTGTTACTCCGCCTAGGCGAAATTTTAGCACGCAGTATGGAGTTGGAAGATCGTTGCACTTGTTGATGGACTGGGGGCCAGTAAAACATAATTCCAGTAGCTCCCGGCTCACGCGGTTGTCACCTCTTGCGAGAATTTCGACCTCATCGAATTTGAATGTGTGGCCGGATCTCGTCGAATGAGCCGCAACTTGAGAGCTGGCGTCATTTCTGCGCATTTCTCCGTAATGTTGCACGCTGAAAACTTTGATATATCGGAGTTCAGCGTACCAACTGAGTGAACTGTCCATCAAAGGGGCTGCCACGGAAGTTGGTAGCTTTGTCCCAGTTCGCTCTGATCTAGGGTGGTTGGAGCCCTGTTGTCGAGGACGTGACCAGTCTGTGCAGCACGCCATGCAAGTTAAAAGTTTGGATCTCTTCGTATTTTGCGCACTGCTATTTCTAAAGGCGAGATTTTACTTTTTCTGGTTTCACTGACCTACTTGCAGTCAATGTCGCTGAAAAATTTGTAGATGTAACTGTTGACGTTTCAACCTCTGCCTTTGGATTGTATCACGTGGTCCTTTGTTAATGCCTACCCCGCACAACCAAAGCCGTTGGGTGACATATGTGAGTCCACTTTAATGCATGTCATGCATTCCTAGACTTCGAAAAGCGAGCTCTTCGAAAACTGTCCATTCTTGCTGTTTTTGGGCAAAATATTCCGATTATTACTCATTTTGAAGAGGTTATGTGGATTGTACCGCTTAGCTCATTTTCCGGCTAACGTGCTGCGACCAGTATCCATTTTTCGAAAGATTCCGCCGACGAGTTGTGAGATAAGGGTTAATTGCTGTTCACTGCGGCCGGCCCTGGGTAGCCCTTCCTATGGCAAAGCAACGCATGTCTCTTTACGATAAATCTGAGGCGCTCGAACCTACCATGATGTGCTGTCAGTCGTGGCTTGGAAGCTGGACAACCGACGGGATAACTTTGCCCTCTTTTTGAATGAGAATATTCCTGCTTTGACTGTGCGATATGAGGGTGAGATAGACCTGGAGTGCAAAGTTGAGTCAATACAAACAAATTCACGCTCAGGCCATCATTAGGTCCACCTAATGGGTGACCTCGACGCTTACGACGGCCGAACTGCCATTTGCTGTTGACGCATTTTGCTTGTGCACTGTTGGTAGATTTTATAAACACTGCAGTTTGTCGTTCCACACTTGCATTTGGGCGCACGCGGAAGTGAAGGAAAGAAAGTTGGTTCGTCGTGATTTGGATGTTCTGAACAGCCAAGTTCTGCATGTACCAGGGCCGCCAAATGTGTCTTATTGGGTCAAATTGAGCTCATAATTCTGGCTGATACTTGGACTCTAGTGTCTCAGCAACTGAAAACTTAATTCTACAAGCATGCCGGAGATTAGTGTCAGCAGGGGTGCCTTTGATTTGCTCTTACGCCTGTCCCCCATAGCGAAGCAGATTTCAGGATAATGTCCGAGTTGTCGGAAGTGTTACTCACCTTATAGTGCTCAGTCTTCTGTTCTCTCCCACTTTTGAACGATAATTAGCGCAGAAAGGCAAATAAAGTGAAATGTGATCAAACTCGCGTCGTCCGACGGGGCCTCGTAACTCAAGTGTTCAGAGCGTTGGTTGTATTAAAGCCTTCTCCTTACTGTGTGGGTTCGAATTCCACCGAGGCGCCGAGTTTGTCACAGTTGGGTCAATATGAAAGTGAAATAAGGCTGAAGAGTACCAGCGTGATCCCTGTTGCTGTAGAAAATTTATAATGTGGATGGTACCCTTGCTGGCGACCCCTCGGTTAAGAATGAAACCATATGCTTAGACTCAGTGCAGGAAAAGGTTTATGTTGAGTGCGATGCTTATACTGGGCATATCCTGCAGATTTTTGAACGCTGCTGCAGCTAAGTCGGAGTGTTTTGCAAAAAAATGATCGTTTCTCTGTAAGACCGTTCCCTCTGTCCCTCTGCCTGTAGGCAGGTTCAGTTTATTTTGTGGTCCTTGTTTTGCATCATACTCAAAATGCAGATGGTTTTAAATTGCTGATCGCAAGTAGGCTCTGTGTCTTGTGATGGTAGTGGTAGTCAGAACAACTGATCACAGCCGTCAAGTGACCCTTGTCAACCAGCAAGATGATGTTGGTAAGGATTTGTTTCGAACAATTCACTCCAAGTTCGCGCATTAATTTCCTCGGAAATTAAACAAAGCAGGATGCAAACTGTAGTTCATATATCAGATAACACAATTACAACGCTGGGGACCCATTTATGAACCGAACCTCTCGCAGCTGCGTCAGGCAGCGACATAAGATCGGCGAAACACGCGTGTCTGGGCTTTTAGTTTTCATTTGTGCTGCCTGTATGGCAAATAATCACATAGTCGTGTACTACTGATTGCCTGTTGGCAGCTTGTGTATATTACGCGGTTATTCCGCAATAACTGATGGATTGTGGCTCAAATATTCATATCAACTTTTGGACCGAGTCTGAAAAGGTCTGTTCCGAATGATTTACTCCAATTTTTGCGCAATAGTTTCCTCGGACATTAAAAAAGACAGGCTACTGGTTTTAAAACATGATTGCTCAATCTCTCCCACTGCAAATGGTGCAACGTTTTTGATGATTTATCAGCGGGAACGATACTTCAGGGGAGGGGGTTAATTTCATGGTATATTCTAGTGCCTGTGCTTGTCGGAGTAATAGATCGACAGCCGCATGCGGCGGCGTCCAAACCGTGCGCCACATAGAGTGGGCGCAGCACCAGTGATTTGTGCGTGAAGTAATTTATAGTGAGACAAATTTGCTAAATATCTGCCGCCTTCTCCCTTTCCTCACCCAACTTGCACCTTAACAAAATAGCGTCGGAACGATAGAAGTCGAGCCTGGGTGCAGTAGCTGGCAGGACTAAGCGACCCGTCTGTGCGTGCCATACACGATCTGGTCCACACAGAATGTACCGTTCCCTTGTACGGCGGCTCGGATCTCACTTTAGTATGACTGCCGTGAAAGCTAGGTCAAAACTGAGCCATTGCAGCCTGCCTCTCGGCACTCCTGTCACTTCAAAACGCTTCTTTGTGGACAGAGTTATCCCACCGGTTGGCAAATCTCTAAGTCACGACTCTTGGAGTGTCGTGACAAACACAGGCGCAACGAATTTGATATAGTGACTTGCCGTGAGGAAGAACTCCCCGCTATCAATCCCATTCCCTTTTCTCAAGCACCAGCTTGTTGTCAACTGGTGATATGATTTAGTGTAACGGATGATAGATCTGGACAGCTAGACAGCACAATCGGATCTCCACTTCCTGTATCGGGATACATCAAAGAGTACGCCTCTCATGTAGATGGGATATTCATGTGCTGAAATGCGATGCTTCATTTGCTAAATCGCTGGTGGCAGTGTGAACCGAATGTCTACTTCCGGGGATGAATGATTTTACGTGGGCGGGATGCATGGCTGTGTTGTGGCAGTACGGAGAGAAGGGGACTGGAGGATGGTAGCAAAGCTGGTAGCAAGGCTGCTAGTGGTGGGCATATTAGTGCTGGTTATAGAGGAGTGAGTGATTTAGGAATTGGGTTTGACGTGATGGCAACAGAGTGAATTCTGCCTTCGCGGACAAGCATATGGCCGAAATGAACCCTAAGTGTTTGAATGTCTTAAAGCATTCTGGACACATGGGTTCTATATGACGATTTCGTGTCGGGACTGTTAACACACTGATCTCAGTGCGATAGATTTTCAGGTAATGCAATTTGACTGATCCCTCATTCAAATATACAGTCGCAATGGTAACTGGTTGGAATTGAGTGCACATTACTTCTTGCAGACTCAATAATGGTAATGTTTTTCAGGGTGCTGGGTGTATCCTCTCTGGTGTTGCTAATGACAGCGGTAATAGTGTCTTGTGATATGAGAAGCTCGCTGTTCGTGTTATGGATTGCATGAGACAGATTCCTGCTCGGAACGTCCGTTGACAATGCGGGCATGTGGTTTGGGAGGTTTTGTTGTTGGTCTTGAGTCTTGCGGGTCTCATCTCACTGCCTTGATAGCAGTCATTCAGTTTTATTAGAAGATAGCTACTCCAGTCTCTACGGCAGTGTGTCAGGTCCACCGATCTTCGCCGAAGTTCTCCCACGTCACCAGGTGCTTGATGGAAGACTTCAGAGTGTCCGTGTATTTACGATCTGATCTACGAACACTCGCAGCGTTGTCGTCCCAAAATAACCTCTCCAGCAGGCGCTCCTCCTCCATTCTTATTATGTGTCAGCTCCATCGCAGACGTGCCTGCCTCAGCATGACGTGGATACCGATGGCGCCGGTTCTTTTCAGCATCTCAGATTGTGGGATCCTTTCCTTACATTTCACCCTCAGCATCCCTTGAAGGCAGCTGAGGTGTGAGCATTGTTGAGTCGTCCTGTTTGACATTTGTAGGCAGTCTGCGTCTCCTATTCGTACAGGAGTGTTATCAGAATGGAGCTCTGTACACACTCAATTTTTTATTGAGGATGCCGAGACGGTTCCAGAGCGATTGCTGTAGCCAGCTCAAGTGTTAGCTGGCTTCGGAGACCCAAGCTGTGATTTCCTCATTGACCTTGATGTTTCTCAATATCTTACTGCTAACGCTCGCGAATTTCTCCATTGTTACTGATACGGGGCTCGGTGTAGCTAGCATTTAGCGTTGACTGGTGTCTGAGTGCCTTCCTCTTTGTGCTGGTGGTCAGGTCGAAATTGGAGGACCCGGAGGTGACGATACCCACACCCCGTTGCACGTCCACTTGGTCGAGTGTTTAGGCGCATTCGTTCGCGGACAGTGGGTCGTGGAGGCCGGTGACGGAGATGAATGGGTTTTTCGCCGACTCGGTAGTCGGTGTGGATCAGCCGTCGCTCCATACGGTAGGAGTCTATCAGCATGGCGGGGAATATAGGCATAAACAGAGTTAGAGTGATTATGCTGCCCAACTTCACACTACTTGTAACCGTGCCAGCTTCCGACACTGTCGCATTGTCTGCGACGCGCGTGATTTGCGTTAGTCGATCTGGATATCTGAATTTCACCATGACTAACGAGGACTCATCGCAAAACAGCATGTCGTAGGCCTCCACCAAGTCGGAGAAGGTTGTCTATAGTTTGGTTCGCCTTTATGGCACCTTTCCTGCAGTTGGCAGTGCCTTTTTGGAATCTAAACATCGTTTCCGAAAGAAGTTCCTGCTCTAAATGCGCGTTCAGGCGATTGAGGAAGGCGCGGGCGATTAATTTTTCTGTCAGATGGAGTAAGAAGATGCTCCGGTTCCCCCTGTGTTTCTAGATGTGCAAGATAGAGCCATCCTTAAGGGCTTGCGAATGTGTCTTTGCCGTCACATTTCCTGGGATAACGAGGTAGGCTATTCTATAGAATGTGGGCCGTCGTACTTGAAAAGTCCGGCTTGAAATATGTCAGCTCTCTGGGCTTTCTACCTGGGCATCCGTTGCACTGCTCTGGTTGTTTCTGGAAGGGAAGGCGGACGATCGGAGTCGTCATTCATGTCAACTTAGGCAGGTCGGTTGATTACTTTTCGCTGGCTGCAGACGGATGATTGGGGTGACGTTTGAACTGCACAGCCCAGCGCTCTAAAATCTCTGACTTCTCCGTTGGAAGGATTGCTCTATCGTCAGTGGCGTTGTTCTCGTTGCTGGTCAGAGCACCAATTCAGTGTTTCACTTGACGCTCTGCCACGGGACATACCATGTCGCGAGCGCGCTATTAACAATATACTGTTGAGACAATCAGAAAAGCGGTTAAAAAGAGGAATGCCAGGCATGTGCTCAGATTGGCTGTGTGCGGCGAAATTTTGAACACGTTAGCCAAACTAACACCGAGAAGTTTGGCAAGCCAGTCAACATTATGTACCGATTTGCATAGCAAACGAATCTCTAAGACTGTCAGTTTCTTCTTTCTTTCTATTCCTATCAGCCTGCAGTCCCTCCTGTCACTTTGCTCAGTAAATTCCGCTCAGACAGGCTTCTGCATAAGCCATATTCTTCCAGCTTAAGGGGTCTTCAAGAATGCGATCCGATCGAAAAAGACCGGATTTCTGAGTCCCTGAAGTCGTAGACAAGCAAAACTGGTTACTAAGTTATGTGAGCATTTGAAAAATCTTCAAGCTAGTACAAAATCGATGTGACCAGTTTATGCGGAATGGCTATTTGAAGGCGTTTATAAGCTGATGTTCACGCGTTCGCCCTCGAATGACCCCACTGAAAACACTACCGATGACATAGTTCGCTCTGTCATACATAAATGACGTCTCAGAAGCGACCGAGCGCATTACTATGTGACTAGATGTTGGAACTGTCCATGCGCACCAGGTTCAACAAAATCAAGGGCCGGTTAAAGCACCGTGAACAGCCAGATGCACTGTATCACGTGCCCAAACTTATCTTGCAATTACACAGGTCAGACTTACCGCATGCTCGGTTCGAACACACAGTTCGTGACCTATCCAATGAAAGGTCACGAACTGTGAACTTAAAGTGCTGTAGCGCACGAAATCCCCACCCTGCATCTACGGAAGTTATACTTCGTCAAATATACGACCGAGCTTCAAAACAAGGCACAGTTTGGTTTATAAAGTATTATTTATGGACTAAGAAATAATTTATTTTAAGAAAAACCACCAAATAGAAAAAACAACTCTATGACAGGTCAACTATTCAAGTCCTAATTTAACTGGCAGCAGAATACGAAATTACGTGGATATCCGCAGACGTCACATTTGCCTAATTTTGGCCTGTTTCTCTCAATAAAACTGAACTAGCACGACCTCTTCTTTAGAAAAGGGCTTTTTGGGATTTCAGTCAATTGTAAAAACCAAACTAACCACACTAAATATATGCCGTCGCATCAACTCAAACATCGATCTCGACATTTCATGAGTTAGGTCATTTACTGTATACGAACAAATGCTGGCTGTGAGACAAAGTAACGAATCATCACAAGCGGCTGCCCACATCTTCGAAATGGGTTAAGATTTCGACTTCGCAACTGCCAAGATAACTGCCTCCGTCTGAAACAAAATTAATTGACAAGTATTTGAGACCTGGGCCCCGGATGATAACTCAGTCAATCGATATACCGTTCTTTAAAAGAAAACGAAGGCACGATCAGTGGGACGGCAGATTTACTGGCCCCAGCTTTCGCACTCGAACAGGAGTTCACCCTCAGAGACTGCTAGAATGCAACAACGTGTGAACATTTATATCGTTGTGCCGTGAGGGGGAGGGAAGGACTACGTCCATGGTTAGGTCTGGTTTGTGCTGTCCGGCCCACAACGGTTCCCCGGCGTGGTAACTCCGTTTTTACCTCGCGGCTATGTGAGCTGCGCCCCCTGGCTGCGTGGGCGGAGGGCGTGATAACACGCACGCAAATCATTGTGTCTATTGATAGAGTTGGTGTCCGACACCCACTCCTCCAACAGTTCTCGTCCCGTCTTGTTGCGCCAGTATCCGCGTCTTGACGAAGTCAAAGTCATGGCGTAGGCCTCTCCCCCTTCTCTCCCCCTCACACGCTGCTGCACTCTAGCAGTCTCTGGTGATGAACTCCCGTTCGATTTCGAAGGCTAAGGTCAATAAATCTACTGTCGCAGTGATTGTGCCTTCGTCTTCTTTTAAACGAGAACCTGGGATGCGCATATTCTCTTCCATTCGTGGTATATCGTTCTGGCACCACCATACGGAACCCAGGACAACCACTCACAGGTCTGAGTCAAGGTTTATTGGTCACGCTCTATAACTGATGCCTGTTCTGTTGCTGCTTTTATCTTCGACGTATTCGAAGGCTCAGGTGGATAAACGAATGATTCCGGTATTCGGTCAGCCTTCTTTCTTGTTCGTGATCTTAAAAAGGTGTGCATCCTGCAGCAACGTTTAATCCAGCCATGGAGTACAGTTAACTTGCTGTTTACAAACAAGTTTTTTTTACCGGGTAATTTTCCTTCCTAAATATTACGCAGTTATCCGATTGTGTCAAATGAATTCCATTTTAATTTTTATGTCAACCCCCATACCGATCCTAAGAGGGCTTGTCTTTAGGACGTACCTCCAAGTCCGGTTTAAAAGTGTGGCCGTATGAGACAGGTGGGGAGAGCAAATGATGGACAAAATCCTTCGTAATGATATCAAACGGAAAAATCATGTGTCCAGTCTCCTGGCAGGTATTCGTGTTCAAAGTATGGTGTATTCGTCTCTCTATATCTCTGCACCCTAATAACTGCTCATTAGTCGATCGAGAATGAAAAAGAATTGATCTGCGAATCTGACGGAATCCTGTCCGAATGAGCATGAAGGGACTTGCGTCGAGGGTTTTACGCCAAGGACGCCTCTTTCTTTCCTATCTGGCTTTGACTTTACTTTCTAAAATCTAAAATAGTACACATAAACCATCTTATTAGGCTTCATGTACGCGCATACATAGCCCCCAAAAACAAGATGATAATGCGCCCAAAGAAAGGAAAGTGAAATTAGTATTTGCATTTTCGCCTAAATTCGCAAGACAAATCTTTTCTTGCGGCGTAAAAGTTCTTTATCTAATGTTGGCGGTAAGAATGCGGTGAAAATACCTGTTATGGAGGTATCAGTTTGCTATGAAATGTATGTGCCTGAGAAGTCCACTATTATCAGAGGGAATTTTTACCTTACTTTCTACTAGAGGTTTTTCCCACATGAATACCGGTAGGTTCGAGAATTAAAAGGAGTTTAATAGGAAATTGCAGAGACCTAATCTTCAGCGTTAAAACGTGGTCGCTTGTAGGAAAATATCATGTGAATGGTTTGCTTATTGCCCTAGGAAAGGGCTCAAACGACCATGCTTTAAAGTTCGCCGGTCGGACGGACTGAAAATTTCGTTCCGTTAAGTGAAAGCAAACAATTGCTCTAGGCAAAAACACTTTTTAAAAACTACAAAACAAATTTTTTTTGGGTGCACACCTCGCCATTTCCCCTTCGCCTCTAAAGCCCAAGTCTGCCCTCTAATGGGTATTCTAATGCGGTATGTTGATTAAGCCCCAAAGATTGGACTTCTGACGACGATGCAAAAACGCAATTTCTTGTATACGAATTAAATGTCTTAAGAAACTTGAATAAAGACTAGTTGGTGTACAGCTAAACTGCATTTTAATGGAAATATCGCATATTGGAACAGGACTGAGTTTCGAAATCAATACATCCTTTTATTAGATTAAACCCATATCATATTCCTAGGTAGGTCAGCAATCTGTGCAGAGGATGAACTCGATGTGAGCGCCAATCTTAGCTTTCGACTGTCCTTTTTGTTCGGATTTGAAGCAAAGCTGCGCCTGTCCACCTTACCTTGCGGGTTGGACCAAAATCTGGAGGATAGACTGAGGGCTGACGAATTCCACCGGCATCAAACTCCCTAAGCTAGATTGTATACAAGCTTTCCGATCACTTATCTTCACTCATGCTATGGTATCCGCGAGAATGGACGTATCCGAACCTCCGCCACTGGGTGGATGATGAATACGCAGGCTGGGTTTTGGAAGGACGAAAAAGCCATGTATTGCGCGTGAGAACGGGAGAAATATTCTTGTGTCAGAAGCATGAGGATTCACCATGCAAACGTTGTGGCAGTATAATGTGTAAGGTGGCTGTCATCAAACTGGCAAGGCATTTGGGAACTGCTTTTGCCACTGAGACGGAGGCCTCACCTATGTTCTAGGATGAGTGCTACTCATGTTCTCATCTGTTCATCCTGTTCTTTTCTTATTGTCCATATTATAACTGTCGCCTGTGTCTGTGTTGGGTTTTCTGGGTTGAGTGCGGTAGATTCTGGGCAGGCCTACATTCACTATAAACGAATTCACGCACAAGTCGCTGTCCCTGTTCCGCCTTGCTGTCGGACACACAGTGGACATCGTCGGCAACGGCGGTTAAACTATCGGGTTGTTTCTTGACTTTTCTCCTACTTACTGGAGTGTTTTCTTCTATTGGTTGCACTTCTTGTCCTTTGACACGAAATAGTGCACAGAAGTGGCTTTCAGACGCTTAGGTGCATTAAAAGGCATAAAACAACGTTCAATTCTACTTTAACTGTTCGCATTTGAGCTCTCGTAGGCGTTTTTACATTAGTTATGAGCAATTAGTTATATAGAAATTGCAAACAGCCCTAGTACCAGGGATGCTATAACTTTTAAAGTAGTAACACTTCTAAGTCACTTCTGCAATCGGCAGGGCCACCAGAAAATGAGCATAGACCGTTTGGGAGACACAGACATGCTGGAACGCCCATATAGGGCTATTAGTAATCATTCAGAAACTCCAAAGGAGACGACAAAGGTTCAAGGACATCAGCTGAAAAGGGCTATTCCGCAATGGTTATGTTAAAATAGATGTCAGGAAAACGACTAGATTATCCATTAAAGCAGTAGGCATATATCCTTCTTCCCCCACTAAAATGAAAGTCCACATTTCTTGGTGCGCCAACAGTTGGCCTTAATTTGCAGTCTGTGGTCCTTATTCAGTGAAAACTTGTAGTAAGTCCACCGAAATTGCCCAGCTAATGCTCTCATTCTATAATTTTCCCTGAACCACTAGTGGGTAAACGCATGCGAGAACTGGTTCATTGTGGCGAGCAAATCTAATGTTGTTTTAAAGGGCTATTTTAATCAGTGGCTCTTTATTAGCACCTCGCTTTTTCTCTTGGTCGGGCAAAAGCTGGCGATAGCACTCAGGAAATTAACGTCTGTGCGAAGGCTATGACAAACGAAATGACGTCTCCAGGGGAATGAAAATTGCGCCAAAGGACTAAGGCTCTTTCTGAGGACTTATTGCAAATTTAAAGAACAGAAATTCTGGAAAGTCAAATGTGTATTGGTGAATGTGGCAGCTGCCATTCAAGCAAAGGCAACGAATTTCCAGGATTAAAACATACCAGATTTAGTCATTTTAAATTTGAGGAAGTTCACAACTTTCTGGGTGGCCCAATTAGAACAATGAGCATAGCCAGCAAACCAGCAAAGATGGGTTGGGTCACATGATGTATGCGCAGTAGATTGAGAAGTGAACATATTCTCTAGCCACATATCTGGTGAGAATTATGCTACATCTGGACTGTCAGATTTATTATGGAGGCGCAGTCGTACGGATACAAAATTAACTATTTACTTTGTCGACTTTCCCAGATTCTTCGAAATCCCTTTTAAAATTAAGTATCTCATTGCAGGTCTTCTCCTCTGTACGTGAAATGCCTACTATAAGCGCGTTTTGCTGCAGAGGGAGAGCACAGATAAACACCATAGCAAAGGGAATTTCAATTCCATTTACTCGGTGGGGGCTTTTGAGTCGAACGTTAAACTAAAATTGACTAATTACGTCAACGGCCAGCGTGACAGGTGGAGTGTACGTTCTGTGTGAGAATGCCTGTAGGTTAGCTTGTGAAGTTCAGTTCCATAGTTAAAAGCGATGTCGTGCTGGGATGCAAAATGGGGCAAAATAAAATCGCTTTCAATACGGATGTCAGCAAACAACTGCGCGTTCTGAAATTTCAGCGCATGCCTTCGTCTATATGAACTTTCTTCAGTCTCAATTCCTGGAACTTGTCCATAACTCAAGTTTCAGCTGTGCACTAGAAATTCAAACTTGACTGGTGATTTAACCCCCCTATGTCGAGTACATCAATGCAACCTAATGCAAAGGTGTGCTATGCGTTTATCGTTGGAAATGTTTACATACAACCGACGAGGGATGCGCAAAAACACAGAAAGGCAAGTTTAACTTTGTTCATATGTGCAATTACACTTCTAATGGCTCCCAGGTATTTGAAGTAAGGTATGAGCAGTAACAATTCGTAAAGATCAGTTCTAATTAAGGTGATCACATTGTTATGTAATCCTCAAGACCTTGAGACTTTCTCGGGGTCTATGATGGTTGATTCTCTTGATCCATTACACATCTTGACTTTGGTAACCTACGAATCTGCATCCGGCTGTCTTTGCAGAAATGTGGACGTGCTCAGCAATAGTTGTAGACGGTATATCACAAAAGTAAGGATTTTTGAAGTCCAACGGCCCATTATCTGCAAACTCATCCGGCTGTGGAAGTATACGCTCACCACATCACCCCCCCCCCCTGTCTCCCAACCAGATGCACTCGGCGTGTTTTAATGCGATTTGGCTTCCTACTGCATCGCCTGCTGAACATTAGAAAACTTGCTCGATACACATCCATTTATTCCGCATTAGATCCTGCTAAGCAGGCGTCTACCGCCTAATTACAATGCTGACATTTAATCCAGCTGTTCGTCTACTGTTATCTCCGTATTCGTGCTGGAATCGACGTATGCGCTGTCTTCAAGACCACAATATACACAAACGGTACATGGTCGTCAAGCCGAGGGCTGAGACGCACTCTACGTAAATACTCAAATGGCGAGAGGGATTCGGTCACTGCTGACGTCACAACACTGAGTAGACTGATGCGATGTGTCTTAGCCACCACAGTCATCAGCTCGAACCCGTCCACCAGAATAAAGTAAAAGACACCGGAACGAGGAACGTATTCTGTACTGAGTTGCTGTCTCACTTCTGTCCGAGGGGCATTGGCTATGATGCCTTAATGTGTGTGTGGGATCTAGTTCAGTGGTCATACGTTCAACTGCTCTGACACGGACTAAGGACGACTGTTGTTGTCTGGAGGCGCGTTTGTGCGTGCATCTGACAGAGTTCGAACTGAAGGGGGATAACCCTGACCTTGACGGTGGGTTGCGCAAGGATGGCGATCGGCCACACTTGTACGCGTTTTTTTATCAAGACAGGACGTGCGGGGGCCAACTGGATTAGTCCATCCGCTCAGAGTTCAGAAGCTCAAACACAGACTCATTTATCAACCTACGCAGTAAAATTCCACTGCATCACCGCTTGCCTGGCGTTTTACTGCATTTTTCGATAAGGATGGTAGATAACCGCCGGTCATTTCTGCATCGAGCCAACGATACCGGAGCAAAATTACAAAATTTTAACAAGAAATGCGAAATAAATGTGCGTGCTTGAGGCAGTAAAACATACACAACAGTAATTTTATACTGCCTAGGCTTTTTTGAAGCGCCCACATAGTGGATTCTGGTCTGAAAAACATGATAAACTCTGTTGCAAGTCAATTGGAGACACAGTGCTCCAATATTCCATAGCTGGGGTATTTTAATTATATATCCTTGAACGTACATATATGGTCCTCGAGTATTTTAGGTTTGTTGTGCATATATCCCCAGCCTTCATGCTAAAACGCAACAGCTTTTGTAGATTGTTTTCGAATTACGATAGAGACCTTGATCTCGGATTATGTTTTTCACTGTTATTTTATAGTTGAACTTTTATTTTAACGAGTGATTTTAAAAACAGTGAAGTGAATTCCATGGGGTTAAACTAATCATGCATTCTCTCCATTTAACCACCTCCGGGTCATTGTTTTCAAAGGATCATCGTTGTCTAACGTAACTAAGTGTACCGCAGTTCTCTATTCCAATAGTAAGTAAGCCCTGACCAACTTGCTTCACGATTCTGATAAGAATTTTCCACTCGTTACGGAGAAATCTCGTTTCGGCAAGTTGGGAGGTATATACTGTTCTTGTTTAAACCATTTAAGACGCTTGTTTCTTTCCTAGCTGAGACTTTAAACGGTGAAAAACATCTCAGAGAGGGAGGCATTTAAAAAATCTGCCAGAATTTACCATCAAACGGGAAACTGGGACCTACACTAGTGAGAAATACATTGAAATCAGTTCAAATGTCAAATATTTGCAACAATCAACCAGTCATTAAAATCATTTGAGAAAATATTTTAAAATCGTCAAAATTTTGAGATTCATACTTAGATTCTTGCAAAGCAGTTGCGAAATCAAAGGAAAAACTCACTCGTTTATATGTTATGGGTAATATAAACGCAATTTGGATGCTGGAAATCGTCGGTCGCTTCCGCGGGTAACATTTGATCACTTAAACATGTTTCATTAACACAGTATCCACAAGACCACGTGTCCTTGTAGGTTGATAAAAGTTTTGAATGTGACCTCCTCCATATTTATTTGCGTTTTCTGCTACTGCACACATGTAAAAAGGTACCTAGTTTGGATCTCAGATACCAATATCATGCTAATACTAAACAGCACATATGTTAATACCGCCACATAATTTGCATCGCACAATAAATAACTGTCTTGATGGTATGCAGACTCCTCTCCTGTTCAGAAGTAAAACATGGACATTACAATTTCCCCTGTCGGTGGAGAGAATGTAAGTGATGACTGGGGTGATTTCCCAAGACAAATCCTATAATAGAAACAGAAGACTAGCGACCAATCGACGTAGGGTCGGGCACCTGGTTAATGGTAAAAAAGGCTAGAGTTTACTGGGTCCAGAGATATAACTTGGTTGCACCACCCATGCTGGAGAATATCATTGATGGCAAGTGTCTTATAAAAATAAAAATGGCATTCCAGCAACCCAAATCTTCGTTTATAGCACGAGTCAACGGCCAAAATTTCATTAGAAGGGGTATAGGAAGCTAATTACCTGGAACACTTCATTACTAAGTCCCAATTCTTTTCTCAGTAGCATGACACAGAAATGTCCTGGGTAGCTAAGTTTTGTTCTCTAACTAAGAAAACAAGACGTCCTCTATTAGTTTCCATCACAGAAATTTCCCAAATTGACATGGTCAAATGTTTTCGGCATGAATTTAGTCAGTATAGTGTAGATTGATGTGCTTTTTGACTGGACGTGGATTTATAACAAAACAACCAACGAACATGAAGGACAACGAGAGTGACCGAAGGATGACTATCGAGTAACTAAAAGAAACTTAACAGCTTGCTGATTATGATTACGTACAAGTCGACGCATGAATTCAATTTCGTTGCGAAATTTTTGCGCAAATTTTATTCATATAGAGTCAGGGAATAGTCACGTGAAATTCCTAAATCTGATTTGAAATAGGAATGACTGATTTTGTGCGATGGCAATACTGATTATCGTTCAGTATAATCAGAACATATTACTGCCACGTCAGAGTGCTGAATTTAACGAACGCCCGTTCTCGGTCACCTTTAAAAAACACATTTGATGAAAAAACCCCTTAGGCAACATGATTTTAATCAATTGTTCTCCGACGCCATCTAACATTCAAACTCATTTTGCCCGACGCATGCAGAGAAATAATTTCTCTCGCACTCATTCAAAAATGAATTCGTCCTTCACCAAGAAACAAGGGAACCGAGCTATCATGAGCTTGCTCAAAAATATCGCTTAGCGGTCAGCATGCATGTGTGTATATATAAGTGCATATAAGTGTATATATAAGTGCATCAAACGTAATCAAGAAAAACCCATCTTGCGGCTAGCCAAACCGACTCCGAATGGTTGCTGGAGGCCGAACAATTTACTATCCAGCACCTCAAGACGCCCGTTACCTGTTTAGGACTAAAATGTGAACAAGCGTAGTTAGACACGACTTAGATTTTGTAAAGGAGAGTTTAAGGAGAGAATTTTTTTTGCGAATAGTATTTCATCGTCAAGGCGTTTAATATAAAGCCAAAACAGTAAGATTTATCAGATGATTGCTGCCCCACAACTGTAGTTTCACCTGAGGTGGCAGCGTCTCCTCGCGAGTAGGTTGGAGAGATGACAACATGTATGCATTTAATTGCGTCCACGTTGACAGGCTCGACAGCGCTAATCAACAGAACGAGGACAACCCGATGGATGACGATGAGAAATGAGGTCGTCTTAAAAATAAACGAGCTGCAGTTATTTTGAGAGTATCGTGAATGCTTCATGGAGTGCAGCAGACGGATTTTGAGTAGAGCGAGATTCCGTCGTCGCGTGCAGGCAATTTTACCTTGGAAAAAGTAGGCAGCAGCTGAAAAGATGAAAAAATAATGAGTTCCTACACTGCAACTCGTAAAAAATGATTCAAGGAAAAGTGGACAGACAGGAGTTACTCATCTCAGGCAAAAAGAGCAAGTACTCTGCAAGCTACCTACAAAGATCGGAGTTTGCCGGGGTAGATTTCACGGAATACGACCTACGGGGGGCATAGGCTGTACGTCGCTATTGGCTTATCAAAATCCCAGTATATCGGAATTCAGTATTACCGATCTGGACGGTGGAAAATATATTCCTAAAATATTTCAATTGCTCAAGGACACCAGGCTTCGGATGGTCTTTTCAGTCGGTAGTAAAAACCGCACTAAGCAAAAATGGCGACTTAGATGGTACGTGTATCATTTTGTCAAGATCAGTTATCGTCGAGTTGACAGGCCGTCTAGAGGTGTTGAATAGTAAATTGTTCGGCCTCCAGCGACCATTCGGAGTTGGTTTGGCTAGCCGCAAGATGGGATTTTCTTGATTAGTTTGATGCACATGCATGCTGACCGCTAAGCGATATTTTTGAGCAAGCCCATGATAGCTCGGTTTCCTTGTTTCTTGGTGAAGGACGAATTCATTTTTGAATGAGTGCGAGAGAAATTATTTCTCTGCGTGCGTCGGGTAAAATGAGTTTGAATGTTAGATGGCGTCGGAGAACAATTGATTAAAATCATGTTGCCTAAGGAGTTTTTTCATCAAATGTGTTTTTTAAAGGTGACCGAGAACGGGCGTTCGTTAAAGTCAGCACTCTGACGTGGCAGTAATATGTTCTGATTATACTGAACGATAATCAGTATTGCCATCGCACAAAATCAGTCATTCCTATTTCAAATCAGATTTAGGAATTTCACGTGACTATTCCCTGACTCTATATGAATAAAATTTGCGCAAAAATTTCGCAACGAAATTGAATTCATGCGTCGACTTGTACGTAATCATAATCAGCAAGCTGTTAAGTTTCTTTTAATTACTCGAAAGTCATCCTTCGGTCATCCTCGTTGTCTTTCATGTTCGTTGGTTGTTTTGTTATAAATCCACGTCCAGTCAAAAAGCACATCAATCTACACTATACTGACTAAATTCATGCCGAAAACATTTGACCATGTCAATTTGGGAAATTTCTGTGATGGAAACTAATAGAGGGCGTCTTGTTTTCTTAGTGAGAGAACAAAACTTAGCTTCCCGGGACATTTTTGAGTCATGCTATTGAGAAAGGAATTGAGACTTAGTAATGAAGTGTTCCAGGTAATTAGCTTCCTATACCCCTTCTAATGAAATTTTGGCCGTTGACTCGTGCTATAAACGAAGATTTGGGTTGCTGGAATGCCATTTTTATTTTTGTAAGACACCAGCCATCAATGATGTTCTCCAGCATATGTGGTGCAACCAAGTTATATCTCTGGGCTCAGTAAACTCCAGCGTTTATTCCCATTAACCAGCTGCCCGACTCTACGTCGATTGGTCACTAGTTTTCTGTATCTATTATAGGATTTGTCTTGGGAAATCACCCCAGTCATCACTTACATTCTCTCCACCGACAGGGGAAATTGTAATGTCCATGTTTTACTTCTGAACAGGAGAGGAGTCTGCATACCATCAAGACAGTTATTTATTGTGCTAGGCAAATTATGTGGCGGTATTAATATGCAGTGAGTGACCGATATCATGAAATGTTGGCTGAAATTCTGAAATGCGTCTTCGATTAGGAAGGATTACTTGGTCGCGGTCGTAATACTGACTATCTTAAAGCATACTCTTATAACATTTCGGACTCGGCAGGCTGTCGGCTTTTAAATACATTTCTGTTCAATCTTCTGTAGAAAGCGTGCTCGGTAAAAAATGACTACTTAATTAACATGCATTTTCCCATTTATTTTCGATGGTCTTGGAAATCCAAATATATTTTATAGAAACCATAAACAAAACTATGCTTTCCTTTAGTCAATAAGTAGAGAATCACGTCTTCTTCATATTTTATACTTAAGAAGGGAGTATAATTAGGTTTTAAAAAGTTCTCTAATTGCCGAATAATTTGGAGCTTGATCATTCGTGGCATTGGCGCTTGGTGATTTCACTCTACAAAGCGCATGCGTTCCGCGTAAAGAAAATCACATATGTTTCTATGCCATTAAAGAGGTATCACACAGAGTCCGTAAAATTTTGCAATGGATGCGAACCATGTTGTACATTTCATGAGGAGCAATGGTAAACGGCCAGGTACGATGCTATGTGAATGGACATTTCGCGGCCCTAAAAAGTCTCATAATTAGAAAGTTTTTTAAAACCTAATTATACTCCTTCCTTGAGTATAAAATATGAAGAAGACGTGATTCTCTATTGGTTGACTAAAAGAAAGTATATTTTTGTTTATGGTTTTTAGGAAATGTATTTGAATTTCCAAGACCATTGAAAACCAATGCGAAAAATGCATGCTACTTAAGTAGTCGTTTTTTTATCGAACACGCTTTCTACAGGAGATTGAAAAGAAGTGCATTCAAATGCCGACATCCTGCTGAGTCCGAAATGTTATAAGAGTATGCTTTAAGATAATCAGTATTACAACCGCGACCAAGTAATCCTTCCTAATCGAAAACGCATTTCAGAATTTCAGCCAACATTTCATGAGGTCGGTCACTCACTGTATGTGCTGTTTAGTATAAGCAAGATATTGGTATCTGGGATCGAAATTAGGTACCTTCGACATGTGTGCAGTAGCAGAAAACGCAAGTTAAATATGGAGGAGATCACATTCAAAACTTTTAACAACGTATTAGGACATGTGAACTTGTGGATACTGTGTTAATGAAACATGTTTAAGTGATCAAATGTTACCCGCTGAAGCGACCGACGACTTTCAGCATCCAAATTGTGTTTATATTACTCATCACATATAAACGAGCGAGGTTAACCTTTGACTTCGCAACTGCTTTGCAGGAATCTAAGTATGAATCTCAAAATTTTGACGATTTTAAAATATTTTCTCAAATGATTTTAATGACTGGTTGATTGTTGCAAATATTTGACATTTGAACTGATTTCAATGTATTTCTCACTAGTGTAGGTCCCAGTTTCCCATCTGATGGTAAATACTGGCAGATTGTTCAAATGCTTCCCTCTCTGAGATGTTTCCCACCGTTTAGTCTCGGTTAGGAAAGAAACAAGCGTCTTAAATGGTTTAAACAAGAACAGTCTATACCTCCCAACTTGCCGAAACGAGATTTCTCCGTAACGAGTGGAAAATTCTTATCAAAATTGTGAAGCAAGTTGGTCAGGGCTTACTTACTATTGGAATAGACAACTGCGGTACACTTAGTTACGTTAGACGTTACGTTAGCTGTCTTTACTGCCGTTTGATATGTATGCTAACTGCTGAACAGATTTTTGTGAGCTGAACCACGATATCCTCGGTTCTTATGCTATCGTGGAATTACTTGAGTCTAACGGCAGTGTGTGACAATAAGCATACATCTCTTACTTCCTTATACCAACTGCCGATGACACGGTCAGCTTCGAATACTACGCAAATCTGCAAGAGTCGTTGCACTCTTGCTGCCACTAGTTTTGCTTTATACTTTCTGTACCAAGTGATAAGGTGTAAAACTGCAGATTTTTGTTGATAAGCATTTGGCGTTTCCGTTTTTTATAGTAACTGTCTTTTAGACGTTGAGAAACTGGCGGTTTTTAACCCTTAACTTAGTCTAGACTGATAGCTTAATGCCAGTGTGTATTTTAAGGTTAGATAGGACCTAATGCCGTTTGATTTATTGTGTGTTATTTTCTGATTTGGTTCCCTCCGGCTTTTACGTGCTTGATAGCACAGATATTTAGAGAATCCATGCAAACTACGCCTCTCTTACCGACTAGGGTTTCCGTTGTTGTGCTACAAACATACCTCGGTGAGTGTTAACATCAAAAAACGGTGTACACACAGCTTTTGGAGAAACAAAGTTTCAACTGACACTTGGAATTTTTCCTGAAATATGACTAGTCTATTCCCAAGATTAACTGCTCTGCTAGAACTCCAAATACCAACTCCATGTGAAATTTTTTAACGCGGATTGAGATATATTTTATTCCATTAACCATATTTCAGGCTAATTTCTGTATAAACTCATTTATTGCCTTGCATACTTCCCCTAAGGAATAGAATTTTCTCCTCTGCTCTAGTAGCAACAGCCATTAAAGAGACTTACAAAATGCGCGAGACGTAAAATCGTCCTTTTTGAGCGCATCACCGCATGAAAGGAATTCTGCAGTTCAGTCGGTTTACAGTGTGGAGTTGCCTTTGTAATTAATGCAATTTGGTGGGTGCATATCAAAGTCTTTGCACTGATGTTGTTTTTAATTTCCGTATAGCTTACTCATAAAGTATTCCGTGAGTTGAACCCCTCTCTCTTACCGCTGTACAAGAAAAGAGCTCACTCAACTGAGCCTATGTAGTACCTTAGAATTCACAGACTAAGGTTTTTCGTAACGCAGTCGTTGCAGGCGACTCCTTCCAGTGAACGTTTGTTAGTTTTTTGGTCGAAGGAAGGACATGCGGTTGCGGAAAAGTCTAAAGAAAGCCTGTAATGCATAAGAAAGTGAATTAATTGCGGTTTAAATTATGGAATCTGAAACATAAAGTTGGAAAGGCAAAGTAGGAAAAATTATCCTACAATCATTTTAATTTATAAGTTAGGAGATCTACATTGTGGAGCAAAAAGAGACGATGAACTATGGAAAAACCATAATTACAGCGTGCGAACGCAAACCAGTCCTTCGGCCGAGAAAATCGTTATCTCTCATTGCGTTTCGACGTCCAGAACACCACATCTTCGGCTCTGCTACAATCTCAAGTAGAAGACAGCGGAGGAGGGGTGATCGAGGCTTGAAACTTAGGCCAGGAGGCGATGAGCAGATGATTCGAGCTCTCTCTTCCATGAAGTCCTATGTAGCGGAGCCGGGGAGCGCATTCCATCTCCAAGATTGAGGAATTTTACCTCAATGGACAAAGTCACTTATAGTGACACGACAGTTTGAGCATCGCGAAAGATGATGTCCACTGTGTGTCTCACACCATGCCGGAGGCAGGGATGATGAATTGCGACCGAACAATAAACTTGCGCTAAATCTACCCACTCTCTTTACTCCCTCACCCACCTGAACCCGCTGTCCAGGCATAGTCAGGAAAACCAGAGCAACAACTCACAAAGTTAAAGAGCTCGTCTGCGCGTCACGCACACGCCTAGTCGGCACGTGATGGATCTGGCTTTATACATATAAAAAAGAATTGGTCGACTCGGACCCCATCTGAGTCAAAATGTCATGGAGACCACATTAAGAAGGGAAGCCTCTGCCGCCTTACTCTCCGTCCTGGAAAGGCCCAGTTACGCCTTTTCTCGGCAGCCCTCCAAACCACGGAGTTTACCTTAACATGATATTTTAAAAGGGTGTTGGACTGTTTCTAAAATTCACTGATGTGCCACTGGGACAGAGTTCTGCTAGGCATCACTCCACTGTCCGAGTCAGGCAGCCATCTAGTGGGGATTAGGCGCACGTGACTGGCGTGGTCTGGGGCTGATTTTCTACATTCCATACTTGCAAAGTCTTCTTTGCCAATAGAAGCGAAGAGACGAGTCCCAGGAAGTAGTCTTGAAGAAGGAGACACGATCGCCGGGACAAAAGCTTTATTAGCCTGACGTTTCGGATTCCTACTCAAATCCATCATCAGAGACAAAAAAGAAAAAAGCAGACCTGTTTCTGCTTTTTTGTCTCTGATGATGAATTCGAGTCGGAATCCGAAAAGTCAAGCTAATAAAGCTCTTGTCCCGGCGATCGTGTCTCCTTCTTCAAAAGTTCTCTTTCTTGCCTCCGCCTAGCCTTAGGACTTAAACTAACAACCTACCTAAATACCTAAAATACTTACCTACCCTTCTCATATTCGACTGCTCTTCTTCGTTGTCAACAGATGCTTAAATAATAAGTATCTTTTCATCCACCTTGAATTCGGAGTACTCTCGCTTATCTCAGAAGTCGTTTTGATAGGTACGAATTACACAATATCTTTATCGGCTGGACCACAAGAAAATCATTGTGATTGGCAAAGGCGGTATAGAGGGTTCTCAAATCAAGTTAAAAACTGACGGAAGCATACCATGGCAGTTTATCTTTATCAACGTTCGTGGGCCTGACCGCAGGCACTTATCTAACTTCTCCCCACATATGCTTTTTATGCTTGACCAAATACACACCAGAGTATCGGCCACGCAGTTCATGCTTTCCCTTAACTTTTTCTTGGCAACTGTTTCAGATAATATGGCACAGCTTAACATTGGCATGGTTGTTTCTGTCATATGTACGCTGGATTTCAGGGAGCATAGATAGAGCTAGCTTGATGATTTACTATCGAATCTGGTTTGGCTTGTAAGTTAAGTATCCGCTGAAGGGGGAAAGTGGAGATATTTACAGGTCACGCATGTTTACTGGGTCAGAGCACGAATCACTTGGCAGGGAGCAGGAAGAGAGGGATTACCTAC
>CACRXP010000347.1:436509-466750 GCA_902702965.1 Spirometra erinaceieuropaei | reverse complement strand
ACACGCACACACGCGCGCACCAGCGCATTATCGCAAAAATCAGGAAAAACGCGAAAAATTGTTAGATTCGATTTGATAATGGGCAATTTTCCTCTTACTAAAAAGGTCGCAGCTGGTTGTGCGTGTCGCGTGTCTTTTGCACATGTCGCGGTATGAGCTTGAGTAAAACTCACATTCGCCCAGTTGTGCCGACACCGCTTCTGGTCTTTGCATTCAAAGTTTTGGATTCGATGTTACGTGGGTACTCTAGAATACGCGTGTCTGAATAAGCAAGGAACGGTTCATAGTCCATAAAGTCATTTATTAGGATAATTTGTAAAGGCGCAGTAGTAGCAAACTTGTATTTTGTAAATAAAGGGCGCTGAAAATGCATGTCAGTATTATATGTACAAGTAGCACGCTTAAACAGCATAAAGCCTGCGCCCTATCGTACGAACACTCACGTGTCCACAGGTTCCTGCTTTAGTTGTCGCATGGCGTTTGCTTACGCCCAAATTCGACCTACTGGTGCATACTTCAAAAATATAACCTAACCAAGGGCTTTTGAAATAATTACTATTATGCTTCTTTACTGTTTGCCGCATTATTCGGCACTAAGAGGCTTTTGAACCCAGCGAACGTCGACCACTTAACAAGACCTGTGGCATTGCAGCAGGTGGGCTAACTCATGAAATGTCAACTGAAATTCCGAAATGCGTTTTCGTTTTGAAAAGATTAATCAAGTAGGGTCGCAAAACTAATCATCATGCAGCGGAATTCTATAATCATTCAGGATACCGGCTTTCGAACAAACTTCTTTCTGGCTGCATGCAAAAACTACACACTTTAAAAACGACTACCTATATAGCATGCATTCATCTCATTGATTTTCGATGCCCTTAAAAGCCCAATTATGTTTCTTGGGAAACATGAATGAAAGTATTCATTTTCTAGCTCATTCAGTAGAAAATTACGATTTCTTCCAATTTTCTACTCGATGGAAGGGTATAATTCGGTCCTCAAGAACTTTTTCAATTTAAAAATAATTTCAAATCCGGCCTGCTGTTCAGGGTTTTCAAACTACAAGCCGCATATTTTCCGCGCACGGAAAACCGTACATTTCTTTACGGTATTAAGAGAAAGCCATATGGGGTCCAAAAATTTGGCAGTGGATTTGAGCCATATTTTTTATTTTACAAGCCACATTGGTAAATGCAGAGGCATGACGTTTTATGAATGGCCATTTCACTGTATTAAAAATCTCAAAATTAGAAACTTTTTTAAAACCAAATTATACCCTTAATTTGAGTATGAAGTTGGAAGAAGACTGAATTTTTCTACCGAATGAGCTATTATTTGCTTTTTGGTAGTCGTATATTTAATATTTTCAGATGCAGTCTAAACGACTATCACATGCATTTGCATACCAAAAGAATTGTAACTAAAGAGTTCAAAAAGTGATTTAGCTAGTAAACCTAGACGTTTATAAAATATTATCAGTATAGTGTGTTCGCATAGTTTAAGTATCTATGCGCTCTATAAAAACCGCAGGAAACTGTCTTACTGTACCCTGTCAAGTCCGTAGAAACCTGAATAACTGCCGAAATCCATTCCAATAATTTGCCAAGTCGGTCAGTTGTTCAGCCCATCATTACGCAACTCTACCTCTACTTAATATAGTTTAGGACTTTTTATATATGTACGATAATTCATAAACGCCTAAATCTTTCCTTCGTTGAGTAAATTTATCAATTCCCGACCGCTTTTGACAGAACTCTCGTAACGTTCACCTACGCTTATTTTGGCTGCCTCTGAGTAGAATCATTACTACATGAAACTAGCATGGGCCACAAAATCTGTCATAACTTTCACTCCGCTGAGAAAAATGAGAAAACAGCCAATTTCTAGAAGTTGCTGGTATTCATTTTAGCCACTACGTTCTCTCCTGCTTTCTCGCTTCTCCGTTTAAAATGGCCTTAAAATTATTTCAAAATAAAAATTTGCAACTTACGCACCACCACTTCGGAAGGGACAAGTATATTTTGAGCGAAAATGTCTGACGAATTAAATCTACCCTTATTAGTAAAACCTTTCATATTTATATTAGGATTGTAGGAGTGGGATTCAGTATTTGTCCGGAGGTTTTATGGAAATACGGGCTGTCACATATTTAGTGAGACTTTGGTAACATCAAGATGAGCTGTCGACTGTCTGATGCCGGTAAGGTCCATCTCGCGCAGCACCTCTGCGACTCTTTTCCATTTTGGGATATTTCTAAGGGCATATTGTCGTCACGATTACATCCAACACACTGGTTGATATAGAGCAGGGGGGCATGATTGCAGAAAATAACGTGTAGTGCCAGTAATTTCCACTGTCAGGCAACCAATAAAACTATCCGGAATGACAAGGACATCTGAATTTAGGTCCTAATTAAGACCCTCACAGTTAAGGTAATTACTAGTTTCCGACGACAAGATTTAATGAAGTGTTCATGTCAAACGCTTGTCCGACTTCCTCTCTGGGCAATCAATCATGCCGGAGACTATTACAAGTCAAGCCAATAACATATAATCGCAAGTGGTCACCTACGTTTATTATCTTCTTCGCCATCATACCTGTCATATTTCAACAAGAACACCATGGTGCTTTCAAAACCTGATACCCTATGCCTTTTATTGGCTTCCATTCCTTAAGTGTTCTAATAAATGAGGTTTGACAGGTTTGAGGTCAGGCACTATATAATTGCCGTGCAATTAATCGCGCTGATTTGAAAGTGATAATTCTAGAGACTGTCATTCCTAATAGGAACACTTCTTCGACAGATGGGCTAATAGGTGACTTATTTCTTTTGTTTAGAGAACGGAGATCTGTTCCTTGGTCGGGGGGGGGGACTGAAACTATTCAGTGGTCACCAAATGGCTCATACTTTGATGAGACGGACCTTGTCCATCGTGTGGATGTTACACGAACCACTGTTGACATATTCTGTTATCGAAGCCCTCTTCACAAGGCGCAATTTAACGCCTACTGCAAATCCAATCTAATGGACGATTAAGTTTTGGATCTGTTTTCTCCTCGGCAAAGAAAAGCTGATCTATGCTAGGTTTGTGTAGAGTTGAAGGCCACCAAGTCCTGACTTAATTGCGAAAGGCTCTAAATTGTGAAGGGATGGGTCTAAAACAGTTATGTGGAAGAAATAAACAGGACATGGAAGTTTTCTGAAAGTTCGAGGCGCCGGGGATAAATTACTACGCATTCTTAACATCCCAAATTCAAAGGCTTACACGTACTAGTTCACGTCACATGGTTCTGAAAACGAGTTTTTTTACAGGTCATATGGTAACATGTATGCTAACATTTATTTCCTTTCTTTAAAATTTTTAACTAGCTTGCGAGTTTCCTCTGTTTTCATTTATCGGCCCCTTGGGAGGTAGAATGATTGTCATTCCTGTCGAATTAGTCTCCGTCAATGGCAACGTGAGTTGAAGTCCCACAGTGAAATCAGCTCAGGTTCTTTCGATCTTAGGTGTACAGTAATAGACACAATAGTTGTTTGTTTTGGCAGAGTACTCGGATTCCCCCGCCTTACCTCCAATGCCCTTAATGTTCCCAATGCGGGGAGGAAAACAAAAAAAGAATATGCAAGCTTTTCAGAAGTACCATTCGGGTATTTCTGAAAAACGCCCACCCTGTGGAGTACAACCACTGCAGCGCCTGTTGGTTTTAAAGAATTACTGCGAGAGTAGTATTTCATAGAAACTTCGTCGGCGTTTTGTAAAAGTCCTGGCAGCTTACTTAACGAATTTGAACATTAAACGTAAGTTAAAGAAACACATAAAACAATACCTGTGCTGACCACAATAAGTCAAAAAGCAGATTTCATCTCAAAATAATCGTTGATTCTCTTCTCTACGTTAATAACGCCGTATAAAGTCTCCAACATTCGTCTCTTTACTGATTGTTTAAATCATTTGCATAATGTTCAGAGTATTGCTGGTCATTTTGGTTTTCACGAGTGTGCGTTGACTCCGTGCGCACTGTTACCACCCTCGGTGTGATGCAGACAGCGAGTGCGACCCCTCGGCGACCAACCTCCAGTCAATTCCACGGGACGCTCGATAAAACATCAGTCTTTTTTCTTGGTCATACTGAACAATTGTGAGCGCTGCTTAAGAACTATGGATAAAAAACCCACACCGCTTGTGAAGGTCTTATTATAATTACCAGCATACAATTCTTCTGGCTTCGTTTCGTAAAATAAATATCCTTGTCAAAAACTCGCACTTCCCAACGCAGGCTGGACTATACTCCGAAACTTATGAGAATCCCAGTTAATGCTACGAAATGCTCTCGTCTGGATAGGTTTACTTGGGCGAATTTGTGGAATTAAGTTGGATGAAACGTAATGAGAAAAGAAGGAGGAGACTAGTCGGACAGCGGAACTGTTTCTGAGTTTTTTAAATCGTGAAGGAATACATCGCTGGAGATGAAAACAGCAGAACAAGTGACAGATGTAGATGGTGCCGATCAATCAACGACCAGTGTCACGGGTCTGGCGGTGACTGCGCGGGGCTCTGTATGCCGGCACCAGAGTTCTTATCCAAAGATTTTTGAGAGTTGAGGTATTTACCTGGGTTACATGTCATGTCATACTCGGCAGCATAGGTACTGGCTAAAAGCCCAGACACGCGTGTTTCTCCGACATTCTGCCGCTGTATGACACAGCTGTGAGGGCTTCGGCTCATCCCTGGGTCTCCCAGCGTTCCTTGCGTGCGTCTTGTGATAGGTGTTCCAGTTCTGAGATCGTGGCTTTTAATTTCCTCAGAAATTAATTACTAACTTAAAGTCTATCAGTCTATTTGAGCCTTGTTGGCTCAGGCGTATCGCAACACCCCTGGTCCACAGCAAAAGCTTGACCAGGATTTTAATCAACAAAGACTGGCGAGCGGTAGGGGTCCTAATGTGAGTCGGGAACTGGGCCTACCACCACACTCCGAACGTTCGCATTTGTTATAGCGCGCATTCCCGATAACGCTTGCTAGAATCCGATCTGGCTCTCGTTTTGGTTTAGCACATTTGCCGCGTAGCCCGTTTTGGGGGCACGGGGTTCGGCTCATCCTTTGGTCCCCCAGCGTTTCCCGTGTACTTTCTTGTACGCATTAAAGTGTTGAAAGTGCGACCTTCTATTTTTCTCAAAAATTAACCATCGATTTGGAAACAAATTGGAAAGCCGCAACTTCAGGTGCTACTTTGCTGTTATCTCTGACGTTTTATACTTAACTTGCCTCAACGGATCACGGTAAGGGATAATTAAAACATACAGCGTCAGACAACTTATGTGGATGAAGCTGAACTTTCATGTCCGAACTTCCAAATAGAGCCGATTATCATCTAGCATATTTGGGCCGTAATATGAAACCCCTGCCATTGGCTAGGACGAGACTTGCTGTAACTAGATTTTATTTCAAACATTCAAATGCTTGACAGAAGGCATCAGTGGTGATGGTTTGTTCTTGTTCCAACAGTTTACTTATAGTGGTCAAAACGCAGTATTTAATATATGATGTTAAAACTGCACAGCAAATATTCTGGAATTCAGTACTGGCATTCAGGGTCATCTATGACATGTGATTAAACAACTCAAATCATTTTGGCGACCGTTGATGGCCTGTCACCCAAAGAAAATTCTAGTAACAGTAGATAGGAATAGTTTTATCGATGCCGATCGCAGACCGCATTAAAAAATACACAAAATATACATTCTGGTCCGAAAACCAAAACAGCTCAATGTGCGCCGGCCCGTGGGACCTAGTAAGAATTATTTACTTAACATGCATCTACAAACATAATTTTTGGTGCATACGGAATTTCATAAGGCCTTGTCTCTGTGGGTTTAGTAACGTCAACTACAGTGTATATTTTGATTTTCCCGAATTTAACACTCTACGAGGACCAGGGAAGTCTTGCCTGGTAACAGGAATTATTATATAAATTTGGTCCTGTAATGTTCGAAAAGCCTGGGAACAAGCGAGACTGAGAAGGATTTTCAAAAATGTAAACATTGGTGAACATTTTTGATAGAAAATAAGCATTTTCCCCTCACGGCAAAAAATTGTAAGGGGAATACTTTCCTCTAATATTCAAGGGAATAAGAGTAAAGTTGAACAAGTGTTGAAGGTCGGTAGAAAAATGATTATTGCCTAGGTAGTACTTATTCAAGTGGGCAGCAGTCGTCCAAACAAATGCCGGTTCTCCCGCGTTTGCGAATTAATCTAGAACTATGCTACGCGTCCATTAGTGTTGCGCGTACATTTAAACAAGATTTTACGTTTGAAGTCGTCCTGGCGCATACTGTAAGTGCTGCGCTAACTATCACTACAATCTCACCTAAACCATCTATTCTATTTAAAGGCAAATCTACACAATTTTTTGCACGGTATGGGTGAGCGGCTACAGCTTGGCGCCGATGTAAGTCTTTCAGTTGCAAACACCCTGGTCGGGTTGACTGTCTTTTTTTCCAACACAGGTTTGTACGCAGAGGAACAGTAACGAGAAACGTGCGACATACAGTGAGTGACCGATCTCATGAAATTTTGGCTGAAATTCTGAAATGCGTTTTCGATTAGGAAGGATTACTTGGTCGCGGTTGTAATACTGATTATCTTAAAGCATACTCTTATAACATTTCGGACTCAGCAGGATGTCGGCATTTGAATGCACTTCTTTTCAATCTCCTGTAGAAAGCGTGTTCGATAAAAAAAACGACTACTTAAGACGCATGCATTTTTCCCATTGATTTTCGATGGTCTTGCTATTCAAATATATTTTATAGAAATCATAAACAAAAACATGATTTCTTGTAGTCAATCAATAGAGAATCACGTCTTCTTTCTATTTTATACTCACGGAAGGAGTATAGTTAGGTTTAAAAAAGTTTTCTTATTGCCGAATAATTTGGAGCTTGACCATTTGTTGCATTAGCGCTTAGTGATTTCACTCTACAAGGTGCATGCGTTCCGCGTAAATAAAATCACATATTTTTTTATGCATTAAACAGATATCATGCAGAGTCCATAAAATTTTGTAATGGATGCGGACCATGTTGTACATTTCATGAGGAGCAATGGTAAACGGCCAGGTACGATGCTATGTGAATGGACATTTCGCGGTCTTAAAAAGTCTCATAATTAGAAAATTTTTTAAAACCGAATTATACTCCTTCCCTTAGTATAACATATAAAGAAAGCATGATTCTCCATTGATTGATTAAAAGAAATCATTTTTTTGTTTATGGTTGTTAGGAAATGTATTTGAATATCCAAGACCATCGAAAATCAATGGGAAAAATGCATGCGTCTTAAGTAGTCGTTTTTTACCGAGCACGCTTTCTACAGGAAATTGAAAAGAAGTGCATTTAAAAGCCGACATCCTGCCAAGTCCAAAATGTTATAAGAGTATGCCTAAAGATAATCAGTATCACAACCGCGACCAAGTAATCCTTCCTAATCGAAAACGCATTTCAGAATTTCAGTCAACATTTCATGAGATCGGTCACTCACTGTAGTCTGTGTAAGAAAACTGACCGACAAACGCTAAGCACGGCGCATTTCAGATTAATTTTTTCTGCCCTGACTTTTCATTTATTTGCTCAGATCTCAAAAAGAGCAAGGCAGTCACTTCGGAGCTCCCGAATCTGTCTTCAGTGACGTCACAATTTCAATAATATGACGGAACTGAAAAGCAATCTTGTCCAAACCTCTTTAGCCTATGTCACTACTGCTTACTAGTATCCTAGATCCAGCCTTTAGATTGCATTCTTGATTCAGCAGAAAAAAATGTCTGTGGGTTGTATGCATTAGTTACATTTCTCCATTATGCGCTTCTCAGCGCCGTTTGCGAATAAAAGCTGGACGTTCCGATTTCGTCAAACCCATGCGCGCTGTCGTTATTTGCGTCGTTATTTTTTGCCCGATGTCCGAGTCTTTCGACAGACTCGCTCTAGTTGACGGTTGGCACTTTATTAGCAGTTTAGGGGTCTTTCATTCATCACTAGGCAGGATATGCTTTTAATTTTCGATTATTTAAACTGAGCCCTCGTGGCCATGGCGCGAATGCACGTATGTCATATTATGGAAGAGTTTAGCATTTATAACTTATTACTGATAGCTGATGTCAGATACGGATATTACGCCTCGCGGATGCAACGCGGTTCAAGTGCAGTCCGTTTTTCCTAGAAATAAAGGAAACTGGAGAAGACAACAGATCTGAGCGGCTCAAGCCTCAAAGTACCACTAATGAGGCTCAGTTCCAACGCAGGCGACCACAGGGCACCGAGGTTATGATGAAGTCTTATATCTTCACATGGATTCCCCTGCCCGGAAACCACTAGGGCAGACAAAACTTACAAGTGATGCAAATTCAGCACATATACTTTGCTTTGCCTAGAGCAGAAAAGGATAGGAAGACGACGTGTGGTTTCTGTCCTACCAACGATTACGTTGCGACCAAGGAGGCAAAGGAGGAATTTGTGCCCTTTTGCCAAAACTTTCAGACTCATATCGGGAGACGGAATATCAACTATTCATCGGTGTATATAGACAACCTGACCAAGGAGCCGAAAATGTTAGTGGTATATGAAATAGGAAGAGGGGAAAGGCATATGCTAAAAAGATTCAGATTATAGACTGACGTGGGAATGGGAAGTTTAGATGGTACGCATCCGAAACTTAATTGTAAGAGTAACTAACAGAGATCTCCGTGCTGTCAGGCATGGAAGAGCATCCAGGAGGCTCTCCATACAATTGCAAGCAATGCGCGGGAGATCTGTCCTGCGCTGAGGTTTTGTTTTAGAGCGTTCTGGAGTTGAGTTTTTCAGTCGTCTTTGAGATTTGATCTAAACGATGTGATACAAGGACAGTCCCGTCGGGCGTTCGCTTCCAATCATTCCCACACACTTTCTGCAGCCGGCAGCTGATAGTGCTGTGACTTGCGTGCGAATTACTTTATAATGTGGTGGACTTGTGCCGTACACGTTGCACTATTTCATATTTCACTTCCCTGCCTCGACGGCAAGATAATGTCCAGACTGTCGGAGGTTGGTGCGGGGCAGTGACTGACAACCCTAATCCGTCCGTCCACGCGTGCAAAAATGACCTGGGCTCGAGAGAGGGTCCATAAGGTACAACGGAACGAGTGAGTTCCGTAAGAACGATCAGTGAGCGCCCGCTACCATTGTATATTCCCGATCGAAAACCGATAGGGCAACGGGCCCGTGGCCCGGTGGTTAGAGGCGTGGACTTCTAACAAACAAGTCGCGGGTTCGAACCTCGGGTGTTCCACACTTCGGGGTTTGGTATGACTGGCTGACGATATCTAATAAGCCAGAAATGGCCATTCCAGTCTCCCTTGTCTTTGTCGGTAATATCATTCTGCCTATTAAAATATATATGCAAATATAAGTGGAGGTGATTGTCCCGGATAAAAATTACAAGAAAGGCCGATGTCGGGAGCTATCATTCCATTTTCCTGGCGCTTCAAATCAAACAAACTTCTGTCGTCGGACATGAGTGCCGTACCGCGCCTCACCGTATTTATAGGTCGTGACGGCCATGTTAAAAAAAGTCCAGCCCCACAGTCGGAGGAATAAAAAGAAAGGGATGTAGGAAAAATCGTCAATCACCATGCTGTCTGATGGTGGACGGTGTTTTACCTGTGGTGCTCATTGTTTGAATGCCTGTGGGGCTCTAGGTAGAAGTCCAAAGCTCAGCGGGGTTGGCAGGTCCCTAACCCGATCGGCGAACGCTTTTTTGCCTTAATTCAGTCAGTATAACCCTGATCACCAAACGGATCAGAAACACACATGCGCTAGTCTGCGGCGCAGTTGGTCCACCACTGAGGTCTACCAGATGGGTCATAAGCACTTCATCGCACCGAAGTTCATCAGTGCCTCGCCACCTGTCATTCTCTGTCGCTGCAGATCGGGTATTTATTCAATCAGGAATGGGCTCACGCCGTTACATTGACTTCCCGGAGCTAGCAAGCCCGTATGGGTGGTAAAGATCACGGACATGCGGCCGGGACGTAAGAGACGATAGAGAATGCGGGTAGATCGGTCGGCGTGCCTCCATTCCTGTCTGAATAAATGCCCGATCTGACGAAACAGAGAGTGGCAGGGATCGAAACATTGGTGAGTTGCGGTTCGGTGAAATGCTTGTGACCTATCTGTTACACTTCGTCTGTGGATCGTGTTCTTGGTCTTCATTGGTGATCACCCGCCCCTAAAACGGGCCACGCGAAATTTGCGCTGAACCGACACAGAAGGGTTCACCGAAACAGGTTTATTGGAATGATGACGTTTCAGAGGGCCTAGTCGGCTCACCCGGGTCAAAGCGTAGAGTGCACTTAATCGGACTCTGCACCATTACTGCAACTTGAGGAAGTCTTCTGGTGGAATCAAATAGTTTTAACCAGGCGTTAGGGTTATTTTCAAGCTCCTTTAAGGTCCTCATTGAAGACAAAACATATTTACTTTTCAAATCTTCATGTCATATTGAGTTCTTATTAAAATTAAGGGCTGGTTTTTGAGTAGGTTGAATTGTCGTCTTTTGGTTACCGAATTTGTCGATATTATTTAACGGGACTCCTTTTTACTCACACCTAAAGGAGCCAGTTGCAATTCACTGAGCAGCTGACCTTCTCTGTTTGTTAATTAGAGAGGACTTCTTTTTATTCATCCAACTGGCATGTTAACCCTCCCACTTTGCGATACCATCTGAAAAGAGACGCTGCGTAAAATAGCATGCAAACCAAACTGGCGCAGGACAGAGAACTCCGTTCAATCACTTTACGCTGGCGCCGTGAGGTAGACCAAAACTTGCTTGGAAGAAGGCGGACAGGAGGGTTGCAAAGATTTGACAATTAATTTTTTGGGCTGATGGACGCTCAAAAAGCACAAACTAGTTAGGCGAGCATTTATGGGATTTGATTCTGACTGTTCTTCCAAAATATTTGGCACCTACGTGCGGCCTCATCTAGAATACGCCATACAGGCAGGGAGACCTTGGACTGCCAAGGGCTATACCGCCTTGGAGAAAGTCCAGAGACGGGCGACCAAAATGACACAAGGTCTGGGAGCACCACCCTATGAAACCCGACTGCCAACTCTCAACCTGTTTCCCCTTTCCTACAGACAATTACGTAATGACCTTTTGCTAACATTTCGCATTTTCAACTGCCTAGACTGTTGTTTAGATCCCACTGATTATTTCACTCAAGATAGCACGCCCACTTTGCGCGGTCGTCCCCTAAAACTACGCGCAGGGAAAGCGAGGATCAACGGACGAAAGTTCTTTTTCAGTAACAGTGGTTGAAGCGGGAATGTCCTGCCTACCGATGTTGCAATCCCCTCCCGTGGGAATTCCTTTAAGTGTAGACTTGACGCTTATCAAGCTTCCCAATTACCAGCCTCACGTCAACTCACATAACCCGGCACCAACTTATGCGTGTTTATACCACTTGTAATTAGTAAGTAATCGTTAATGATTACTCTTTTTCGACTAGATGCCGGCTGTCAGCGATTATTTACAAAATCGCTTTTTCACCTTCCCACATATCAATGTTTTTCTCCGATGACTTGTAACCAGTATGGATTTCAAAGGCGCTCGCCTATATTTCCCTTAATAAACAGAAACTAGTCGCGAGACTTATAATCGAAAATTGGGTTGTCAAGCGGTGCGGAAAATTCTTCCTTATGGAAATAATGCTACGATATTTTGTACTTTATTCGTTAAGAAAGCGGATAAAACTGGCTTTGTGCCGTTGCAATATCGTTTGCCAATCCTGCGAAATGGCCTAGAAGAGGATTACTTTATGGATAGAAAATAGTTGCATAATGTCGGATGAAGTGTTGATCTGAAATATAAAAGTCATTGCCTAACAATTAGGCTAAGTATTTTGATGTCGGATGGGTAATGGGAAGCATGTTTTCTGTCTGTTTACTCGCACAAAGATATTGGTTGTTCTTATTTAATGTTACCTATCCAGATTTTGTACTTGGATTGTTTGCTAAACTTGTACTCAAGGCTCACCGTAAGGCTAAATAAAACCATTTGCCTAACAATCGAGTTCAAACAAAAATTCTCCACGCATAACGCATACCGCGTTACCGGCGTCTCGGTGCATCCATTTTCGCATTGCATTTCGACAAATGGAAGGTACTGTTGTGTCTGGCTTAACATGAATGTATTTTAACTTTAACTTATATAAGAAAGTTTGTCTTATCGCAGGGTGGCAGGAACAATTTTCAATCTCTTGAATTGCTAACGTCAGAGGAGATGCGGGATCGCTTATCAGTAACATAATTTAGGATTCTTTCCTTAGCCTAGAATGGCATTATGTGTCCGATATCAGTGCAGTTAGAAGAAAGGAACACCCAAAAATTTCAATATTAGCGGGTGATATTTTATATGCAAACATTCAGTCTTATGAAATATTTTGGTATAAAATGTAAATCGAAGGAGAGTCCCATTGTTTCTAAATCTTCAATAGGTCCAGACTGTTTGCGCTTAACACATTGCTGTTGGTTCGAACGGTACACTACCTTCTCTGGGCAACGTATGTGAATGGGATTGGTCATGACCGAGGGTACTTCAGGTCAGAACTGAACGATGATTCTTCCGAGAGCCACTCTGGTTTTTAAACATAAAATGGCGACATTCGCAGAACAGGATGAATTTGGAGATGTAATGAGTGCAAATGTAATAGTGCTAAGGAACCTAAAAAACAGTCTTTGAACTTTAACGAAAAACGTGGTTTTCGCACGGAAATATGGACCTCCTCCGTATCACAGATGATCCTACTTTTAATTCCTGGGGCTGGGGTTAAGACTGGGGTTGGTGTTAGAGTTCGAATTAGGGCGAGGGTTAAGGTTATGCGGGCTAGTGTTAGCGTTAGGGCTAGGAGAAATAGGGGGTGGGTTCACCGTTGAAAGTTAGCGTGAGGCAACCAGCCGTGGAGAGGGGGAGCTCATATCTCCGTGTCCGACCTAAAAAAGGAAGTCAGTTATGAAGTGGTTTTTAGCCATGTAAAAGTGCCCTATTTCTGCAACGATAACGGTGTGAGCACTGAATAAATCAAAGCCAGGAATCCCGCGTTTTCGATCACTCACAAGGGGATTAGTGCAGCCATATCCGTCGCGGTAGGGTAATGAAATGCTGCAAGCAAGTAATACCAAGGGTGTTGGTGGAGAGGGTTGAGTGGTCAATAGAAGCGAAGAGACGAGTGCCAGGAAGCGGTCTTAAAGAGGGAGACACGATCGCTGGGACAAAAGTTTATTAGCCTGACGTTTCGTATTGCTGCTCGAACCCGCCATCAGAGACAAAAGCAGATACGGGTGGTCCATGCGCAAGGATCTGCAGTATTTATAGGATGCAGTCGCCATGCTACCGCATACCTATGAATATTTATGGTTCTCCCCTACATCAGGGATCGTTGCACTTGGTGTGCTGACTGTTTGATGGCCGACATTCGCGTAGTTAATTGCCGCAATTTCATCATGTGCGTTGGATGTTGGTGTGATGATTGCTCGACCATCATCACACCAACATCCAAAGCACATAATGAAATCGCAGCAATTAACTACGCGAATGTCGGCCATCAAACAGTCAGCACACCAAGTGCAGTGATCCCTGATGTAGGGGGAGAACCATAAATATCCATAGGTATGCAGTAGCATGGCGACTGCATCCTATAAATACTGCAGCTCCTTGCGCATGGACCACCCGTATCTGCTTTTGTCTCTGATGGTGGGTTCGAGCAGGAATACGAAACGTCAGGCTAATAAACCTCTTGTCCCAGCGATCGTGCCTCCTTCTTCAAGGTTGAGTGGTGTCCAGGCATGCCAAACAAGGAGGGGGGATTGTGATTTAGTTCTAAGGCAGAAGGAGAGAGAGGCTTAATGCGATGTGCCTTTGTTTTGTTATTGTAACATTCGGTGAATGTACGACCATTCAGACTGATCTTATACTCGCAGAAGGCGTTAATTCAAGCACTTCCACTTTCCTGTCCCAAAATAACCTCTACAGTCTCCACTTTTAACCCCAGGCATTTTTACCTGCATCCTACCGCTTCGTGCCACTGTGACAACGAACAACCACACGCTTCCCCTATCTCCTACCCTTACGGGTTTATCATATTTCCTCCGCCTTGTTTGCCATGTCTAGATCCCACGCACCCACCCCCACCAGTCCTTCCCGCCATCATACTTGTCATTGGTTGTTTTCTGATTTTCGTTTCTCTACCATGACCCTTACTATTTTACCGATCTGATTGCGAATAATTGGAAAATCTCGTGCTGCCGACTTTGAATTCTTCTGAGTAAAAAATTTGATAATTTTAAGAGCATTTTTTGGGGTATTCTGAATCCCCTAATGAAGGAACACTGTGCTTTAGCACAAAGCTACAGGAATTCTGAAGCATGCCCGTGCTTACATACTGTATTATAGTGAGCACTATTTTTATGGCTTGACAGTGCGTACTAACCGAAGTCTTCCGCTCATCATCGGGCACAGCTGTCTGTCTTCTGTCCTCAGAATGTGGCGAACCTACTGCGGAGCCATAAATGAGTGAGTTTGGATTAATCATAAGGCCGAAGATGGCTTAAAAGCAAAGTCAGGTATCTGCGATTCGTCTCTGTCCCAGATCACGTATTTCCTGGCTAGAAAATCCCCACACTCCCATTCTTTATTGTAATAGAAAAGTAGTTTTCAATCAGCAAAGTAGGGTTCGCATATCCGCTGCTATTGTTGCAGACCCGCCTGTTAGGTGACTTACAGTAGGTGGGCTAACTCATGAAATGTCAACCGGAATTCCGAAATGCGTTTTTCTTTCGAAAAGATTAATTAAGTAGGGTTGTAAGACTAACCAGTCTACAGTATAATTGTATAATAATTCAGTTGTCTCAGGACGCTGGCTTTAGAAAAAACTTCCTTCCGGCTGCATGCAAAACTATCCTCCATAAAAATAACTATGTTAATAGCATGAATTTCTGTCATTGATTATTGATGCCCCTAAAATTTAAATTCTCATTCATAGAAAACATCTATAAAATGTTCGTTCTTTAGCTCACTCGGTAGGAAATTGCGTCTTCTTCCCATCTTATACTCAAAGGAATGACATAATTCAGTTTTAAAACAGTTTCTAATTGTGGGACTTTTAAATACCATGAAATGGCCGTTCATAAAATGTCATGTCTCTACATTTACCAATGTGGCTCGTAAAAGTAACAAATCCACTGCTAAATTTCATGAAATCCTTATGGTCCCCCTTTATTACCGTAGAGAAATGTGTGGTTTGCCGTTCGCGGAAAATGTACGGCTTGTAGTTTCGAAACCCCTAATCCCAGTGTAACGGTGGAATGGGTTCAGAACTATTCGGGAATCGGAAAAGTTTTTGAAAACCAAATTATACTCTTCCTTCGAGCATAAGATTGGAAGAAGGCGCAATTTACTACCGAATGACGAAAGAATGAATATTTTTGCGCATGTTTTCCATGAAATATAATTGGACTTTTAGGGGCATCGAAAATCACTGAGAAACATTCATGTTAAAAAGTAGTCATTTCTTTCCAGAGTGCAGTTTTCGCATGCAGCCGGAAGGAGGTTCTTTCGAAAGTCGGCCTCCTGAGTTAACTGAGGTATTATAGAATTATGTTGCAGGCTGACTAATCTTACAACCCTACTTAATTAATCTTTTCGAAATGAAAACGCATTTCGGAATTTCGGTTGACATTTCATGAATTAGCTCACCTACTGTAGCTTAATAAAGTTGGCCAGACTCCATTAGTTTTTTTCAGCTTAATAAGCAAAATCTTTTGAGGTCAGGTTTGGTCACCGGTCGCATTGGGCTCTGTACTCGCGCAGCCTGTTTTTAAGCAGGTAGCGGCACCTCTTTATGTCGTGCAGCCGTCGTTGCGAGATCGGACGGTCGCAGTGGCGATTAACGTTTGGGGCACCGCCTCTTGAATGCGAAGGCGCCACTGTCTGATTAATGCGGCTACCATTCCCTTGAATTTTCGACCCATTTATGGCGTGATGCAGATTCACACATACCAGGCATTCCCTGATTTTTTGTCCCAGTAACCTGTGCAGACGGGTAAACAACTGATGAAGCATCTGGTGAACGATATTGCCCAGTGAATTCGACACTGTAGAAGATGAGGTGACGGCCAGGCGCCAGTAACTATCTGTCGTGTGGAAAGATTTTTAAATCGGGATAAGTTTTGCCTGCAGAAAGTTACAGCTTATTTTTGATACCGACCTTGAGAAACCGCTTTTTACCTCTTGGTAGTCAAGTATGTTAAGGCAATTATAAATTCTCCTTTTTCTTTCGGCAAGACAATTTGTTTTCAATGACCCCGTCAGGGCTCAGGTAAGTCGAGTCATTGAACGACTGCATATAATGATTTGACCGTTCTAATTTTCACAAATTTGCTGCCAAACTGGCATTCCTCTGTCTATCCTGACAAAATTAGGCAAAAATTTACCCGCCGATAGTGTCAGTTTCGTCTGAGGTATTCCTGTGCTTAGAAAAGGCGCGCATCGTCGGAACTTCTCTCACATCGTCTGACGAGGTAGGCTGTACTGATATTTAGTTCCATCCTCAAGCGGCGATCCTCATAAGTAAAAACGACGCCTAGACGATTTTATGCCTGCTAAAGACGTTTTTATGAGTTAGTTGATGCTCAGAAGCGAAATGTTTAGTCATCATTTTAGGCAGTAAATTGTAAAGGTGGACAAAATTCGAAGTGGCTAGTCTTCAAGAAGAACGTTTCAACGGGAAGTTTGGGTCAATTTGTCTGAAAGCACTAGTGCTGCGTAGGAACCTAGCCGCAAACTTGATGTACTTTCAGTGCCTTTTGGGAAATTTGACGCTACCATCGCAGAAGACATTCAGACGCCACCGTGATTAAAGAAATATGGTGTATGTAGACTTTCGTCGAATACGAAGACGGACAGGAATAAATATCAGCGAGAACCTCAACTCTATCTCTCATGATGTAAGTATTGACGTCGCGGAATTATGTCCTCCACTAAGTGCAAATAGGAGGGTTATATGGATATGACTGGTTCAGTTCATACTATTTACTTCGGTTTTGGCAGAGAGGTCACTTATTAAACAATGCTTTCATGTGTCCAAATCAGCGAACTCAAGTGTTTACTTGGCAGTTGTACTGATACAGTGCCGAAATTCTGAAATGCGTTTTGGATTATGAGGGATTATTTAAGTGGGATTGTAATACTGATTATTATGCGGCATAATCCTATAGTATTTTGAACACGCCAAGATGACGGCATTTGAATGCACTCCCCCCACCCCTTTGCAAAAACTACACTCGGTGGAAAATGACTACTTAAACTCGGTATACTTTATTTTCCGCATATTTCTGTCGAAGATAAATACGGAAGTGTGACGTACTATTTCATGTCTGGAGCACGATTTCTCATTTCCAGAGAATAACATTATTTCAATTTTGAATGGCTTTTGGAAACCGCGAAATGCTGCCTCAATTCTAAAGTGACGTTCATCTTGAAAGTTCTTCACCAAAGATGACTTCATAGGTGAAACGCTTATGGTGTCTGGATATGTGTCCGTGTTATTTACCGTTCTCATCCTTTCAATTCTGACTACAATAGAGCACGCTGTTCTATACTTTTCAGCATTTCCTAATTGTCAGAAGGTTTCATCAGTGAAACTCAAAGGATACCCTTATTTTCAGGCAAAATGCGGGCTTTGCGAATTTCGAACCACTGATTACTGAACGCTGTAATTATCACAAGTTTTGAAATTTAGGATTGCGCTTTAAAAAGACGAGTTTATTCAAATGAGAACAAAATTTGCGAATTCAGAAAAAACGTTCTAAACACTCGAAGAATTTGGAGCTTGGCCTTTAGTTTGCGCTTAGAGCCTCCAATCTGCATGTTGTATACTTTCTGTGTAAGAAAGCCCATGCACTTTTCAACGCAAGGCTCAAGAAATTTTGCAATGTATGTAGGTTACTTTGTACAAGAGGCGCTAATAAACGTAGAGACATGACATTATCTAGTTGGACATTTCGCGGCCTTAAAATCTCAAAAGTACAAGCGTTTGATGGCCAAAAGTCGCTCTTTCTATTGGCATGAATTCAGAAGAAAACGTGATTTCCTATCAAATGAGTACGAAGAAGGATATTTTATTCGTATTTTCTACTAAATAAATTTGATTTATAATTTATCAACGATCAGTGGTAAAAATTCATTCTACTTATGTTGTTATTTTTATCTAGTGTAGCTTTTACAGACAGTCGATGAGGGGCTTATTTAAAGACTGCACGATAATCACTGTCATAATCCCACAAAAGCAACTCTACTAATCAAAGAAACATATCAGAATGCCCGTTAACACTTCGTGTGGTGACTTGCCTGCAATTTGTCCTTTCATGGAAAGGGAATAGCATTTTGCGCTAACGAGATTCTGGTGGAAATATACACTATTGAAGTCGTGGGTTTTTTCTGGCTGCGACAAACCTAAACTAGTTGACATCTTCCCAACCGAAGGCCAAAATTATCGCAAAAACGACATAATCTTGAAAGCAATTTTACTTTTCTCTGTCATTCTAATGCCGCTCTAAGTAAATCCCTTTCACTGGAAACATAGGTAAAGATTTAGGTCAATATTTTGCTAATTTTTTCGCCTCTTCATTTTCCCTCCTTTCCGCAGGCTTTTCACACTAAGCTCCCATTGTCAACTTTGCGCCAATCCTTTTCCCTTTTTATATTTTTTACTTAAAGTGGCTTTTTTGAATGTTTTGAGCTTTCACCCTTTTTATACTGATGAATGACGCTGCCATATAGCTAATGCAGTGTTTTCTGAAAGTTCTTAAGACTGCTTATGACACGCGGCATACCCACCACTGCAAAACACCAGACCATATATCCTTGTCGCAGAAAGCTTTTTATGGCAAATGGCGTTTAGACGTCAGAGTTTGGTGCTGATGTCAGTTCCGTCGCATTTTGCTCTACCTCGTGACTTCTAAATTTTTATATAGCAGGCTTAGCACATTTGTCTGTAGTTGACCTCGCCGAATTATAACACGGATTTTTAGTTAATAACAGTAGGCTTGTTCGGCAGAGTGCATATGGACAGAGCATGTTTGAAACACTCAATGCGGTGGAAGCACAGCTCTAGTCAAAGACTCGTGCTGCACTCTTCTGATGATAGCGCAAACATCTAAAACTGGAATTTTCCGAAATCATTACTGATCAGACTGAAAGATTACCGCCCATCCCTAAAGCCACCCTCCATTCCTCCGGTAATGCGGGTTATCTTGTTTGGATGAACGGAATGACCTAGATATTACATCTGTAAGATAAAATCCAAAAAATTACGCCACTGCCCTTTTTAATTTAAAGAAAGGACTAGGCTTCTAGCATAACTATTACTTGGAATGAAATTAATCATTGAGGCCCGTGGTGACGCCATGACCGTGAGGTCGTGAACCCAGTAGCCAATATACGATTGGTGAGCTAACTCATGAAATCTCAACAAAACTTCCGAAATGCGTTTTCGTTTCGAAAAAAATTAATTATGTAGGGTTGTAAAATCAATCATTGTACAGCTTATTTCTATAATAATTCAGTTACCCCAGGACGCCGGCTTTTGAACAAACTTGTTTCCGGCTGCACCTAAAAACCATACCTTGTTAAAAATGGCTACTTAATTAGCATGCATTTTTCCCTTGATTTTCGATGTCCTTAAATATTCAATTATATTTCATGGAGAAAATGCATACAAATATTCATTCTTTTGCTCATTCAGCAGAAACGTACGTCTTCCTTCAATTTTCACTCGAAGGAAGGGTAAAATTTGGTTTTAAAAAAGTCTCCAATTGTGAGATTTTTTAATACCGCGAAATGGCCGTTCATAAAACGTCATGTCTCTGCATTTACCAATGTGGCTTGTAAAGTTAGCAATGTGGCTCAAATCCACTGCTTGATTTTATGAACCCTATATGGTCACCGTTTATTACCGTAGATAAATGTGTGGTTTCCGTACGAGGAAATTATACGGCTTGTAGTTTGGGAGCCCAGGATGCAAGTGTAACGTCAGGTTGAGTTCAAAATTATTCGGGAATTGGAAAAGTTTTGTAAAACCAAATTATACCCTTCCTTCGAGTGAAAAATTGAAGGAAAACGTAATTTTCTACTGAATGAACAAAAGAATGAATATTTTTATGCATGTTTTCCATGACATATAATTTAATCTTTAGGGGCATCTAAAATCAATGAAAAAAATGCATGCTACTTAAATGGCCATTTTTTACGGAGTATGGTTTGCGGATGCAGACAAAAAGAAGTTTGTTCGAAAGCCGGCGTCTTGGGGTAACTGAATTATTATAGAATTATACTGTAAGATGATTGGTTTTACAACCCTACTTAATTAATCTTTTCGAAACGAAAACGCATTTCGGAACTTCTGTGACATTTCATGAGTTAGCCCACTTACTGTATGCTCACCAACTGATCAAAAACCAAATAATCAACCTTGTTGACGGACAACGTCCAGGTCAAGCCGTTACTTGAACATGAACCGAGAGACACTACTTAAACCTACTCCAAGGGCCTAGGTCTCACATCTATAAAGGCAAATTTTGTTTGTCTTTTTCGGGCAGATATACTTAATGTAATCACTGCAGAAGAAAATAGACTCGATTTGTACATTCGTTGCGAAATTAAGGTGACGCGAAGTTGACCTACGAATACCGTCAGACCGCCACAGAACGTAAAGCGAGCAATGCGAACATAATAACTTCCTTCACGCCAGATGATTGCATTGAAGTACAACCAGTGGCTGCACTAAATGTAAATAACCGCAGTAACATATCGAACAATGCCCAGAGTCAATGTATCCCAAAGTCTGTCGCCTGAGTGATGAAATGTAAACAGGTAATGTAAGTGACGACTAAAGCAATACAATCGGTTAGCTGGGCATGTAAGCGACCGGAGTTGATGTATTTTTTCTCCAATCAAGGTGATGAATGTTCGCTTAACCAAAGCGTTGTGCTGTTTTCCGTTGGCTCAGATAAAAAAGAACAAAATTAGCAAGAGAGAGTTCTAATTGTGAAAAAGTCGTCCGCTGATCTCAACAATAGTGAATTTCCTCCTGTTTTCCGTTTTAGATATGCCTGTCAGTCATATGGACGCCCACTATTTGAGGTAGCCCATGTTCAGCTATAATTTTGTGTAATATGCTCCAATGGCCCCCCAAATACCGCCATATAACTTAGATTTTCAGAGCCTTGTAATGACATTTAAGTCCATTTTGTTCTAATCAGTTACAATACGCATTTTAAAGAACTTGGCACAGTTTTGAATGAGACAGAGAACAAGCAAGGCAAGCTTGTCATATGGTCATACCAGTCCCCCTTGTCTCTATCGGTAATAGCATTCTGCCTATATCATGCGCCGCTGTGCGGCTGCTGGTTAGGCTCGAGAGAGAGCCCATAAGGCACAACGGAACGAGTGAGTTCCGTAAGAACAATCGATGAGCGCTCCCTACCATCGCTTGGTCGGCCGGCACGGACAACTGACTGATGCACGGGGAAAGGGGGAGAGAGTGAGGTCAACTCTCAGCACATACTCCCTCACTATAAAAAAATTGGTGTGCTTTAACCTCTAATGGGGCGCCGAAAACTGTGGCTTGGAGGGTTGCCAAATGGCAGTTCATCTCGGACCTCACAGTCAGTCCAGTACATGTAAGTGTGGCATGGTCTGCTGGTGGACCAAGAGTCAGGCTTCAGTGACTCCTTAATGTGGCCGTTATAGAACCCCTACTTAATTTGGATTCGGACCGTCCCCCCTTTTTTCCACTTACATGAAATCACAGTTGTTGTGTGTGAACCAAGGGGGTGTGGTGGCGCGTCTAGCTGCGGGTTCATGCCGCGTTGTTTATCTAGCCCTCTACTGTTTCCGGCCTTTTTGACTCTCTCACGACACCGGACCTAGATGGAAGGGAGTGCGATGGATGCAGCGCAAGTCTACCATAATCACAAAATAATTCACCCGAAAGGGACCGCCCCTGCGCCCACTCGGCTGTGGAGCAGTGGATATCATCAGAATCGATGGCCTAATTGTCATACCCAAGGGCAGGGCGTTACGAATAACTTTTCGATTCATAGGTCATTATGACACTACTTTTGACTTCCCAGTTTCTTACCATTGGGCCTAAGGCTGACTTGTTTCTTAGGTTGTCTTGTCCCAGTATCGCTTTCTTTTGGGAAGTGCATACTGACTGTTCGCTTCTGTCGTTTCTGTCTGAACACACTGAATTCCGGCCTACCTACAAATGTTTCTTCCATCTTTACTTCCACATAAGTTTGTAAGTGATAAACCTATTAGTTGGACACAGTGAGTAGGCTATCCAGGAAACGAAGATAGCAGTATCCCAACAGTTACAAACTAGTGAATAAGAACAAAGTCGTCAGCAGGTAAAAATGCACGTGCTTGTTCTCTACAGGCAAGCCGCACAGGGGAGCATGATATAGGCAGTATGGTATTACCATATTATGGTATGGTATAGTTGGGCTCGAGAGAGAGCCCGTAAGGCACAACTAAACGAGTGAGTTCCGTATGAACGATCGGTGAGCGCCCCCTACCATTGTATACTCTCGACTGAAAACCGACAGGATAACGGGCTCGTGGCCCAGTGGTTAGAGGCGTGGACTTCTAACTGACAGGTCGCAGGTTCGAGCCTCGGGTGTTCCACACTTCGGGATTGGGTATGACTGGCTGACGATGGCTAATAAGCCAGAAATGGTCATACCAGTCGCCCTTGTCTTTGTCGACAATACCATACAACCGAGCAATATTGAGATTTCAAACTGTGACTGACAAAGTTGAGCACGGTCCATCTGCGTGTGCCGCACGCGTGATCTGGTCCACTACAGGCACACGCTAGGATTTCGCACGAAGGAATGGGCTGCTCAGATTTCATATGTAGTAGGGAATCATGTGGAGAAGAGGCTGGAGGACACATTTCCCAATTACATGAGAGTTGTCTAGTTCGTGGCTCCGATGTTGGACGTGCTCATGTGCAATCTATGTGCTGGTGGGGAAGTGTGTGGTTATTTACTGAAGATTTTCATGAAGGTGCATGTAGCCGAGTAAGTCCATGCTGCAAGGGAAAGGGCGCGAGCAGTACGGACAGTGGAGGCGGGGGCGGCGAGTGTATGTGGATGCTCCATGCACTGGTTCGTCAGCCTCTGCGCGACGGATTCGCAAGTGACCGGCCAAGCCGGCGCTTGAGTTGAATACGCGATCGCAATGAGGACGAGTTGGGATTAAGCTTACACTGCTGATGCGGGGGGTGGTGGTGGTGAGGATAGTAGTTTAGAGGGCGTCGAGAGTTTTTTCACCGTTGGCGGGATTGTTTGAGGTAGTTATCATCGCTGTCATCGCGGGGGTTGTGGCTGGGATGATGGTCAACAGGTCTGCAAGCGTGTGCTATGCCAGTACCAGCAAATCACGACCCTCACAGCCTGGTATGCGCTGGCAGTTCCCTGACACCTGGTTCCCCGCCGGTATATACGCCTGTGCTCCCGCTGGGTATACAGATGGTGAGCATGGCTTCTCAGTCATCATCCTTGTCATCATCATCCCCTGTTGAGGTGCTGTTACTGTTGGTTAAAAAACTTGCTCATTTGCTGTGTGGACCAGGGGATGTGGAATGGAGCGCCAAGGTGCAAGCGCGACCGCATCATCCATCTGCGCCTCTCCCCGCCTCTGGTCTTCTTAACTCTGTCTTGATACCGGGTCCGGGTGGGGAGTGAGGAAAAGAGTGCGGTAGATGCTGCGCCGTGCCTGTTACACCGTGGTGTGTAGCAGACGGCGGACATCGTCGAAATCGACGGTTAAACTGTCGTCGGCTGGGATGATGGGAGTGATGGTGATCGACGGTTGTGTGGGAATCAGGAGTGTCACCATCGGCGGGGGATAGGTGGCCGTCGTCATGAACTCCGTGGTGGTTGGTGCAGGGGCGACGATGGAGATGGTTGTGAAGGCAGCAGTTGGGGTTGTCGGGTTGTTTTTGCATTGAGTTAGGGAAAGTCCGACGGGGCCAACCCGCGCGCGGAATATCCGTTGGAAGCGTGAACATGTTGTAAGGGGTTGGGTGTTGACGTTATGGATCGGAGGAGTTTGAGAATCGTAAGCAGCGTCAATGGCGTAGAGGTCTGCTCAACTGACCTGTCCTCAAGAGGACCTTGGACAACTATATTGTTAGACCTCCAGAAAATATTTCTGATACAACCCCAGACAAGTACGCCAATTCCATTGAGGTGTATTGGAGCCACCTGCCATATCATTTGAAATGAGACGAACCGCGCATTTGAACAAAGTTCAATATGGTTCGCCTCAGGCCGCGCGAAGCATGCTTGCCACGGGCTACTTTCCTAAGATGCACTGTATCCCGTTAATGTGACAACCATTAATTGCACGCTACAACACTAATAAATGCAACGTCTATTGCCTGCGAGAACGGCACCGAGAGGATTAATGTTCAATAGCATCTTCCCATAGTAAAGAACGCATGTACACACTGAATGCTCCCAATGGCATGCATCACTCTCGAGGTGCATAGCCACAGTTAAGCTGCGCCGCTGTAGTCCCATGTTGTGCGTGTACTGTATAATTTTCGACATCGGTGAGGAAACGTGGACGTACAGGAAACTTTGGAAGAGAATAAGGTCACTGTTTCCGGTTGTGGTGGCCGTATGTCATAGGACGTAGTGTCAGCATGAATCCTCGAAGAGGGCAATTTCGCGCGCACCCGTTGTTTAGGGTATTTAGCTCTGCTACATGAATGTCATCCACATATAGTATGACAACCTACCCAGAGAAAATAAGTAGCAACAATGTAGGAATTAATTGCAAAGGGCCGGTTGTTTTCACACTTCCCCTGTTGACTTTACCAAATGCCTTTTGCGACTTAGTCTTTTGTCTTTTATTTTGAGTAAGTTGATCTTACCCAACTGGATAGACTGCATTCTTGAGAGGGGAGATCTCACTTGTGCATATATACTGCCTGGGACTACAGGAACATTTAAAGTTTTGTATTAGCTTGCGTCTAGACTCGCGCTCAGCTTGATTGTACTTTCTTACTCATACTAGAATAAGGCTACAGTTCCTGTCTCCCATCCCTGACGCTTATAAAACCGAAAGTATATTTCAACAGTGAAGAAAACTTTCTACAGGGCCTTTCCCTGAGTAAACTTGCGCTGTTCGTGCGTATACCATCTTTTCTAGCACTTTCCTAAGTACTCTCCGCATAGTTTTCTACCTTCTTAGACCCAAGAGGAGTTCATTTCGTATCTTTTTTCATCGGACTCAGTAAAGAATGTCAGTTAATGCTCCCCCTCAGCGATAACGAGAACGGTAGACCATCTAACAAGGACGAAGCTCTTCAAGTTGGATGACTTCCTCGCAAATTTTACTTTGCGCCGTCTTCTATGCAAAATATCTTATAGGTCTCATTAGCCAACAGCCATTGCTGGAACCTGTGACTGTCGATTAAGCACCGAGTGGAAGTGTGACGTTCCGTTTTATGTGGGAGAGAGATCATAATCACGCCACTTGGCTTCCGTATAGTGCCGGCATTTGAAGCTGGAAAAGTTCCAAAAGGACTCGTTTCTGAACTGCTAGTCAACCTAATTGGTTATCTCTGCTTCCCTTCCCTCAATTCCAAATAAAATAGTGACATCTGATATCATGGTTGTGTTCAAAAGGCAGTTGGATCGTTTTATTTTTGATAAACGGCGACTCTCACCGCAGGGCTATCCGCGGTCGTTTACTTTGTAACGCACTCCTGCAAGTTTAATGCATATTGTTCCCGAAACCTACACAAATGATTATGTTTTGTGCTGACTGTATATATTTGCATATACAATCCAAAATGTACATCGAAAGGGCCATCTTGGGCTCGGCCCGTAACCTTCGAAAAAACTGCGGTTGCTCGGGTTGCAGTCTCACGACGTTAGAACATTTTATGTAACATGTATATGCTACTGACAACATTTTGGTAACGTGTTTATTTGGGCGTGAATATTGAGTTCACCGTTTCTGACTGAGCCTATTACTTTGAATATACTATACTAACAGTGCCTCATGTCCGTTTTAACTTGCCTTGCCCCGCTGAATCTAAGAATCCCGTAACTCGAAATCGTTCCTCTTCTCAAAAACACACGCTTTGATTCAAAGGGTCTACGTTCGTCTCTTGGGGTTTTTTTGAACTAGTTGTTCTCGAAGCCGTGTTACCGTTGTAAAAGAGAACAGCAATTTTCTCAGTGATGGGAACTTTGCTATAGCTGCAACAAGAACCTGAGACTCGCCTTTTCAACACTGATTTGACCATTTTCATGTACTATCTTTATTTATCAGTACTTTGAATATAAGACAAATTAAAGTAACTTGCGTGTTGCTCTCTTCGGCCTGAATCTCAAGCTGATAGAAAAGTCTGTTTCCATTTTTCCCTTCTGCTATAAATGTTTTATTTTCTAACTGTTCCTTTAGCTGTATTCTTCCTTAGTGTGTTAAATACTTCGTTGCCCAACATCATACATTCAATCACGCAAGTGCAGACGTCTTCATCGTCCCAGCGAACTCTATCGTGCTACCCTGCCCTTCCTATCTTTACAGTAACAGTTTATGGACCCCGAGTGACTGTTTAAGAGCCAAAAAACCGAGAAAACTGTCGAACCCTGTCTCACCGGGCTAGGTCCAACTTTCATGATTCTAAATATACGCTTAGGCCGTGTCCAGCGCATGTAGGAAACAATGTTCAGCTGATGTTTGGCCTGGATTAGTTAGGTGATGTCAGGGTGCATCAACTCCCTGATATGCGCCTATCGGACTAGAATCAGTAACCAATCTCATGAAATTTCAATCGTACCTTTGAAATGCGTTTTCGACCACTTTAGTGGGATTGTAATATTGATTTTTGCGCTGCATAGTCCCAGGATATTTCAGACACGACAGGATGTCGGCCTTTGAATGCACTCCTCGGCCGCCTTCAAAAGCCGCACTCGACGAAAAATGGCTACTTAAGTGGCACTTATGGAGGATATGCAAAGACATTCTTTCTTATACTCATTTGGTAGCAACTTACTTTGCCTTTACATTTTAAGTACAAGGAAAGTGCATATTCATATTTCAAATACTTCCTAATTATGGGATTCTTAAAACCGTTTCATATGCATTTAGATAGCGCCATATGCGTCCACTTATTGATGCTCTTCATTAAATATACAGCATATCCCACCTCGATTGCAAAATTTTATGAGCTCTGCATGGTATCTTCTGAAGGGTATATAGAAATTTATGTTTTTACTAACAAGAAAAGTATGCAGCTTTTAGACTGAAAAGCTTAAATGCGTATGCAACATCAAATCGGACTCAAGAATATTCGGAAATCGAAAAACTTTTAAAAACCTATCTCCGCTCCTCCTTTGAGCATTACATTTGGCTGCAAAATGAGATGCTACCAAATGGGATGCAAGAAAGAATATTTTCAGCATGTTTTTTTTATCATGAACGTCTGGATTAGTTAGGGTATCGAAAACCGGTAGAATAAATTTATACCATTACGTAGTCATCTTGGCTGAGTGCAGATTTGCAGGCGACTGAAAAGAGGTGAATTCAAGGAGCAACATCCTACTGTGTCTGAACTACCATGATATTATGCCACATGATAATCAACCTAACAATCACATAATTGGCCGCATGGGGGAATGGGCTCTCGCGCGAAGCATGCTAAGGTGCTCGTAAGGCCAGAATAAGACCGAGGAGACTAGACGTGCTAATCCAGTGATCGCCTTTTCATATTCGGCTAGCGTACAATGAATCCGTATTCCTACTATGATCGCTAATGGGACAACTTGTTAATGTACAAAGACTGGTCTATAATTTATTGCCTTTCTGGAACTTTTTATTGTTTATTGAAAAAAGAATTTCTGCGTTAACTGACGACGGCTGTCCGGGGAACAGGCTGCGGCACGAAAACAACTAGTTGTCATCAAACGTCAGGCCATGGTCCCCGTGGGCTGTGGGTCGTTATTCGCATGTGAGCGTGCATATTGTCGATCGCAGTCAAAGAGTCATTGATTCCTTATTCGGCTGGTTGAGCGTCTGACTCGAATCCTTTATGATTACCTAACTTGGGCTCAAATTGCTGGTCTCTCCAGCCTGGGATCAGGGTATGGACTGGTAGACCGTTGTTTTTGTCTCACATGTCTTTGTCGTAATTGGCATAATCATAAGTTTAAAAGAAGGCGAAGGCACGATCGCTGGGACAGTTAGTGTATTTGCCTGAGCTTTCGAACTCGAACTAGAGTTCATCATCAGAGGTTACTCGAGTGCAGCAAATTGTGAACATTTATATCGTTCATCCTTGCGGGGGGGGAGGGGAGTACGTCCGTGGCTAGGTAGGGTTTGTGCCGCCTGGTCCACGATGTTCCCCCGGCGTGGTGACGCCATTTGCACTTCGCGACGGTGTGAGCTGCGCTACCTGGCTGTGTGGGCGGAGCGCGTGATAACACGCAGGCAAATCGATGTGTCTGTTGATGGAGTTGGTGTCCGACACCCACGCCTCCAACAGCTCTCGCCCTGTCTTGTTGCTACGCGTGGTGGCCGCCGGATGATGAGCGATGCCCACGCCTAGCTCCGACGCGATGCGTTCTGTAGCCTCGGGCACATTCTTTATGTACGGTAAGGAGTGCCAAATTGTTGGTGTCTCTCTTCCGTTTGTCCGTCGTAGGTGCGTGCGTACGCAGCGGCTAATGAAGCTATCTGGGTAGCCGTTCTTTGTTAATTGGTCCCGGAGATGCCGTAGTTCTTGCATCCTTCCTTCGGGCTCGCTACAGTGCGTTTTTGCCCGGTCGAAAAGCGCCCTCACACAGCCCCGTTTGTGCACCAATGGGTGGTTGCTATGATAGTTGAGGACCTGGGTTGTATTAGTCGCCTTTCTGTACACTGTAGTGCTGAGTTCACCGTCAGGTGTGCGCGTGACGAGCGCGTCCAGGAAGGATAGTTTTTCGTCCTCCTCGTCTTCTCTTGTAAACTGGATGTCGGGGAATATGCTGTTAAGTAGGTCTTGGAAACCCGATAGCTTATCCTTTTCAATAATGACGAATGTATCGTCCACGTATCGGCGCCAAAACGCAGGTTTGTAATGGCTGAACGCAACCTTTTCCAGCTCTTGTAGGACCAATTCCGCAACTAGGCTGGATATTGGGGAACCCATGGGTGTTCCTTTGATTTGTTCGTATGTTCTGCCATCGAAGGTGAAAAAGGTTCGTTGGCAGAATGCAAAGAGCTGCATTAGGTGCTGGATCTTTAGCGGCCCTGTCGTTTCGTTGTACTTTTCTTCGAGGCGTTTGCGTAGCACGTCGCGCGCCAAGTCTGGTGGGATGGACGTGAAAAGTGAGACAACTTCGAAGGATACCATGATTTGGTCGGGTTGAATAGTTTTTCCCCGAATGTCGGCAAGGAATTGGGAGGCCGAATTGACGGACGTACTCCCCCTCCCCCCCGCAAGGATCAGATCAGATCAGATTTATTAAGGGAAAAGTAGGCGAACGCCTTTGAACTCCCTTTTGGTTACAATAACGTCATAAAAAACAATGTGTAAGGCAAGTGTGAAAAAAATCGGGTAAGTAATTACATACAACAAGCATTGGTCACTGGTATGAATTTGTCTGTGAATGCCTTCTGTGTCAAGATTGTACAATATCCAGTACGGCAATGAATGGACCAAGTAATATTAAAGCAAGCGCATATGTGGCGGTCAGGAGATAGCGAAAATTGTGAAACGTAATGTTACTAAAATATAGGGAGTAGCATGCTTTGTAACATAAAACGTTGGATGGGACTGGTGGCACAGGGGGGGTTCGTTAGTTTCTGATGCTGTGGAGGTACATATCCCTGTACTGGTCAAGCTTTCTCTTAAATGAGTCCACGGATGAGGACATGACGACATCCACAGGTAGGGCGTTCCACGCCTTTACCACTCTGTGGCTGAAGAAGGACCTTCTTGCGTCCAGTCTCGCTCCTGTCACACGTAGTTTCAGAGGGTGTCCTCTCAAGCTAGTAGTGGTGGCCAGCTCAAAGAAGTCGCCGGATGCGAGGCAGCAGTCCTGACCCCGTAACATTCTAAACGTTTGAATTAAGTCGCCACG
>CACRXP010000347.1:406272-425538 GCA_902702965.1 Spirometra erinaceieuropaei | reverse complement strand
ACAATGCTGCATTTTTGACGCCGAAATTTTACATGCCCTTATCCAGATTCCTAATTTTTCCGTGGGTATTCAATGGGTGCAGATTCTGTCAGTGCATATTTTCTGAGACTCTCCAAATAATATAAGCACATGTCTAGAAATTGGTAATTTGAAACGAAATCAATCCTTGTGCAATAATTTACCGTACTAACAACACAGGTATTAGCTAAAAGCCCAGACACGCGTGTTTCGCCGATCTTGTGCCGCTGCCTGACGCAGCTGCGAGGGGTTCGGCTCGTCAGTGGGTCCCCCAGCTTTCCCCGTGTGTTTTCTGGTATATGAACTCCAGTTTCAGCTTGCCTTGCTTAATTTCCGAGGAAATTAATGCGCGAACTTGGAGTAACTCTTTCGAAACAGGCCTTTTCAGGCACAGTCCGAAATTTGATATGAATATTTGAGCTGAAATCCATCAACTACTGCGGAATAACCACTTAATATTCGCAAACCGCCAACAGGCAGCCAGTAGTATAGCATTGTGCAATAATTTACCGTACTAACAACACAGGTATTCAAATCAAATTTCGGACCGTGCCTGAAAAGGCCTGTTTCGAAAGAGTTACTCCCAGTTCGCGCATTAATTTCCTCGGAAATTAAGCAAGGCAAGAAATCAATCCTCTTTTTCTGTATCTCTTTTTGGACTGCTTGCTGAGAACCGTTTGCAAGGCTGTAGTTGAATTGCTCGGAACCCAAAATTGCTGCTATTCTTCTGATCTAGATTTGAGTGACAGTGATAAGATTGACTTAGATTGTTTTACCTGGTGCGTCTTTATTATGGGCTTCTAGATGGCTCTTTTGTGTCAGCATCAGAGCCAAGGTGTAGCGACTTTTCCTGCTGCCGCTTTGCTGTGTCCTGTGAAATTTTCAACTTAAAGAGTTTGGTTCGAAGGGAGGAAGTTTTTCAGAAACCGAGAAGAGCATCTTAAAATGATCTCTTTCCCGACGAATTAGAGGTCATTGGAAGGTGGAAGGTTTCAACTGTCCCAGGGGACCGACCAGTAAAACTCCTCTCTGCCTTCTGGATGATTCATTGCTCCGCCCCACCCCATTAAACTTCTGCACATCTGTAGGCTCCCGAACTGCTAAATTAGGACGAGTTGCCAAAAATATGTCTTTCTTATCTTCGCGCGACTTTACTTCCCTGCACAGCAAGGCAAGAGTTGTTATTTTGCACCCAAATCCATTCAGTTTGGTCAAATAAATAATTTGAAACAAGGAGTGTTTTAAGTCAACTAGGGAAAGCCAAATTAGTGAAGCGCTTAGCAAATGTTAATTGGGAGACGTGGATATGCTGTTTTGTTTGAAGAACCAAAGCCACTCTAATACTGTCTTGAAAATTCCTCGATTACCACATGTCGCCAGCCCTTGTACATGAAGGTGTAGACGAACATATTCCACGGTGGGGGGGTTTAAAGTTACCCATTACTAGAGCCGTATAAATGGCTGTCTCCTTATCCCCTTATATCGTGTGACGACGGAGGCTTTTACTTAGAAGCCTCAGCTGTGTTGCTGACTTGTCCGGGAGTTATGCCGTCTGTTAAAAGACTGATAACTCTATGCCTGGCTGTATGTTTCAAGTCACGATGCCCTGACGTTTACCGATCCATCTTTAGTTCCAGGCCAGACTTCTCATGAGCGCGCACATGAAGGTAAACTACCAGTCATCAAGAATCCTTTCCAACAAATACTGACAAGTGGAAATGACACTGCAAATTTATTTTCCGCCGTCAACTCCAGGCAGGAGAGATTCGATATTTGAATTTAGCCCCGGGTGACCGTCAGAAACAACTCTTAGACGCCCGTTCTGTCAGTTGCTACCGGAAGAGGTTAAATTACACGTTAGAGAAAATCATTGGTTAAGCCTGATTATGGGTGTGAATAAGCGCTTTCCATCTCGGCGTTGAGACTCGATTCGGAGCCACCGGAGGTATTTGCACAAACCATAACCTGTCGACAGCAGATAAGTACTCCCCAGCGGTCTCAAAGGTCAGGTTTTCTGGACCAGAGCTGGTTGAATGATAAGCCGACTATGGTAAGCGGATAGAAGCGGCCGCTCCGACTTCCCTTGTCCTCGACAGCAATGCTCCCTCTCCCCATTACCTATTGTTTAGCGCAATGTCACCGCCCCTGAGTGCTGCAGGCTGCAACCGCAAGACACAAGTTCTCCGTTCTGTAATCAGATTAGATAAGTAAATAGCAGATGTGCCTGAATATTGAACATTCACAGCAGCGGAAGCCGACAGTCGGTTAGCCGTGGGCCTCATTAGTGGGTCGTCTTCGCAACTTGCGACTGGGGGTCGGTAGTTCACGAAGGGAAATGTTCCAGCAGTAATCATCCCGAATGTCTCTACCTTTGCCCAAAAGTACGTCGCATCCACAGGCGGTTTCGAGATTGAATACTGTTATAGAAGGTGATGTCCTTAAAACGTACGTAAATCAGAAACCGTGCGGACTGGATTTTGGGAACCTGGAAAACAGGGAGACTACAGCCATAGAAAAATATCAGAACTTCTTAGATGCTATTTCTACTAGACAGGATCATATGGGTGGGATTTTAATACTGGTTAGCATGCTACATAGTCCAATGATATTTCATTCACGAATGAATGCGAATGTTCTCATTTCTGGTGTATGTATGGGTATGAGAGGAGAAGACTGGTTGAGCATCGGAATCATTTTTTTATTGAAACCTGGGCTTACGACGAGGTCACTCAACCGATGTAGAGATTTTATGCTGTCATGGAGAGCCCTGTGTGGCCAACTGCGTGACTGATCCTTGATTGGCCAGTACCTCCTATAACTGTCGCTTGTTCCGTTGTCGCTTTTATCTCTGACGGTGGATTCCTGCACGAGGTCGGACGCTCAGACAAATAAACAAATGGCCTCGGTGCTCGACTATTCATTCTGTCCCTATTTCATTCACATCAGGATGCCGGCTACCTGCAAAAATCCATGCATGTTATAAATGACTGGTTGTTGTTTTTCTCAAATTCAGACATATTTTCTAGAAATCACGCAGGAAACACCCTTCACTATACTTGGTCTGTAGTTGCTGGTGTCTTTTTTAAATGTTCTGCCCAAAGATATGACATCCTTTGGATGCTGACACGTCCCCATTTGAGAGATTTCTTTAAAATGTCGCATGTAAATTCAAATATCGTGGAATCTGTCCGTTTATTAGTGCCGCTTTTGGAAATACAGGGCGTGGTCCAGATCCATGGCAAAATTTTGTGAGCTATGCACGTATCCTCGTAATAGCATAGAAGAATATTTTATTTACAAATCTGCATACATTAAACGGAAGTACAATGATATGTAGGATTCAAAAGTGACTTGGAAGTGGAAAATTTTTTAAAACCGCGGTTATCCTTTCTTTGAGTTTAAAATCTGAAGATGATGAAATTTGCCACAAAATGAGCATACTGAAGGGTGTTTGCTGCGCGCTTTCTATAAAATATGTCTTCATTTTTAATGCATTGAAAGTCAGTGGGATAAATACATGCTACTCAACTAGTTATTTTTGGCGAGTGTTGTTTTTTTTCAGGTGGTCAGAAGACGCGCATTCGAAAGCCAGCATTCTGGCGTGATTTATATATCTTTGGAGTATGCTGCATGCGAATAAGTAATAAAACCCGATCTAACAGAAATAATGTTTACGAATTTCAGTTAACCCTTCATGGGTAAATGCAAATTTGCGATGCGAAATCGGTAAGGAAAAAGCTAACACTTGAAAGATGGGTAGTAATATGGATAAAGCACGTACACATTAACCAAATCCGCTGGAGAACACATGAATTGGGATTCTGTCTTCTAAACTTCAACTTTCAACTGCACGGGGCCAATTAATTTGCCCACATCGCCAATGAAGAGGCGTATGTTCATGATCTGGTCCTGTGTCCACCCCCCAACCAGGCGCGTTTATGGCACGAGTAGGCGGGTTGCTTAGCCTTATCAATCAGTGCACCCAGTCCCATCTCCGACCCTCTTGTTTCTGTCTTAGTGCCGAACCCAGATGGATGGGGGAAGGGAGATGGAGTGCAGTAGATGCAACGCAAGCCCGCCACTATCACTATAAACTAACTCATGCACGAGTCACCGTCCACGCGCCCTCCATGCTGCTAGGCACACGGTAGACATCGTCGTTATCTGCGGTTAAGCTGTCATCATGTTCATAAACTTCCCTTTTTATGTCACATCATTTCAGCACCCTTCTCCCTTTCTGTTGTCGCTGCTGAGTTACAAGTAGGTGGATCTTCTAAAGGACAACCAACATTTGCCAATAAAAGGATTTAGAAATTTGGGTTTAAGGATCACAAGATATCATGAGCAGTCGAGCATCTACATGATCAGAAAAATCGGTTTTACTTTGCCAAATCTGAAACAACGCCTCACTTGGGAATTGCACTCATACGTACGAACTGGTTATTGGATAGAACAAGCGTCGTGTTTGCCATTGGCTTCCAGCTGTGGCCTATAGAGTCTGCTGCTCATCGACGGCAATTAAAACCCCCTATATCAGGGAAATATTCCGCAGGTGGCTTTGTTAGCTCCCCGCCACATTTTGACCTCGAAAAGCCTTCAAAAGTCTTCGATATTGTCTGCATCAAACTTGAATATTTGTTTGTCCAGAAATGAACAATCGCCTCTTTCTCTGACAAAAGGACTAGTTGTACTAAGCGTTACATTAATGCTAACGCAAGCATCAATGACCTCATCGGCGACAGAAGATATTGAGAGCTGTCATTCCAAGTCGCCCAAAGAAACTTCGGCGTATCAGCGATCTCTGCTGAACGACAGCCATAGCTATCCCTCATTCCTTCTACTACGCATCGTATGCTTCCTGAATCTTTTGTGGACAGTCTTGCAGGCAGAGACGAACATTTGCAACAATAGCAGCGGCGGTTACGGCCTTGCTAATTCCCTCAGCCGGGTTCGTTTTACTCAAAAGTAACGACCGAAGATTTGAACTTCCGCCGCTTACTTTTGTGAATAAATTATCGACTGAGGGATCACACTTGAGGGTCTGGGGTAAACAAAAACGTCTTTAATCTCAGTCTTCTCTGAGCGCCTAGCTAGGTAGAGCAGGATAAGAGTGCGTTTGAGCAGTACTTCAAACAAACTTATCATACAGTATGGGGCGCATGTGACCAAAGCCAGCCTACACAAGCATCCAGGAGTAACCATAAAGGAGTCCTACTCTGTTAGATGTGAGCCAGGAAACCTTGTCGCAAAACTGAATAGGCACGTCATCCCAAATTGCTGCTGCTGTTGCCCGATGCCGTCGGGAACGAAACTGCGGGCTGGAATTCGAATCTAATTTAAAATCATTTTCTGGCCTGACGGCACATCCGTAGCCACCAAGCCAACCATCTTCCGTTCCCTCTGCAAACCGGAGGTGACCAGCTCGGCCGTCTGCCACCAAACGGGTGTGATCATCACTTGTGAGGGAACCACTCTGCCCACCGGGAGTAAGGCAACTGTCTTCTGCGGACTGGGGAGGAAACCCAACAACAAGATTGGGGGAGGGGGGGGGACAGTAACATAGGTGAGCTGGCGAGGTTCTGGTGCGTCGGTCGACACTTCCGCTCGTCATCACATCGAGTGTTGTGCAGTTGTTCGATGGGGGCGGGGGAGGGAGGAGTTAGTTCGTCGTTCTCAACACGACGCGTGTTTCGCACGCGCGCCTGCCCTTACAAGCCGGAAATCATCGCCTGCTTGTAGTGGCCGTTGGAAGACTGTCGGAAGTTAAGCACCTGGAGCTAAAACACTGCTCTTTTAAGGGTCCAGGTTTACCTGAGAGAGCACTGGTCTCTACTTAAATTTCCAGGGAAAACACCCTGGAAAACACCACAGCCGTTGCTGCTGCTGCCGCACTTTGTCTCCCCGCATGAGTTTGACCCTTTCTAAGACAAACCTAGGTGAGGATATAAGATCTGTAGTCGGGGTTCTTTTGGCAACGCTTTGAGTCCGGAGTTTCGGTTTCAAAACGAATCGTTTCACTCTCGAAAATCAAGAAAAATATGCTGTTGAATTGGCCCCTAGCCCATCGGTCTAGCGGTGACTATCTCACATGTGACACCAAAAGCCACTCTAAAAGGCCGATCATTCGGCAATCGCCAAAGCCCTTCAGCAACACTTCCCAGTAAAATGCTTTCTATGGGACCACCTTTCGAAACATGAGTGATCCAACTTTTGATCGTTTCGGTTCCTTTCACTGAGTTCTTTCACAGCCGGGATTGACTGGAATGGGGAGGGTTTCACCTGAACCGGGGTTTTATACTTCAGGCGGAAGACACGCAGGTGGGGAACACATATCGCCTCTGCTGCCGTCCTTTGTTCGCTTGATAAACGTTGCACAGTCTCTTGTTCAATCTGGGTCTGTAAGAAGGCTTCTCAAAATGTATCATTCGGTGGGGGCACTACAGTCTGTGGAGATGGAGGTATAAGATTTGATCGGTGCTAGGCCGAATGGTCCGATCAGGCTATCAGAATCCGGAACACATGTTTCTCCTACCCTATTCATATCCCCTATTTCAAGTCAAAACACTTTCTAGTGCCAGGTGGCATCGTCGACAACGGTAGATACTGTTGCAGTACCGGTTAGAAGGTAAAATAAACGGCTCTAATGGGCGAGAAGATTTCAGTGGCAGCGGTAAGCGAAGTGCTGTTGGCGACGACAACCCTAGTCTGCTGTATTGTTTCGATTATTAGTAAGCATTAGGATATTTATTAAACAACTTTCAAACGGAAAGCGGCAGTGCGGTTTAACATCCATTACAGTGGATCCGCGCTACTAGTGCATAAAATAACAGCTACAACCATCAATGATGCTAACAAACGAAGTAGTAGTAGTAGTAATAGTAATAGTAGTAGTAGTAGTGGTAGTAGTAGTAGTAGTAGTAGTGGTAGTAGTAGTAGTAGTAATAGTAATAGTAGTAGTAGTAGTGATAGTAGTAGTAGTAGTAGTAGTAGTAGTAGTAGTAGTAGTAGTAGTAGTAGTAGTAGTAGTAGTAGTAGTAGTAGTAGTAGTAGTAGTAGTAGTAGTAGTAGTAGTAGTAGTAGTAGTAGTAGTAGTGATAATGATAGTGATCGCAGTCGTAGTAAAAACCGGCTGGACCAAATGAAAGATTATATGCACTGTCAGAATTGACCACTGTCTCATTCGCTGCAGCAGCAAAATGCGCATTACTGGTTCTCGGCCTTGTATCGTTGTGCATTATGCAGACTATGTTTGTAGCACTTCTATATGTCAAGTCACTCGTAACACAGCTTTCTGCTTTACCACCGCCACTGTGGCTTTAGTGGTTTGTCTACTTAATCGGAGCAAACGTAATTATGGATTTGTCACTAGGTACCCTACAAAGCAGTGAAACAGACTCCTACAAGGCTACTAAGGGTTCCTCCAAACCTCTCGGACTACAAGCACAACCATTGTTCGTCACTGCTGTCATGGATTTAAAAATTTTAGCTTAAAACCGTTGTTCTCCTTATTACCCAGTTGGAACGTTTAAATATTCCTCATTTTATGTTTTATTACGGTTACATCCACGAGCTTATTTTCGTTAACTGCAACTCATGTCTCAGAGTCACCGCCAGGTGGTTTATGCCGGTCAACTAGGCACAGGACGGTGGTTATCTGCTCAAGCAAGAGACCGTGTGTCCGAAAAGCCAGGACGTCTCCGAATATCGTTACAATCTCTGTCCTGTGGTTAAAATGCAAAGGGCTAACTGCGGCCAACTGCCAGGGAGTCAGTCTAATCCCCGGGCCACGTGGCCATGGCTGGCTTGAGTGTGAGGCGGCCACCAGATGGCCAGGCGTCAGCCAATCAGACGTCACTTAGTAATGGCTTTTTGATCTGAGGGATTAGCGTCTAGTCGCTGTTGCTTTTGCTGTTCCAAATCACCACCATTTTTGTCCATCTTTCTCTCTCGACGTCCGCTTATCATTTCACGAGGACCCAGTAAACTGTATTTTGCTAGAGGAGCCAACAAGAGCCTCGTCATTATTCTTCCTGGTGCCTATGTAGGCCTCCTTGTTCAATTATCTCTGGGGATTAACTGGTGTTCATGCAGATGGCTGAATGCGAAGACGCTGCTTCTCCTGGTGCATGACCGCATATTTTTAGATACTGGCAAGACGCCCTTCTGAAAAAAAGTACAGTTGGATGTGGGATAAATTTCGGGAAATGTTTCGATCCTCGGATTCACTGGTCTTCGCGCAAACGACAGCTGAGGACTGCGAGTAGACAGAGCCAGCATCTTCGCACAGCTTCGGCTATTCTAAGCATGCACCGACGAAACATTTAATGAAACTGTTCCCAGAGAAGACCAAATATGGAATAAATAGGTCAGTAATCCGACGTATAAGCAGTTGTATAGGAGGCACTGTTAAGGCCAGCACCAATGAAATACGCACGATGGCACAACGAGTGCGACACGTAATCCCTGCAGAGTTTTGTCTACTGACTCAGTCTTACAGGTTTGGGGAAACTCGTCTTCGCCTTATTCCCATGACTTTCCATCTCATTTAAAGCACGCACAAACCAGAAGTTGTTGCCCCTAGTGTAACTCTGCAACCGCCTGGGATAACATAGCAGTCCTATTTAGGTATAACGCTGACCGACTCATCGTGTAGTAGGGGGCTGGAAAGGAGTCCCCAAAAATTGTGGGTAAATCATACCGTCGGTAAGTTAACCACAGCTTGTGAAAGCAAAAAATGCAGTCGAAAAACTACAACGAACCACAACACGATGATAATTAAACGTATAAGCACTGTGGCCACCTTTGCGAAGCCAATTCTCTTTAACGTTGGGTGTTCTGATAATTCCAACGGATGGCTAGAGTACGCACGCTCAGTTGGCCCTTCCACCAAACCTAAAGTCCTCGACAACTTTAGCATGAGTGATCAAAGAGACCGTTTCTACCATCTTCTCGGTTTTGCTGGGCATGACCGCCCAGTATGGGCGAGGAGATGTTTGCAGCGCCTGAAACAGCGGTTGCACTTAAGGGGCGGTAAAAGCGCTGACCAGATTTGAGTTCTCGCAAACACGTACTGGGTAAGTGCGGTTCTCGATTGTGGCTAAATGCCTGGGGAGGGAGAATCAGGTTGCTGTTGTTGGTGGGACCACACTAGTAACAGCCAGAGTCTGCCTGCTTTCCGAACAATCACAACCACCATTCCGCCTAAAAAACGACGTTTGGGAACTGCGGTACAGTCAAACACTCAACAACCTTTGGCAAGTTGTCACATTGGCCGCTCGCATTGCTGAAGGTCGCGCGCGACCGTCTGCTCTCGGTTCATTTAGAACTAACCGCATTCGATAATGTCGTTAGTAGAACTAGGCTTTTATAAACAACCTAGAACAAGTATTACGCAAAGAAGTGGATGAAGATTTATTCGAACCTTTGGCTGGTGGATGCTGAAAAGCCAAATCCTCCGACAACAGGGCACTTCACTGTAACGACCCGTGACTAGTAATGATCGATATAAACTGGCAAAGGCGAGTGCACTTCACATAACTGAAGGCGTGTCGCTCCGCTGTCATTTTTAAAAGGTTGGGCAAACCAGAATGATAGAACTGCAGATACACCAGCTTAACTCATTTTCAGACCGGATCATAGGTTATCGCATCCACCCTCCCCGGTAGGGATCTGCTGAGCGTCTACTTGCTTGACGAATGGATTTGCCGCAAGGATCATGTGTCCAGGAGAGGACAATTGTCTGTGGCATTAGTCTCGTTCAGCCTTCTTGTCTGCTGGAAATTGTTATCTTCGGTTGGCTGTGGCGGTTGATAATATGTTCCGAAAGTAATCTCTGTGTAGTATCCGATCTGGTTATAACAAGGTTTCGCCCCAAACATTGACTATGTCAACAACATTGTCTCCTTTTTTGGAATTCCTTCAAGGAAAGAAAAGGTAGAATAGCATTACCGACAAAGACAAGGGAGACTGGAATGGCCAGTTCTGGCCTATTAGCCGTCGTCAGCCAGTCATACCCAACCCCGAAGTGTGGAACATCCGAGGCTCAAACTCGCGACCTGTTAGTTAGAAGTCCACGCCTCTAACCACTGCGCCACGGGCTCGTTGCCCTGTCGGTTTCGATTGGATATTTACAATGGTAGGGAGAGCTCATTGATCGTTCTTAAGGAGCTCACTGCCTATATCTGCCTATATCTTGGGCCGTTGTGCGGCTGCTGGTTGAACTCGAGTGACAGCCCGTAAGGCACAACGAAACGAGTGAGTTCCGTAAGAAAGATCGGTAAATTCCCGGTCGAAGCCGACAGGACGACGAGGCCGTGGCTTAGGGGTTAGAGGCGTTGGACTTCTAACTAACAGGTCGCGATTTCGGGCCCCAGGTGTTCCACACTTCGGGGTTTGGTATGGCTGGATGATGATGGCTAATAAGCACGAAATGGCCATTCCAGTCTCCCTTTTCTTTGTCATTAATGCCGTTCAGCCTATAAGACAACAGTCTACATCGTCATTACTGATTACCTCTTCTTCTTAGAATACTTACTATTCAACCTTAAGAAAGTACCTTGAATTGCTTTGGTTGGAGTCTCGCCGACCGAGTGATCGTGAGCAACTCTCTCTGGTTGCGTGGCCGTGCCTTCAGACATCCCCTAACACAAAGGTGACTATAGACGCTGCCAAAAGACGGAGCGTGCCGCTATCCAGTCGAACTATTATAAAAGCTCTTTGCGTCCTCAGTCTAGCATAATTATTCGAATTCACCTTTCCACCTAACAGTTCCTTTGACATGAAGAAGATGGAGTTGGCAGTGACTGACTGCTCATCAACCGTGCAACAATCATGACTAACCTACTAAGCGCCTGTTAGTCCGAACTTTCGGAGCATAGCAAATAAGCACTTATTTATAATAATAATAATAATAATAATAATAATAATAATAATAATAATAACAACAACAACAATTGTTCCTTCTATTTCGGTGACTTTACAACAAATGCGCTAACAAAACTTAACGTCTTCCGCTCTTCAATGTCCTTTGCATTCAGATGGTAATTGGCGATCCACTTGTATTTCTTCATTCACACTGACCCAACTGTGAAAAAGTCGGCGCCTCTGTTGGATTCTAACCCACGCAGTAAGGGGAAGGATTTAGTACAGCCAACGGTCTAACCGCTTAAGCTACGAGGCCCAGCCGGATGACGCCAGTTTAATCACATTTGGGTCAAGTTACTCGCCCAACCGACTGCAACGTCTGGACTTCACCAAATCTGATGCAGTAAGCAGGATTTCCTAAGTAATTCACCTAGAATCCATCAGATGACTACTAGGCTCACGTAATTCATAGATGTTTTGGCAGATTTTGAATAATTCATATCTGGTTATGTGATAACGTGATTAAACTCGCGTCGTCCGGCGGGGCCTCTTAGCCCAAGTGGTTAGAGCGTTGGCTGTACTAAAGTCTTCCCCTTACTGCGTGGGTTCGAATCCCACCGAGGCGCCGAGCTTCTCGTGGTTGGGTCAATATGAATTATTCAAAATCTGCCAAAGCATCTATGACTTGCATTTCTGCCAAGTTTACGCCTGACCTCCATACCTTAATAGGATCCTCAATCATTCAGTAAACTTATTTGCTTCATGTTATCGGACAGTGTTTCCCAGCAGACGCACCTTCCGCAGGGAACTCAAATTCAAGTCCCAACGGTGGTCTTCTCCCAGTTAGGTCATGATCGCCTATTTTAGAAGAGAGTTGCTACTTGAAAATCACTTGATAGTCATCGTCACTGGAAAATCCACAAGGCACTCTGTCCATGACAGCATGCGGCTGGCATGTCTCTTAGTCAAACACCAAAGCCAACGCTCTGGGAAAAGTGAAGTAATGCTAACAGACGACAGTAATCACCCAACCTGTTGCGCACATTCACGACTATGACAGTAATTGATTTGCCTCATCCAAATGCCTGCAACATCTGTTAGGCGAAGAATGAACGTTTTAGGCGGGTTGGCGCGCTTCACAGAGAAAGTAAATTAGCGCGATCGAGGGAGGCTTGCCGGGAGCGTAATCGGCCTAGTTTAGGACTATTCGGGTCGGTAGACCGGAGCAACAGCGTCGTTAGTGCTGCTGCTGATGATGATGATGATGATGATGACGACGATGACGTCAACTGGAGCAGCAGGCGGCGATGGTCAGCCGGTCGTGTGACACCGTCCAGCCGGCGACGTTCTGTCCTCCCCCTCACGAATTCCACCCCGTCCCCCCCCACCTCCCACGCGATCATCCTCTTGCCTTACTGTCTCCCCCCCCCACCCAGCCGCCTCAGCTCCAAAGGGACGGCTCACCTTCTCATGCTGCGGGGAGGACTGTGGACCTGCTTCATCTTATTAAGTATGCAAACCGTCTGACCATGTTTTGACCGAGACGAGCAGAGGGCTATAAAGGAAGGCAGTGGACAGCTTACACACTTGTCACCTCTGTTGGTGGGGGAATAGGTTCCTTCATGCTCATGATTGTTTTTCTAACAACATGTGGATGGTTTTTTTTCAAAGAAGTTTCTAAAACATTCGATTCCGAATGTCAAATTCACGGTTTCTATATTCGAGGTCACGTGAGGTTGTCATCAAAGATCAGGTCTACTATGTTGGTGAAATATTGTCTTTCCGGTTCGCCGTGAAGTGCCGGTCCAGAGCCTTCGCGCGCTGGTATAGTAATAAGCAATTAATGATTGAGAACCATTGTGAACAAAGACGGGGAAGTCTATAAATGGCATTTTGTTGCTGTTTAACGGGGAGCCAGTTCTGTGTGTTGCGGCATTGCCCTTCGGTCGTCCGGACCGTGGCTCAACGGATGGGAGTTAGGTTGGATGACTTAGAGAATGGATGTTTGTTTGTGCTCCTTAGATTCGACAGTAGACATCTGTTTCACTCCCCACCTCCCACAAGAACATTACTTCAAGATCCCTGAATTATGCTAGACAGCGGAGTAGTCTTACTTACTGACAGGCAATGGTCATGTTTCAATGTCCTTGAGGTTGTCGGCCTTTTATAATCAGCCGATCTGCCAGATTTGTTGTGGACTGGGGCTGAAAGTACTACTTCTACGTGGTCTGTAAATGCTGCTTCGATGAACCCGACCGTGTACTTATCCCGCACTGGAGATGTTTCTACTCTTCACTGTCTGTGAACATTTCATGTGGCCTTCTGCCTCTGCTAAGCGAAATATTCTGTTTTTTGGGGGCGGAGGGGGGAAGGGGTTCTGGTCATCCCCTAGGATGATCACTTCAAGGCTCAGATCTTCCCAACCTGATGTCGGGTTAGGGCAACCTGATTACAGCGAATAAGCCGAAAATGACCTTTAGAATCGTCCCTGTTCTTTTTCGACCCTTATTCTACTATTGCTATTGCAGAGTAGATTTTGCATTTGGCCAGCCAGTCTGCCCTTCGAGTGCGCCGGGCCTTATAGGGATGATGAGGGGCCATCCGGAGGTAGACTATCTGTCGCAGATGGACAAAACTTGGGGCGACCTTCGCGGGATGATAAATGACCTGTGGGGTGTTTACGCTCTAGCTCACCACAAAGACTTTCGTACTCGAGCTTGAGATTCCACCACGGCACTAGGTCCCGAACTTCCAAATAAATATGTTGCGGTTAGATGACAAGATTTAGGAGCGATTTTTGAAGTCGCTGGCTCCCACCTTAAAACGTTGAAATTCGATTCATCAAACTGCCAAAAGTACCTTCTAGGTGCATACGGCACTTCAGAATGACTGCCCCTTCCAGAATCAAGTTTGAAGAGGCGACCTTATATCACACAATCGTCTAACGACAAGTCACTTGGTGACTATGAGGCAACTTAACTCTGACAGTGCATCTTGCAGGTCATAATATATCTGCGTTAGTTGCCCGGTGTCGTGGTCGTTACCGTCAGACCGAGCGCATTTCTTAAATCCAGTCCTTGATGAGATCAGACAAGACGGGCGCCATGGTGTCTCTTCTCTTAATTTTTAGTGGACTTGCAATAGATTATGAGAAGTTGTTTCAGTGAAGAAAGACGAAGCAGGCGGGGCAACAGTAGGTAGTAAACAGCGTAATAGGTTGATCGGTAAACTTGTTGTCGGCTACAGACACTGAATATCACAGGCCTACTGCGGATGCAATAAAGGTGACGGTAGTCGACGGAGGAAGTCCAAGGACCCGCCGATGGATGGATATTTAGTAAACATGTATATGTTGAAATCCTAAGGCAGCTGACTGGGTCTGCCCTATTCCTCATGAATGCACTGCATCTGTCTGAGGACGAAGGCGGCAAAAACCTTCATAATGGGTGACCGAGCTCGAATACTCAGATGTTGTCCTATTCTAATAGTGGCCCAGTATTTGACGGTTTTTTGAAACTTGGTTTTGAATAAATATCATTTTGGGCGTATCTTGATAATACTTGCCCTGTACGCGTGGGCGGGTCAAACTGCGATGCAACCTATTTCCGCGAAAGGTCACTGGTTATCTGAAAGATAAGGTTATGCGTCTAGAAGCAGGAAGCCCCTGTGGCTGAATTATCCAACCTTAATTTGACCTGTAGCTTCTGCCTCGTTGGAACCCTTAAAGACCCACTTCTATGATTGAAAGAAGTTCTGACGCATCCCATCCGCATGAGATTAGTCAATCCCTCTGATGTTTTAGGGCTGGAGGGCAGGGGAGAATGAGGGCTCCGACAGTTTGATTGTTTTGTCTGCAAGTCATGTAGGTCCCCGTTTTGCTATAGAGGCGGATATTTTTTTACTTTTGACAGAGTCCGCGTGTCCCATATTTGCACCTTTCTCCCCGGTGGACCCTTCGCCCGCCAATCGGAGGCTTTCGACAGGCCGACAAGCACACTCACTACGGCCGGGGTGGGTGCCTTGTGTGCACATGTGCCACTTTATAAATCTTAACAAACACGACAAGCTACCATACGAGGCATGAGGGGCGTCTCTACACCAAGGCTGATGGGATCAACCGCCTACCTTACTCCCCGAGTCGAAGCTGTGGCGACTTTCCCCACCTCCTCCACCCCATACGAGGACGCCACCTGTGGCTTGCGAGGGGCCGGTGACGAGGCACAATCGGTCAACACCCCTGCCCTCCCCCCCTCCACCCCGTGTCCTGTCTGTGTCCTACGTGCCCACCCCTCAGAGCCCGGTCTCGCGCGTTTTCTGTGGCATCATTCAGTACCACCGATATCCTCCGCATGGATCGACCTGTGCCCGACCCCCTCCGACGCCTCCAGCCACTGCCAGCCTGCAAGTATGAGCGTGAGCCCATTTAGTTCAACCACAAAGTGTCACACTTCATTTGGTTTGCAAATCAGGTGCAGATTTTGCGACAATCATCGTCACAGAGGACACACACGCACACACACACACACACGCATCGAGTGCGAGGCGGCGCCATCGTAGCACATATGAGCCAGGAGGAGACAGAGAGAGAGAGAGAGAGTGACAAGATGATGGGAGGGACCATGTCACGCCGCTCACAACACTCCCACCCCCGGGGGGAGGGGTGGATCGTGGGAGGTTGTCGAAGAATTCGCGCGTTGAATCAGGGGGTACCAAGTCGACACAAACCTGCAAGACTTTTTTTCATAGTTCTTTTTTGCCCACCGCCACGAGTACTTGGGTGTGCGCGTGTGGTTGAAGACTTTGATTACTAGCCACGCGTACACGCAAGCTCCCTGTGGGCGTGGGGATGTGAAGGGGGCTTCGGAGAGCTCAGCAGCCAGGTGGCCTCGTAAATCAGTCGTTCTGGCGGCGAGATGTACTCGACGCGTGTTCTTTCTACAAACGCGTCACTTTGGAAGCAGGGGCTCCGTCAAAAAAAATCTTGAAGGTCCGCTCTTCGCCCATCGAGTGGTCAGTGTGCGGACAAGTACTTCATCACAGATTATACGAACAAGTGTGAAAGACGGATCAGTAGGTGGGCTCATAGAGTGGCTGATTTTTCTGCTGGTCTGTGGGAGGTGGACTCGAATTTCGCATAGAACCGGTGTGTGCCACCGCTCCTCTGACGACAGCTGTCAGTGATATTGACCGGAAAGATTACCGACCACTTTTATTTGCTGGACAGAACAGTCATCCATGAGAGAGACCAGTAAAATTAAAGATATCAATTTTCTGCTTCAATTAAGGTCTCTTCAGCTGTGGTTTTTCTGGTGTCCTTCTATTCGGTTAAGTACCTGAATATACCATATTAGGCACTTCTTCCTAGGAGAACCTTCCTTTCGGGTTGCAATTTTATCGACCTCATAAACCAACTTGCACATTGTCCTAGTAAACTTCGGGTAGAGTTAGAAGCACCAGAAACATGTGCCCACACACATAAAGAAATTCGTTTCACCACGCTCTCTTCCGGCAGTGGCTGAGAAGGCGGTCGCTTTTCTCGCCAACTTCGTTCCGACTACAAGGCGTTTGGTACAGCAGTCGATCTCCCGAGCGTTCTCCGTACAATTTGTCGACAAGAGCCCTATAATTTAAGCAGAAATCATGAGCCGGACTTTGGGGAAAGCTTTCGGAAGTATGTTGAAGGAAAGCCAGTGCATACGAAATCAGATACTCAGTGCGTATTTGCGCGTTCGAACACTGCACGATTATCCCATTGACCTTAGCAATCGCGAGCACAAAAATTATCCGAAAAACTGGGTCACAACAGCGAGGTCCTGTTCCGTCGACTTCGCCCCCAATTTCACTCACAAGGGAAGCTCGTGGCGTCATAGGAAGTCAATGGAATAACTTCGACGAAATTCATCGCGTCACGAAGTTCAAGAATCGACCCCAAAATGTGTATGAATACTAAGGCGGAATCAGTAGATAATGATCATATCCCGCAAAGTAATAATGGGTGGTATATGTAATATGAATGGGAAGTCGCTCCAATATGTACTCACTAAACGTCCTCTCGCTGGTGGTATGCCTGCTACGAAGGGAGCTAAAAGTGGAGGTAGGGTACAGAAGTAGGAATGCCAATTCGAGGTAACACAGGAAGCCTTGTGAAAAATTCAAGGAGGAGCGAATATTCTCGCTTCCTAACCCTAAACCCAACATTAACCCTAACCTTAGTCCCCCTGGAAAATAGCGCAAGGCTCCTGGAATCGGGGCTGTATCTATTCCCGTGTCTTGACGAATGGGCTTCCGGGCTCTTCACTGTCGTCAGTCTTCAAGATGAGCCCTCCGTGGCGAACCAGAATTTGTCGCACTTACTATTTAAAGGTGAGTCCAGAACCTCGCGGATAGAATAGGAATTTTTCCCACCGATGACAAGATTAGGCGGTGTTTCCTGCTTCCAGTATAAGACATGCTGATTGCAGATCAGCCACATGGCCGATCCTTGTGTTGAACCTGCTGCTTGCAAGCGACCCTTCTGAAGTTGCCCGAAGAGGATATGAACATTGCTTAGTCAATTCTAGATGTTGTGTGGCTATTGACAGGTCTCGAGATTGAGCCTCAAGCCAGCAAACGGGGGGTGTGTGTTCCGTAACGCGACCGGTGAGCGCGCTTCCACCACAGCCGCTTCATCCCTCGGTGATCGTCACTTAGGATTCGAATCATTATGTGCATCTGGCAAGAGCAAAAGAGTTATAAATAGCCTTTAAAATTTCCCTTCTTATTACCGACAAAGACAAGGGAGACTGGAATGCCCATTTTTGGCTTATTAACCGTCGTCAGTCAGTCATACCCAACCCCGAAGTGTGTAACACCTGGAGCTCGAACTCGCAATCTGTTAGTTAGAAGTCGACGCCTCCAACCACTGTGCCGCGAGTCCGTTACCCTGTCGGTTTCGATTGGGAATATACAATGGTAGAGGAGCGTTCACCGATAGTTCATACAGAAAACACACGTTCCGTTGTGCCTTACGGGCTCTCTCTCGCACCCAACAGCCACACAGCGGCGCATGATAACAACTGCCTACCATTTCCTTTCTTGCCTTACTCAGGGCTCTGTCTGTTATTTCTGATACGTCTCTGTGCAACTGCCAGTGCGGGTCTCATAAGGGACCTCAAAACGCAACTGGGATGAATGCTTCAGCTTCCCACTTCCATTAGTGAGTAAAATACGGAGATTTTTTCAAACCCTGATGGATAAATAGAATGTTCAATCTTCCTCATTGGTCTTCTCAAGAGTACACACCCCACCGGTTATGTCTAATTGAAGAAACTTGCCACGAAATTCAAGATCAAAATGCCACTAAATCCGCGCGACTTCAAATGGTGAAATAAATAGTTTCTTATTTATGCTTTTGGTTTTATTTGATGTTTTGGAAACCGTCATCAGGGACGACAGTAGATAGGGGAAGCTAACGTTAAGGGGCTGTGGTATTTATAGGATTCAGGCGGTATGCAATCACATACCTATCAAAATTATCAGCTCCTGCATCCATCGTACTTGATGCGACGATTGTTTGATCATCGACATTCGAGTTCCGCGTTTGTTCCATCGATTGAGGTTCCTCCCTTTAGGCTGATCTGTTTGACCCGGCTTTTCGTTTGAAGGACTATTGCTTACACTCCCTCACAGCCGGCATTATTGCCCAGTTGATGAGTATCAGGGGAGAGAGTCGGTAGTGACGGAGGAATTCTGAATTCGTCGGCACATATACAGAGAGAAACGGTCTGCACGGATCGACGATGATCAAACTTGAGATTCAATCTCCAAAAAAGGGATAAGGATTCAAATTTTTGGTCCCCAGTTTTCATTTCCGATTTCGTACGCAGAAGAACCGTGTGTTGGGTCTTTCTTCCCTTCCTTTGACCCAGTTTACCTCTGTTTCCATCACCATCGACGAAGGGGCTGGCTTTCGAACATTGACTAAAGTTTCCTGGAGGTTCGGTGAGGGCTGGCGTCAGGAGAGGATGGCGAAGGGATTTAAGCAAGCTGTGGGTCCTCAAGGGGAGAGGCGGGATACAGAAAGCGGCGTGCAGTGCAAAGAACCGTTTAACGAATAAAATAAAAAAAGGAATTTTGGGTGAGGCACACTCCACACCTCTTGTCAGCGGACGAATGAACACGTTTAAATACCTTCTGCCAGTCAACCGAAAACCCGATGGATCGGATCCACCCAAGAATCATGCATAGCATGACGGTGGGGCATTTAAGCTATGCAATCAGAAAGGTCTTTAAATGGGCTGACTCCTTGGTTCGTTAAAAGTGATTAATGGGGGTGAGAATGACTAGCACCTTCAGAGTCACTCATGAACACGCGTTTCAAGGCCTAATTAGAAACTTAGAGAGTAG
>CACRXP010000347.1:382941-398661 GCA_902702965.1 Spirometra erinaceieuropaei | reverse complement strand
CCGCCCCCACCTGTCGGTCGCGGATTCGTCCTCAGCCAGTGGCTGACAAGGGAAGAGCGCGCACGCGTGTGCGTACACACGAGAGCAGACTGCGCACAACCTGTCACCTCCTTTTGCGCTCAGTGGGATTTGCATGTTCACCGCGAAATGATATGCAACGACGATCCCAACTCTGCCGCTGCTGTCGTTCAGCAGCCTCCCGATATCGATTCCTCATCCCACTTAAGAGCAGACTACTCGGTGGAATTTTCCTTCAGAGGCAAGCCATTGCCTCCCTCCCCACCGGCTACCTCCCCGCGACCCCATCAACCTCTGTCGTCTTCCTCTACCTCCACTGCCCCACCTACTACAGTGACGGCCATTCCTCGTATCCTGCCCTCCGTAGTTTACTCGCCGACCACACGCAACAAAGGTGCTCGACGTCAGCGTGGGGCACGAAAGTCGGAAAGTAAAAAGGATTTTATTGCAAATTTGAACAGTTACCAGTCAGCCGTCCTTGCCCCTCCATCATTCCATTCCAGGCTACCAAGTGATCTCGAGTCAACGCTGCAACCCAACATTGCAATCCCCTTTCTACCTCCTCTCAACGACTCCTTCCAACGCCCAATGATGCCACCAGTGATCGGTGGCGATCATAATTCGCTGTGTGATACTGCACCAATCTACGCATCACCCTGGTCCATAGATCAGGACCGTGCAAACTTTATGAATACCTTTCAGTCTGCTGTGGACGCATCAGGCGGGCAGCAAGGTCTTCATAGCTATACTGTGTTGCCGACGGGGGCCCAACTGATAGCCGTTAATCAGGTACTCACCAGTGGCGGAAGTGGTGAAGTTGGTACTGGTGGCTTCGCTTCCCCAGGGTGGCCCCTCTGTGATTCGTCTACGGTTCCTGTCCCCAACCCACCCCTCCAGCCATCTCCGAATTCCGACCTTACATCCGTCATGGAGGTAGGACCAAATCAACCACGCTGTCCATGGACGAATTCGGCCCCCGTTAAGAGTGCTCTCTCACCCAGTCCGTGTCTCGTATACTCCCAGAGGGAGTTTGATCGAAATCGAGAGGGCGAGAAGGACCAGAGTTTTATGCATACGGGTGACTACCACTCATACTGGTCAGAGCAAGCCACCCTGCCTCAGATACTACCCCAAGACTGGAAGCCCTCCGACCTGCTCTTCTGCTCAATGCCGTCTCGATTCAATGACTACAATAGTAATAGTTACGAACAAGTTCGTGAGCCCACTTCTTTCGGACAGAACAGTCCAGCCTTACCGCAAGGAATGAATGATTATTTTAGTGATAACTGGAATACCGTCCGTAGCATGTCCTTCCCCGAAAGGTCTTCCGTTCCCAGTCCGAAAAACCCCACAGAAGCGGGGAAGAATGAGCAGCTGTCGAATGAACTAGGCCATATATCGGACGCAGAACATTTTCAGAGTCTCAACCGACTAGGTGAGATTGGAAGATGTGCAACGAATCTCGGATCACTACTGATGATGCCGCAGGTGTCTGAAACGACTGATGAGCTCTCACTGGCAAAGCAGTCATCCCACGCCATACCGGCTGCCTTCAACGCCGATGTGAGGGGTGGCAAATGGTCTGACGGCGATCGGCGGGACAGTCGTCTCGTTCTCCCGACCACCGGCGAGGACGATTCGGCTATCACGGTCTCCTCGTCCTCCATGGACTCTGAAATGAACCCCTTAGTCAATGAAGCCAATGAGCTGAGTGAAAAAGATCTACAGGCCAAATCGAATGGTCAAGTGCGACGTTCCCCTACTGCATTTCCTGGGCTGGACGCTCTTCCTCTTTACCTACAAGATAAGTTCAAGGAGGGTGATTCTAACTGGTCAGAGCAGCTGCGTCAGGCATCTTACTTTGGACAATCGCAACCACAAGTCTTACAACAACTGACGCAAGCTCCTCAACCACTTCTACCCAATCCCTTCGTCAATGTGGGCAATCTCCTCCTGTCCGAGCAACATGACCACCATGTTCCCCCAGCGGAACATGACTCCATGTCACCGTCGGTCGGCGCCAAATTGAATGACCTAATGCCGGCCTACCTGACGGCCACAGGAGCCGAACAACAGCAGCAGCAGACTGATGGTGGCAGCGACGGTCTAGCAAACCTACCCTTTTTACCGCCTTTGCCTTTTGGAAACTTTCAAAACTGTCCACAGACCTTACGTCTTCTACCCTTCAAAAATGGTCCTGGCCGGCCGGAATCCGACCAGGACTTCGATTTTGGACTGATGAGCACACCGCTGCAATTCACTTCGCTGCCGAGTTGTACAGAGTCACCGACAGACAACTACGACGCGCCCTCAACCCAGGATCACGAGGAGTTCCCCTCGTCAGATGATCTTGAGCATTTTGCCAAAATGTTCAAACAGCGCCGGATTAAGCTGGGCTACACTCAGGCGGATGTCGGGTTGGCCTTGGGAACTCTGTATGGGAACGTCTTCAGTCAGACCACAATCTGTCGCTTTGAGGCGCTTCAACTCTCCTTCAAGAATATGTGCAAGTTAAAACCCCTTTTGCAGAAATGGCTCCACGAGGCAGACTGTTCCACGGGCACAACAAGTAGCCTGGACAAGATTGCAACTCAAGGTAGGAAGCGGAAGAAGCGGACCAGCATTGAGGTGGGTGTAAAGGGGGTCCTGGAGGGTCACTTCATCAAACAGCCAAAACCGGCTGCTATGGATATCACTCAGCTGGCAGACGCTCTTGGGCTGGAGAAGGAAGTTGTTCGTGTGTGGTTCTGCAACCGTCGACAAAAGCAGAAACGTCTAAATCCTATGTTCGATTCTGCGGCGTCTACGGTTGGAGATCATCTAACCGACAGCCAGGCAAGTGATAATTCTCTTGGTTACGATCCAGACCACAATGGCGCTGACGGTCTTTCGGGTACTGACGTTTCCGCTCATGAAACCGAGGTCGCGACCTCCCAGCACCAACAACAACAGCAGCAGCAGCAGAGCTTGCGCTTCTGTACAGTTTCAGAGTCGGAGGGTCTCCACAACCCCAGGACGACCATGTACTACAGCAAAGAGTCGGAACAGGAGGGACTGGAAAACTACCCCAAGAGCTACAGTCCGAGGCAGTTTTTCCCTGGTAACGAGGCCTCTGGGGCGGAAGCTTCTCCACACCCTCACCTTCTGTCGTCCTACAACTCAATGTTCTACACCAGCACTCCCAGCCAACTCGTTCCAGAAGCCCTGGCCATGAGCGCAGCCTCATCGGCCTCCACGGTCGCGACCGCAGCCTCCGCAGTCGTTGCCGTCAGTGGTGTTCCCTCAACAATTTCCAGCTCCCCCCAGTTTGTCTCGAATGGTGAAACCGAGGGAGTTTATCAACAGCAGCAGCAACAACAGCAACAGCAAAACCACCAAATCCACCAGAGTGAACATTTGCAGCTGCGGGTCCCCGATGAGATCCCCGAAGGGGTACCTCTACCCTGCCTCCCCGGAGATATGCGGTTACGGTCTCAGTCGCATCAGCAGCAGCAGCAGTGCGATTTCCTCCTAATGAATCAACATCACGCTGCAGACTACTCCCTACCACCGCCTTCACACGTTACGGCCACCACGTACCAACTGCCAGCAGAGGTAAAACCGGAGTGTCCCTTCGAGTTCCAGATAAACGAGTCCGGCCTTCTGAAGCAGCCGATGGAGGCTGTGGTTTACTCAGCTTGAAGAGTCAGTAAACTCCCCAGGAACAATGACCTCCCGTGTCCGATGTTAATTCTCCTACCGACCCCATACTCCCCTACCCTGCTCTTGCTCAGAAGACGGTATCGTAGACAGGAAACGGTAGTTTTGAATACCAACACAATCAGTGTACCATTTCTTGTTTTCTTCTGATTATCGACCTCACGCTAAGCCCGATTCCTTGCCATGCGGTACGTGTTGACACACATTATTTTCTATACTTAATTTTCGCCTGTTTATATAAATTTATTAAAAGGAATTTCGTACCTTTTTACTGAGGGTCAAACCATGACTATATGTGTTCTTGCTTGTGGCGACAATACTAATGTACTAACGATGCCCCAATTCTGAGTGCAGTATTGACAGCAAGTACAACTAATATTTTATTGGGCAATATACTGTCAGAATGAGGGATGTGATTTGCGGACTACTGACAATGCTAGCGCTTGGTAGATAGGCCACCACGGACTGCACAAAGTGGATGAGGCAGTGATTAGCACACAGTTTTGTTTATATTGAATAGGACTTGCGTCGCATCTACGTCATCCTCCCTTCATATACCCACCGCGTTTCAATGAGGAGACGCGACCTAGCCGGCTGGGCGTTAGCTCGCACGCAGTGACTAACACAGGCGAACGCGTTCCACATACTGTCTGAATACTAACTCTACCTGTACTAGGCATCATAGAGGGAAGGCGGCTTGGATCTCATGAAATGTTGGCCGAAATTCTGAAATGTGTTTTCGATAGGAAGGATTACTTAGGTGGGGTTGTAATATTGATTAGCATGCAGCATAATCCTATAGCATTTCGGACTCACCAGGATGTCGGCATTTGGATGCACTCCTTTCAGACCTTCTTCAAAAACCGCCATCTCCAAAAGATGGCCACTTGAGTAGCATGCATTTTTCGTCATTATTTTCGAAAGTTTTATAAATTCGAATATATTTTATAGAAAACGTACACAAAATATGTCTTTTTTACTCGTTCGATAGAAAATCACACTGCCTTCATACTTTATACACGAAGAAAGTGTATATTTAGGTTTCAAAATGTTTCTGATTATGAGATTTTCAAGACCGTGAGATGTCCATATATACAACACGCCCGTTTACTAAGGCTTCTCATGAAATGTGCAACAAAGTCCGGATCCATTGCGAAATTCTATGAACTCTATATGGTATCTTCTTAAAGGCATAGAGGAATATATGATTTTCCTTACGCGGGAAGCATGCACCTTTTAAAGTGAAATCGCCAAACGCTAAGGCAATGGCAGATCTGACTCAAGAATATTCGGGGGTTATAAAACTTTTTTAAAACCTAGACATACACTTTCTTCATGTATAAAGTATGAAGACAGTGTGATTTTCTATCGAACGAGTAAAAAAAGACATATTTTGCATACGTTTTCTATAAAATATATTTGAATTTGTAAAAATATCAAAAAATGACGAAAAATGCATGCTACTCAAGTGGTCATCTTTTGGAGATGGCGGTTTTTGCAGAAGGTCAGAAAGGAGTGCATCCAAATGCCGACATCCTGGTGAGTCCGAAATGCTATAGGTTTATTCTGCATGCTAATCAATATTACAAGCCCACCTAAGTAATCCTTCCTATCGAAAACGCATTTCAGAATTTCGGCCAACATTTCATGAGATCAGTCACGCACTGCATGTGGGGGGGGGGGCATTAAGACTGCATTAAAACGAAGCAGTTGTAACCATACCCCCGGTTCGAAGTAGAGTCGAGTTACCCCCTAAACTGGTAGGTTTAAACGTGTCCTGATAACTTTGGTAAGGAGTACGCTTTTCTACCTCGAGAATGAAATTCTCGGCATTAGCCTGAATTTTGTATCCGCCCTCCCTCATAAAACAATGAACTTTCGGCGCCTGTCTTTCGACTGGTGAGAAGATTCAATGCAGCGACTGACATAGTATGAAAGTCCCCGTAAGGAGCGTGCGACGAGCGCGTACAGTAATAGTCATGGCCTTAAGCAGACTCGATGCAATTCCATGATCGCACGTTGGGTACCAATATGATACCGTTTTGGTTCGACCCATTTTGAGCGGAGGGGAGGGGGGTGGCATATGACGACAGTTCGACCGTCGTTGCCGATGATGTCCACCATGTGCTCCAATGAGGGGTGAGGGCAAGGACGGTGATTTGCGAGCGAATTAGTCCATAGTGGTAGTCGACTTGGCTACATCTATCGCAATCTCTCCTCCTGCCCCATCTGGGCCCGCTGTCAAGACAAAGTCAAGAAGACTGGACGAGGGAGAGGCCTCAGGTGACTGGCATAGCTTAACCGCGTACCTATGCGTACTACCACACACCCTGGTCCACAACAAACACTTCATCAGGATTTTAGACAGGGGGGGGGGGGGCAGGGATCCCAAATGGCACGGCGTGGGCCGACAACTGAGCCTGCCACTGCATCCCGAATTTTGGCATTTGTCGTGGATACGCATTACCCGTAACGCCTGCCAACGTACGATGTAGCTCCCATGTTGGTCTTGAACATCTAATACATGGCCCGTTTTATGGGGCAAAGGGTTGGCATATAATGTCATAAGACGAAGATGCGATCACTAGAACACAGTGATTGCATCTTCGTCTTCTGAACTGTAACCTGGAACTCGCCTGTTCGCTTTTATCAGCATATAACGTCATGCCCACCTATATAGAAACATGACTACTTATATTTAGGGTGGAGACCTCAAATGAATGAGAATACTGTCGGTGGGGGCAGGTTCGGTCGAAATGAGTGGGTATTGTGAAGATCATAACACAGGCCCAGTCCTTCCAGGGCATATAGGAAGTGACGAAAGTAATGAAATGGTGATTGGAATTTTGATTAGGAACAATTGCTTCAGGGATTTTGTGGTGTTGATTGGCATGTAATATAATCCTAAAGTATTTCATATGCGCCCAGACTGCTTTCGAGAAACGCAGTCGGCAGCACTGGCTTTCTATGTAATGAGCACTTTTTCATTAATTCTCAATGCTCGCATAAATTTAGTTATGCCTTACGGAAAGAGCTCACGGTAAATGCTTTTTATATTTTATCTGTAGAAAACGACTACTTCATTCAAGTTGCTCTTAAACGAAGAATGACGGTCAGTTTTGAAATAATTTGTCAGTTCCTGCATTATTTAAAACTCAATAATTTTAGGGGCTTCAAGTTCCACGGTACGCACGTTTCATTAAAACAACATTGCATATGCAGTTAAGCGAGTAGACAGATGTCACGTTGTATCTACAAAAGTTGCGGTATCTATCGACCCCGCAGTGTACATTAAGAAACAGCATAAATAGGCGCGTTGGTTTCATACTTTTAGAATAATCGTGTCAGCATTCCCGGCTTGAAAACATTCTTATTCGAAAGCCAATGTCTTTGGATATCGGTGATATTCGAGACTGCACTGCCTGCTAGTCAGTATTACAGCATTACTTAATACACCCTGTCTACTTAAAACCATATCTTAAGATTGGAATTTCGGGTCTGATCCTAAAAAGTCATGTCCAGAGGACTTGACTCCATGTCTTGCACTGAGTAATTTCTGAAACTATTCATGTGATTATCCTCTAGAGTTCATATGTCAGAAACCGCGTAGGGAACTTTGGAGGCCCCACTGAAGAGCCGAACCCCACGCACCTGCTTCACGCAGCCGCAGAATATCAGCGAAACACGTGTCTGGGTTTTCAGTTCGTACATATGCCGGGAGTACGGTATAATAAGTTTGACATGTACATTTCATACTACTCCTAGTACTACCTTTTTAGAATGGACACTGCGTAGTGATTCCACAGCAGCTGATTGTCTTAGACTAAAATGTTTATTGAAATTTCGAGTCCGGCCCCAAAATGTCATGTCCCAAAGACTTAACTTTATGTTCTACCACATATACCTATGTTATATTATTATGCTATTATGACTTGGCTGACATCGGCCTGGTAATTGGTTGCCTGTTCGTGACCTTTGCCACACATACGGAGCTTGTTTGCTTCGTGAAGCCAATAGATCGGTGTGCGCCCTTTCCTGATTGAATATCTATGTATATACACACGGAATAAGAAACGGGTGTCCAAAGAAATTTGTTTAGGGAGATGAAATGCTTTGGGAAAAAGTAAAATTTATTGGGTAAATTTCCGAGACTAGTTTTTTGGGTAAAGGAACTTTATTGCGCGACTTTTAGACGCCGGCTCCTCAGGCCGTTGTCAGATGCTGACGGAAACACACACATATATATGATAGATATTATGATGATAGGGGGGCGCTCATCGATCGTTCTCACGGAACTCACTCGTTCCGTTATGCCTTACGGGCTCTCTCTCTCGAGCCCAACCAGCAGCCGCACAGCGGCGCATGATATAGGCAGAATGGCCTTACCGACAAAGACAAGGGAAACCGGAATGGTCATTTCTGGATTAAGAGCCGTCGTCCGCCAGTCATACCCAACAGATCGCGAGTTCGAGCCTCGGGTGTTCCACACTTCGGGTTTGGGTATGGCTGGCGGACGACGGCTAATAAGCCAGAAATGACTATTCCAGTCTCCCTTGTCTTTGTCGGTAATGCCATTCTGCATGTTTATATGTATATTTATAACAGATGAGCGTTCACCGATCAGGTTACGGAACGTGCTCGTTCCGCTTTGCTTCGTGGCTCATAATTGAACCCTCACAGGCAGTCTTACAGCGACTAATAGTAGATGTAAATGAGATGGTACCGACAAAGACAAGGAACTGCCTGTGAGCGTTCTAGTATGAGCCCCAAAACACAACGGAACGAGCACGTTCCGTAACCTGATCGATGACTGCCCATCTGTCATAACTGATATTCCCTACTTTCTCCACCACCATGTGCCAATAACGAACCAAACTTAAGCAGCCTGGATGCACAGTGACAACCTGGTTTAAAATCCCAATCTAATGTGGGCCACAGGCATGTTGAGTCCCCATTTAGGACTGACGTCTGAGGTCCAGCGAGCACATACGCATTGTGCGAATGATCCCCAAACGGAATCCAACCGATGGGGGGGGGGGGCGGCAGCATCAAACTCAAGTCCGTCGACACCTCTCCCACCTGTTGGTTTCTGTCATCGTACATCCCAAGAAGTCGAACAAAGATTAGTGAAATGTTATTCAATATTAGGAATTAGCGGGTCGCGAGGAGAACAGATACTCTTTAGTTGATCGCTGGGGCAAGAAGTTTGTTCGCCCGATGTCTCGTATTCATGCAACAAATGAAGGCGGTGGATGCATTATACTTGCAGTATTTATAAAAAGCATTCATTATGCCACCACGTATCTGTCAACAGTAGTGGCCTCCGCATTCACCACAGATGGTTGCATTTGGTGCGATAATTGTTTGATCACGCCCTATCCGGGTCGTTAACTGCCGCTACTTCACCACCCGTGCTGATTATTGGTGTGATATTGCAGTTTTTGTCCACGCGTTCACGGCATGGCTGGTCGCTCTGCTCGGACAAAACTGCAACAGTGAGGACCGGAGGACCATGAATCGAACCGCTCGTGCTCACGCGGTTCCAGCTGGAATTTCTTCCCGGTCGAACCTGAATGTGGGGCTGGGTCTCGTCGAATGAGACACGATTTGGGAGCTAGTGTTAGTTCTGCGTGTACCGCCCTCCTGACACGGCGTTGCCCTATAGGGGGCAGTTACTTTGCCTACAACTGCACCAGCTCCAGGCATTTCCTGCTGTGACAGTGGATGCCCGATGGTTGCCTGCGGTCTGTGTGCAACCTCGACTGCAAGTGGCGGGAGGATCTAAGTGACGAGGTCAAGAAGTTTTTGATGTGTGGGAGCATTCGTCAAAATTTGGGGCTGTGGCGATTTACGGTCACCGGCTGCCAAAGTCGAGCGATCCGTTCTAAGCACCTGTCGAAGTTATTTTGGCTTGACAACCGTGTCGTCCTGTTCACCGCAGTTCGTCACCTGCGTTTTCGAGACTGGTGTCCCCATCAGTAAACTCTTGGAGTCAGAAAATAGGCGTACATTGGGAATCACTCACGCGGTCACCGCCTGTTAAGAAAACGAGACACAATTGACAGATGTTACCAAGGTGGAGCTGATAAGGCCTCATATACTTACAAGTACGCAGTTCGGCCAAAATAAGGATGAACTGTTAATGCTAATAGTATGACTGATGAGCACGAAGTTATGACAGCTTGAAGAATGATGTCAGAAATTGGTTCGTGTTTTCCGTAGCCAACAATTTGATTATTGTACTAAACCTGCTCCTCGAGACTGTCCTTGGTTTTCCAGCTTGGATCCCCATGGATGGTCATATAGCGACCGGCAGTTACGCGGGAGTTATGTCGACAGATGGGGATTGAGTGTTAATTTTTGGCTTATCAACCGTTGTTAGCCATTTATGGCTCACACTTGGACGACCACGGATTCGGATATGAATTCCTTGGGTTATGACTGGCTGACGAAGATTAACGGACCAGACCCTCTCGTCTCTGTCGACACTCCTCCTGAATGATTTTTCCCCGCCTTGTGATCGCCTGCGAATCTCTGGCTGGAACTCCGGGGTAAAACACGGGGAGCGTGTTGCGCTCACTTACCAGACTGGCGAACGTCCTACATTTTTATTCCCGACCGCGACCGAGAGGTCAACGGGCCGAGGGTTTAACGCTCCTTGACCAAGAAATGTAGCTTATACTTACAGGTTTTCCAAGAGTTCGGTTGGTATATCACTGGTTGGTAGTGGCCAGTTAGGCAGATATGTCAATCGAAGTCCCTTTTTTCCATGTCGGCATCAACCCAGCAGGATAGAATTGATTTTCTGCCGATATTTTACACAGTGCCTACGCATCAAAAATCTCATAAATCTGTCGTAGGAACTAACTAACAGTAGGTGTGCCAGAGAAAGCATGTAGCTGTGAGTTATCGTCTACCGAAAGCCCGGTATGCTATCTCCTGAAGTGGCAACCGAAATTCTGAAGTGTTTTCGATTCGAAAAGATTATTTGAATAGGATTGCTACATTAATTAGCGTGCGCTTCAGGATGCTGGCCTTTGAAATAGCGTCTTTCCAGCCGTCTGAAAAACCGACACTGCAACAAATGACCTCTTACGCAGAGTGAATTTTCCTATCGATCTTCGAGGCAAGTATAAATTAGAATTTGTTATATAGAAAACTGCACAAAACTATTTTGTCTTATACCCTTTTGGCAGAAAATTGCGTTTACTTCAAAGTTTCCATTTGACGAGAAATCATATTTTGGTTTTTGAAAAACTTTTTACATCCTAGAATATTTTGTTCGCCCCATCCAACATTACACTTGTAATCAGGGTTTCGAAACTACATGTTGCATGCATTCCGTCGAAGGAATATCGCAGATTTCTTTACGATGGCAGGAAGACGTTATACATGTCTCTTAAAATCGTGCTATGGGTATGGACCAGGTTTTATACGTCATAAGTAGCACTAATAAACATGCTGACACGATGTTGTATGAATGAATATTTGACAATCATAAAAATTTAACAATAACAAACTTTTTATAAAATCAAACGATACTCTCTTTAAATAGAAAAATTAAAGAAGACACAATATGCTAAAAAGGGGTACAAGAAAGAATAGTTTGGCGCGTGTTTCCTATATAATATATTTGAATTTATAGGGACTGGAAAACCAATGAGAAAAATTCGTGCTACCTAAAAAACCATTTGTTGCTGAGTGTAGTCTTTCGATATGCGAAAAGTAGCTCGTTCAAAAGCCGGCTTCCTGAGTTTTATGCATGATAATTAATATCATGACCTAATTTAAGTGATCCTCCGAATCATAGCATATTTTGGAACTTTGGTTAATATTATACGCGATAGCACACTTGTTATACGTCCTATGTGTGCTTGAGGGAATTCGTAACTATTACTAAAACAAACGGTTTTGATAAATTTTTAATTCTACATTTACGTTCGACCTCACCTGAAGCTAAAAGAACCTATAAGCCCCTGCAATGTCCACAAAGCCGTGAAAAGGATTTTTGACTAGCGCATTCCCAGCAGTGCGGAATTTCGTCTTTGTCAAGGTACAACTAGCTTGAACGAGGCAGATAAGATCACACGACTTTCTGGAAAATTAGTGAAACGCGACTCCCGATCTAAAATATGCTAAAGAAGCTTGCATTTTCCAGTCCAAACATAGGTTTTTAAAACTACGCTATATTTTCCTTGGAATCCTAGGATGGGATTTGGATCCCATCCATTATTTTCCTGAGTTGTTTTAACAGAATATTTTTACTCGACGAGGAACTAGTTTGGGAATTTGACCCCTGGCTAAATCGTCATTCTGGAATAAAATTTGAGTAGAAGACGCAGAGTGCAGTCCTTCGGTATGCGAAAAGAAGCTCTTTCGAAAGCCGGCTTCCTGAAACGCCTAACATGTTAGAAATATGATGCGTGACAAGTAATATCATGACCCTACTTAAACGATCCTTCGAATCGAAAGCATATTTTATAATTTCTGTTAATATTATATGCGATAGTACATTTGTTGTACCTCCTAATTGTGTTTGAGGGAGGTGGTAACTCTTACTAAAACAAACGGTTCCGACAAATTTTTAATTTTACATTTACTTTCGACCTCACTCTCCATCATTGATATTCAATTAAATATCAACAAACACCCGCTTATGTTTACCTGAAGCTAAAAATCCTAGAAGCCCCTCCAGGGTCGACGAAGCCGTGAAAAGTGATTTTTAACTAACGTATTTCCAGCAGCGCTGAATTCACTTTTTATTGAGGTGCAACTGATTGGAAAGAGACAGATAAGATCAAGTGACTTTCTGGAAAATTAGTGAAACACGACTCCCGATCTAAAATATGCTACAGTAGCTTGAATTTCCCAGTCCAAACATAGGATTTTTAAAACTACGCTATGTTTTCCTTAGAATCCTAGGATGGGACTAGGATTCCATGACTTGTTTTCTTGGGTTGCTCCAACAGAATATTTTTACTCGACGAGGAACTGGCTTGGGAATTGTGCCCTTGACTGAATCGTCATTCTAGAATGAAATTTGAGTAGGAGATGCAGTATATTATGAAATTCGCGGCTGTTGTCCCAGGACTCTGACGTTGCTAGTTTTTCAAGTTCACGTGTAGACATCTTGTAAGCGCGGGGTCATCCAAAACGCAATGGCGAGCACGAAACTAGCAGTGATACTAATACGACAAAAGCACACAACAGTGAAATTCTCTGTTAGTATGAACAACTTCTGTCTTCCCAAAGCTGACTTTTCGCGACTGAGAAAAAGTCTGCTTCAGGCGAAGGGGCATTTTATTTGCAGTTAGGGACTTAATAGAAACCGTTTACTGACAATAACCTACTAATGCTTTATTCCACTTCAGCATCGGTATATATATACATGCAGTAAATGTGCTAACCATTGAAATGTTAACCGAAATACTGAAATGTCTTTTCGACTCGAAAAGACTACTTAAGTAGGGTTATGATGCTAATCACCGTGAAACATATTCCCAGGATGTCTCAGTTACTTCGGAATGCCGGCTTTTGGACGAACTTTTTCAGATGGCTAGCAAAAGCTATATTCTGTAGAAAACGACCACTTGTATAGCATGATTTTTTCTAGTCGGCTTCCGATGCCTTTATAAATTCAAATATAGTCAATATAAAACACACCTACAATATTCATTCTTCTACTCGTTTGGTAGAAAATTACACCTTTATACTTGAAAGAAGGGTATAATTCGGTTTTAAAACACTTTTCCAATTCCCGAGTAATTTTGAACTCGACTTCTCACTACGCTTGAATCTAGGATTTTCAAACTAGAAGCTGTTTATTTTTTATGTACGGAAGAGCATACATTTCTATATGCTATTAAGATGAGACTGTATGGGTTTCATAAAACTGTGCAGTGGATTTGAGACATATGGTAACCTTTGCAAGCAACATTAGTAAGTGCAGAGGCACGATGTTTTATGAGCGGGCATTTCACGATCTTGAAAAACCTCATAATTAGAAACCTTTCTAGAACCAAATAATACCCTTCCATCAAGTCTAAAATTTAACGTAGACGTAATTTTCTCCCAAATAAGTAAAAAATGAGTTTTTTGCGTGTCAGTTATGAAATATGTCTAAATTTATAAGGGCATCGAAGACCGACGAGAAAAGTCATGCTATCTAAATAGTCATCTTTTACTGATTGCCCCGAAATCGGCATCCCGAAGTAACTGAAATATCCTGGACTATGCTGCCCCATGATTAATATTACAACCCTGCATAATTACTCTTTTTTGAGCCAGAAACGCATTTCAGTATTTTGATTAACATTTCTCGAGTTAGCATATCTACTGTATATACGGGACTGTTGTTTAGCCGCAAGGGCCATGCAGTATTGATTTGTAAGTAATATATTTTAAGGAAACTGGTGACTTTGCACATCACGGAATATTACCGAAGATGGACCAAATGGTCCTTAGTCAGAAGAGTTGCAATGATCTTATTTGATTCAGCAAGCCTGATAGTTTCGTCTTGCAGCATCACCGTGTTTTTTGCAATTTTTTGCTGCAAAGCATTATAATATCACTTTCGTCCTGAAGGTTATTAAGAGCCCTGGCACTAATTAAATTCCCAAACACGAGGTGTTCGGAAAAGTTAACTTGCCTTAGGATTTTGCAAATTGTATAAGAAAGTGTCAGGTTTCGTGTAAGTATGCTTTCATTAATTTCGGCGGATAAAATTCCCGGAAATATGGTGAATACAGCCAAAAAACACGGGCGTTGAGTCCAATATCGTCCACTTCCTGACATAGTGGAGCATTCTTGGTGGTAGAATGCTATCAAAATAAATATATGACCCATCTTTCCATCAACACTCGGACGGGAATGTGTTCAAAGATTACTGGTTGCTGTGTCATATGCCTTGATTACTTATAAAAGATGCAGTAGCTGTGAACCAGATACGTAAGACGATCACTTACGCCAACGCTCTGCGTAGTTTTGTATATCAAATATCTGGTCGGCGGAATCGAGGAATGAACCGTTAAGACCGGAGAAATTTCGACAGTCTTCAGAGTTTATGCAATTTGATCGGAGAGTAAGACCAGGGGAACTTGCTGAGAGCATTGCGACAGTTCGACTGTCGTAACGAACAATGTTCATGGTCTGCCCAACAGCACTGCGGGCTCCGAGACAGTGGATTGCGCGTGAAGTAGTTCCTTATGTTGGAAGGTTTGCGCTTCATCTAACACACTCTATCAAACTTCGGACCGTGCCTAAAAGGGTTTGTTTCGAAAGAGTCACTCCAAGTTCGCGCATTAACTTCCTCGGAAATTAAACAAGGCAAGTTGAAACTGGAGTTCGTATACCGGAAAAAAAACACGGGAAAAGCTGGGGGACCCACTGACGAGCCGCACCCCTCGCAGCTGCCTCAGGCAGCGGCATAAGATCGGCGAAACACGCTGGTCTGGAATTTTAGTTAATACCTGTGTTGTTAGTACGGTAAACCATTGCACAGATCTATACTACTGGTTGCTTGTTGGCGGTTTGTGAATATTAAGCGGTTATTCCGCAGTAGCTGATGGATTTCAGCCCAAATATTCATATCAAACTTCGGACCGTGCCTGAAAAGGTCTGTTTCGAAAGAGTTACTCCAAGTTCGCGCATTAATATCCTCGGAAATTAAACAAGGCAACTCTCACTTCCTACAGCCAACTGAGCCTGACGTCAAAAAAGAGCCATGAGGACCGGAGGCAGGATCGGGTGCAGTGACTGACAAGTCTAAAAACACACACACACTGCCCGCGCACGATGGACCGGAGTCTCACCAAAACAACAAAGGGGCCTCTCGGATACTGTCTGAGTTAAAGTGCCATAAGGGCCACATTAAGAAGGGCTTATTGCAGTCTGACTTTCCGCCCCGAAAGGGGAACCCAATTATCCGTCAGTTGTCAGCCTCCTATGTCACGGTTTTTAGCCGCCGTATTAAGTTAAAAAACAACGTCGAAGAGTTTGCGCTAA
>CACRXP010000347.1:358724-376738 GCA_902702965.1 Spirometra erinaceieuropaei | reverse complement strand
CTTGTGGGGCCTCGTAGATCAGGTGGTTGGGAGTTGACTGTATTCAAGCCTTCTCTTTGCTATCGTAAGTTCGAATCCTATCGAGGCCGCCGAGTTTTTCGCAAGTGGATCTTAAAAAAGCCGCACGCATCTGCTTCCATGTTAAAGTTTGTGCTCTTTGCATAAATAGTCACAAAGAAACGGCCCTTTGGACTTTGCTATGTAGTGCCGAGAACTATGGGCAATCAGTGTAGAAGAAAAAACAGAATACGAGAGAGAGGACTGCTTTATTTTGAAAATAACTTTCAAAACTTTCAGCAAAAACGGTTCTCCAGTACACAGTGATTACCATAGAGATTAACAAGTTTTGGACAGGAGGACATGATTATATACGGAGAAAAAAGGACTTTAAGGTGCAAGATCGAGTTTTAGTTTTTGTTTTTCAACATCTTTGCAGGTGAGATACTGGGCTAGAAATGGCAGTATGGAATTTCGATAGGTCGAAGTGCGGCAAGGGATGTGGCGGAAGCATCGACGCATGGGGCGTAAGGATTTCGCAGCCATTAACTCATTATGAAGGGGATGGACGGTGTCATTCAGAATTCGGTCAGCGAATTGCTCCACCGAGTTGAAATGTCGCTGCACGATGATATCAACTAAAAGATGATAGGAAACACCAGCAGCAGAGGCGAGCATTCGAATGACACGTTTAAAAATAATTAGATCTTTTTTAAGTAAAGCTGGAAAAATAACTGGAGAACAATAAAGAATGAGTGGAAGAATACAGCCATCTATGAATCGCCAGATTAAGGACTGGGGTGTGCGATATGAACGTAGACGACGAATGTAATAAACAAGTTTTTGAATTTTTGTTAAAAGGGTTTCCATATGAAGAGAGAAAGAGAGATTTGAGGATAAAGTAACACCTAGGTACCCGAAAAGAAGATACCTCATTGGGAAGAATATCCAAAGGTTCAGGAATGGGAGAGGGTCGCAATCGAAACACACACTGCACTGATTTCTGATTGTTGAGTAGGAGTCCATTATTCGAAGACCATGCGGAGACGTGATCTAAGCCATCCTTTAAAGACTGTAGGTGAGTCAGGTTTTTGAGTGGGTGGCCTACGACCATGTCATCGGCATACTTAACATACAGGCAATCGTTTGGCGATCTCAAATCATTAGTATGTAGGGAGAAAAGATGAGGGGATAAGATGGAACCTCGTAGAACTCCACAATTGTTTGGAAGAATAGAAGATTTTCTCTTTCTCGACTGGACAAACTGAGTGCGAGAGGAAAAATAATCTCTAAGCCAAGAGACAACCCAGCTCGGGGTGTCGCACGCAGCTGCTTTGGTCAGGAGGAGTTGGCGCGGGATAGTTTTGAAGGCGGATGAGTAGTCGAGAAAAGCACATGCATATGCACGGCATCCCTTGTCTAAGTCTCTCAAAGCTGAATGAACAACTAAAGCAACAGCATCCAAGGTGCTACGCTTTGCCTTGTATGCAAATTGTAGAGGATCAGAAAAATTGACGGAGGAGTACTTAAGGGAATCTAATGCAACTCGTTCAGTAAGTTTCAGGAGTGCAGAAGAGCAGGCAATAGGACGGAAAGATTTAGGATCAAAAGTTAAAGATTTTTTAGGGATTGGAGTAATTCTTACTGTACGCCAGGCGTCAGGAATCTTGGACTCTATGAAGGATAGATTAATAAGGTGGGTCAAGACGGGAGCTATCTGCAAACAGCAAGACTTAAGGAGAAAAGGAGAGACACCGTCCGGCCCAGCCGCCGTTGACCCGCGAATCTTTTTGAGATGGTGTTCCACTGTTGTCACAGTCACAGGAGTAAAGTCACATGGTGGTAGGTAAATTTCGTTTGGGCGAGAAGTGGAGTCGTTAGAAGTACAGATAAAATTCCGATTTAAAGAGTTTAAGTCTACGTCAATGGGTTCAAGTATATATACGTATGTGTCCCCCAGAAAAGCTACTCTGGATAATTATGAATGAAGAATTGACGGGCTGAAATAGCCGTTTATGTTTTCTAAACCACTAGTCAGTCAGACAGTTGACAAGAATTACTCCGATTTCGGATATATACACAGGCAGTCGCTAAATAAACACCCCGGAATGGTGTCACAAGTTTACTGCCTGGCGCAGTAGTCCATCGACGAGATCAGGATGGTTCTTTGCATGTCACCCAAATTTCCTATTTGTTCTAGAGAGGCCACGGACAGTCCATTTAAGAGTTACGAAACTTAGGAGTACAAGCTTGCTCGAGCTCCAGTTGCCTTGGTGGTCCTCATCATCTTCATTTTTTCGAGAATGCATACGCGAAGAAACGGCAAGGATCGGGTGAAGGCCCTCAAGCATCTCTGGCATGCAGAGGATACCCACTATCGTTACTTAAGTGGATTTTCGTCCGACACGATTATTTCGGTTTGGTGTTTCGTCGTACAAGGTTGGGTCGTCTGTTGTAGACAGTCTGGTGCATTATCTACAATGAACTCAGCTCAGAGACTTGAGAAGCGATCGCTGTAGACACTTGATGTTTATTTTTTAATTGTCCTCCTTACTTTCGACCACTATATGTCAATGCATTAAAACCTTTCCGCCAAAAACGAATTTACCAATTATCTATACTTATTTTGCCATTCCTCTATGCATACATAGGCCCCACCCGCAAAACCCCTATGACCACCTTTTCCCGTAAGACTGGTTGTGTGTGTGTTTGGGATCCTTAACCCGATCGTTGCCGTTATTATGGAGTCTTTCGGTGTGAATATGACCTTTAATTTTGCCCTACAGACTAGCAATTCTGCAAGCTAGTAAGCTTCTATAAGGAATAACGAATTCCTTATTGCTTGAACTTCGTGCTACTGGTATCCGTTAGAGGAAATCGAAGCATTCGTTCTCAAAAACAAGTGCATTATCATTGCTATTATCGAGGTTATTTCAAAAATGGGCAGTGTACAAACATTTTGTCAAAATCGAAAATTCGCTGGAGCGCAAAAGTTAACAGAAAGATATGCTGAGCGTCCGAATATTTCTTGTGAGCTTTCAAAGATATATACTATGGCATGCCAATGTGGTTCGAGCATGTATGATCGATAACAGCATAAAGAACTATATGAACACGAATTATTGGACAAAATGTTGAAGTGTGCATTTGGCTAGAAAGGGTTACTTGGGTTGTGTTGTAGTATCAATTGCTGTGTAATATATTTGTAAGATAAGTCAGTTGCGCTAAGACGCCGATCTTCGGATGGGTTTTTTCTGGATGTCCGAAGGAACTGCGATCAATTAAAAATGATTGGCTAGGAAATATGTTTTCATTGGTTTTGGTGTCCATGTAAATTCGAACATATTTTAAAGGTAGAGCGCAAAAGTTGTTCATATTGCAGGAAATTTATGCCTTCTTCAAGTTTCGTTCGTAATGGAAAGGTATCATCCAGTTTTAAAAATCGTTTTCAAATTCCCGAGTAGTTTGGAGCCCGACCCCTGTTGTACTTGCGTTTAGGGCTTTCAATCCACCAGCTGTGCACTTTACAAAAAGGGAAAATATCTCTTCTTATATGCTCTCAAGAAAATGCCTTACAGTGCTCACAAAATTTTGTATTAAATATCGGCCGAGTAGCAGACGTCATGAGTGACACTTGAATGGCCATTTACCGGCCTTAAATGAAATCATGATCGCGAATTCCTTTTTAGAGAAAATGACCTCTAACAAGGCGAGACTTTCCACAACGGGAATACGATCAAATAGTGTTTTTTGCATATTTTCTACAAAATATGTCTGAAGCCCTAAGAGCATCGAAAATCAATGGAGAAAATCATACTATTTATGTAGTTGTTTTTTGCTGAGTACAGTTTTTGAGGATGTTTGAAAGAAAGCGCGCTTAAAAGTTGATACATTGGCGTGACTGTAATATCTTCCGATTACACTGCATGATAATCAACATTTCTAATCGTTTACGTATTCCATAATTTTGACTACCATTTCATGAATTATGACAATTACTGTAACGTTTGACGGGATATTATGGATGGAAGAATTGTGCAAATGATATGCCTGATTATGCGCATGCAAACGTCCGTCCAGGAAGTGAATCTAGTCATCAGGCAACAGAAATCTTTCAGAAAATCGCTCATCTTACCTACTTAATCATTGAGACACACGCGAGGTAATTAGCAGCACCTCCTTTTGTGTCTGTTACGAAGTACGAATCTTCGGATCGCCCCTATGAATTTCCCCTCGAGGGCCTATGGAACTATAGCAGAACGCTTTACACTGTAAGGGCACTTTTGAGCGCTATCAAGGCTTTAGTTTGGGGACTTAATCGATCCCCTGAGTCACAGTTTTGGTTGACCCACCTAACCACCAAAACGCCGTTTTCACCGTTCCCTGGCGGTGGCTCCTTTGCAGATGGCCAGCGAGTCCCAAACGGCCGAGTGCAGAAGCATAATATAGAAAGCTAATCCGACTGTGGAGTCTTTTCTGCCCGTCGGTTGGGTTATGAGAAAACTCAGTGGTTAGCTCGTTTTTAATGATACATCTGTTAAAAAACATGCGCTCAGACCGCCCTGCACTACTGCAAACGCATTAAGTTGAGGAATTCTTTGAGATTCAGAGTTTGACTGCCGTCGTCGTCGACTGAAGCGATCAGGTCCTTGATATCCTCCAGCCTGCACGTGACACCACTCCTCTTTAGACCCTCGTACACTTCCTGGGCAGTCAGTTGACCGGAATTGTCAGCATCCATCTCGTGAAATGTCGCCACCCACTGGTCTTGCCTAGAGGGATGGAAGGAGAGGAAAGCTAGTGAGGTCTGAAGTGAACGGTAGTTGTTTATGCAGTGGCACCAAGATTAGACCTCGGACATTCGTTGCGACGAACTAAGAAACAGCGATCTTGTAATCACAAGGTACAGAGGCACTGGGCGTCAGACTGCATTTTTTTCTGAATATTGCAATTTATGGAATGCAGATAAACCTCCTTTTAACCACGACGGTTCTCAAAAAATTTTGTTTATCAAACTACCCTGCGTCTAAGAGCCGTTAACGTGATGCTTTCAGAACTAAATCAGTTAACTTGCAACCGTCCTGCACACGCGAAAACACGTATTTAATGGTAGGGGGTGCTCACCGATCGTTCTTACGGAACGAGTGAGTGCCGTAAGAACGATCTGCGAGCGCCCCCTACCATCGTATAATGCCGATCGATACCGACAGGGCAATGGGCTCGTGGCCCAGTGGTTAGAGGCGCGGACTTCTAACTAACAGGTCGCGGGTTCAAGCCTCGGGTGTTCCACATTTCGGGGTTGGGTATAGCTGGCTGACGACGGCTAATAAGCCAGAAATGGCCATTTTGGTCTCCCTTGTCTTTGTCGGTAATGTCATTCTGCCTATATCACACGTATTTAAATATTAAGAAGGTGAGGGCCCGAAAATGTAAGTTTTAGCAAACACTGGGGAAAATACTTAAAGCAGTAAGTTAATTTGTACGAAGAGCATAATCCCTATTGGGAATCCATTTTATCCCTGGCCGGGTCGTCGGTAACCATTAGTCGGGTTCGTCACCCTTCCTTCTCGTGCGTAGGTGACTGTACACGGTGCTAAGTGACGTAATGAGAATGTAAAGTGCACATGAAGGACCCTCAGACTGTCACTGTCATGTCAGCCTTGAAATTGTCGACCAACGCACACGCTGAGGTCGAAAATCTGCCATCCCAGGTGCTTGTCTAGAAGCACAAACGATATATTGACTACATAACACATGGTGTGTCCCCAACATCGTGCACTATGTCTAAAACGCATTTCGACTCACTTTTCCCAATTATGACGCAAGAATGAACGTTCGCGATGCATGGTCGTACTTATCGAGGGCTGGCAGGTCCTGATGATTGCTAAATGACAAATTTGCACTTCTGGGGCAAAAATCGGGCGTCCTTTCTTTCTGTTTTGTCAGTGGGGCCACATAAAATACCGTCGCCGGTTGGGCCCAGTTGGTAAGCCAGTTCCACAGACGAGCTAGAGGTTATCATGCACTTCCTCCATCTGCGTCTTCGGTTGGCCGTCTCGATGTCCTTAATAAAAGAGCGGGATTTGGGCGAGATAACATTTTGGATGCTTTGGCCTTCAGTTCGTCCAAAAGTCGGACAAGGCAGTTCAGTTAATAGTTAAGGAGGACGGGACCGATGGACTAAGTTCCTGACAAAACCAACAGGTGTCGGAAACGCGACCCTCGGTCTTTGATGCTGCAGTATGTGACCGCCAAAGATCCGATATCTCGTCGGGACTTTTAAACTGATCACCACGGCCTTTGATGAACGAATGTATTCTAAAGTCTCTACTTCAATATGATGAAAAGAGAGTGCTCGCTGACCAGGACAACATATGAGTTGACCATTTCATGAGGTTCCATCAACCTGGAGAGGTTGGTTTTTATGAGCATCCTAACTTACTGGTTTTCTGCAGACTCGAGTTATATTGAAATTTTCCCTTAGACAAAGAAAAGACAAATCTTGGGGCTGAGGTGACTGTAATTGTTCGAAGTAGACCTGATAACTGCAAATGTCGTGCAGTCTTCCTTGTCGTTTGTGTTCTAACCTTAAGCAAAATTTATTGCAAGCTGCCAAAAGGTAATAGGACATCTTCCTGGACGACGTTTTATTTACTAAACTAATAAAATAGGAACATACGTGGATGGTGGCACATCCTTTAGACCGAGGGCGTGTTCATACTCATCCAGGGAAACTTTGCCATCGCCGTCTCCGTCAAACAGGGAGAGGAATTCCTAAACACACCAAAAGATAGTGAGTACCGTAAGGCAAACATTTTGGGCAAACCTAGTTTGTTTGTGAGCATTTACCCACCTACCTCCTAACATGAGCGAATCCATACGAACCCAGAGTCTTCTAATGATATTTATTGGAACGATTGTAATTGGGCAAGATTGTGAAAAACTGTGAGAGCCTCAAAATAAAAAAGCATGTTTCTTCGTTCACTACTGACCTTTTTGTACTTTTGGTGATCACTGGACGCGGAAAACAAGTAGCCCCTTATTAGAAATGGCACTGCGCCAAGTTCCAGGGGCTACCTATTCCATGTCCGTTCTCAGGCGTTAACCTCAATCCTCCTAACTCCAGCTGTAACCCTCTGAAACCTAACGCAAGGACACCTGTAATACGCGAGATACTCATTCTCGTGCCCTACCAATGAAACAAAGGAGACTAACTAAGTCCAGGAAGCGCTGTTGCGGCATGGTCGACGAATTACAACGTCGACACTCAGAACTAGGGTGGCTCATGTAATCCCAAATTTTGCGTTTTTAACTCCCGCTATTGGCTCACGCGATGGACCGTCACATGATGTGGATGTATCAGTAAAAAATGAAGCAAATTAAGGAGAGTTATTATCATTTGTCGGTCGGAAGGCCGAAATGAGCATTCAGTTAAACAATACTAATCAAAATAGCCACAACATCCCTAAGTAGGAAGATTAATGTCAAGGTTGAGAACAAAAGATATTTTGCGTTTCAAATTCGTGGGACTGCTGACTTTCCAGAGGCCTTAGTCGGCTGCCCAAGGATGTGCATAGTTTGCCAACATATTAAGAATGTTCTCTAGTTCAACGTTCGTCTTTTTGTGACCATTTTATGGAAACTAGTATTTGATTGAGAATTACTCAAATATGGGGATGAATTCACATAAAAGTAACTATTTAGAAACTGTAGAATATAAGAGCTCTCACGTATGTCGAGTTTCGTGACTCTTCTTGCAGGGTGTCCCGGTGTTTAAAAGATATTTCAAAAGAGGCAGGGTTTTCGGGACAAATCTCAGTAGTGGCGTGGAAGAATTATGAAAGTGACCTCAAACAACATTTCCACCAGTAGTTCCAAAAACATTAGAGTTTTAAAGAATAGGTTTCTGGATTTTTCAAGATGAAAACTTTTTCTATTTAAAGCGAATTTCTGATTAGCAGTTCTGGATTTCGACGCCTGAGTATATTTCTTTTCCAGAGTTTAATTCGTCTTTTCGGCGTTTTTGAATAACTTTCTGTGAAAATGGTCTCAAACAACATGCCTATTAATAGATCAGAAACACGGCAGTTAAAAAAATACAGGTTTCTGATTTTTTTAGGATGAGAACTGGTCTTTGACATAGTTAATCCCCTATTAGCATTTTTGAATCTTGAACCTGAGTGAATTAATCTTCCAGAGTTAATGTCGTTCCTTCGACGCTTGTAAGTAACTTCCGGGCAAGTGCCAGTTGTGTTTTCTTGTTGACACTTGGGCCACAAACTCTGCTCTCTACTCGTTGTCATCGCGTGGCTGTCGTTAGTGAGGCTAAAAGACGAGGCTTGGATTTAATTTGAGCGTGATGGAAAATCAGCATACTACAGTAGGTGGGCTAACTCATGAAATGTCAACCGAAATTCCGAAATGCGTTTTCGTTTCGAAAAGATTAATTAAGTGGGGTCGTAAAACTAGTTAGCCTGCAACATAATTCCATAATATTTCAGTTAGCTCGGGATGTCGGCTTTTAAATGAATTTCCTTCCGGCTGCATGGAAGAACTACACTCTGTAAAAAATGACTACTTAGTAGCATGCATTTTTTCATTAATTTTTGATGCCTTTAAAGATTCAATTATATTTCATGGAAAACATGCACAAAACTATTCATTTTTTTGCTAATTCGATAGAAAATTACGTTTTCTTCCAATTTTATACTCGAAGGAAGGGTATAATTCGGTTTTCGAAAACTTTTCCAATTCCCTCATAATTTTGAATCCGCTCTACCGTTACACTTGCAATCAGGGTTTCCAAACTACAAACCGTATAATTTCCTCGTACGGAAAACCGCACATTTCTCTGCAATAATAAAGGGGACCATATAAGATTTATAAAATTTAGCCGTGGTTGTGATCCATATTGCTAAATTTGCAAGCCACATTGATAAATGCAGTGACATGAAGATTTATGAACGGGCGTTTCACAGTATTTAAAAGTCCCACAATAAGAAACTTTTTTAAAACCGAACTGTGTCCCCACTTCGATTATAAAATTAGAAGACGTAGTTTTCTACCGAATGAGCGAAAAATGAATGTTTTTATGCATGTTTCCACGAAATATCATTGGACTTTTAGGGGCATCGAAAATCAATGGGAAAAAATCATGCCACATAAGTAGTCATTTTTTACAGAGTGTAGTTTTTGCATGCAGCCGGTAGGAAGTTCATTCGGAGGCCGGGATCCTGAGGTAACTGAAATATTATAGAATTATGTTGCAGGCTGACTAGTTTTACAACCCTACCTAATTAAGCTTTTCGGAATGAAAACACATTTCGGAATTTCTGTTGAAATTTCATGAGTTAGCCCACCTACTGTAAGTAGTACCCAATCATGCAGGAATAAACAGTGAGCGGGTCACTCGAACAGCAGGTAAGCTGGAAGTCATCCACCAGATTCTGTGAGACAGATTCCAAAACTTCCATATTAAGTAGAGGATCTGGGTTTTTACATTTATTATGCTGCACTGACAATTCTGACACCAATTTGTTTGCACAAGTCCCAAATATCTGAAGGAACGCCTTCAAACAGACACTGGAATTATCCAGTTGCATACTGATAGCACCAAGATTATGCGAGTTTAACAGCACATTATGGCTGTGCCCTCCAGCTCCTTGTTTGTCTTGAATTTTCTGTGGGTGACGCAACTGTCCGCCGGTTGCACCTTCATGCTAGATGTGAGGAGTACAGACAGGATGGAAGTGAAATGTGCTTAATAATTACTTGTTAGTTTCCACAGCATGATAACCATGTCAGCGTGGCGACCGATGCATCAAGCCTGCGAGCGAAAAAGCTAACTGGCAAGTTCAGTAAGTTTAGTGGTGAGTTGCTACAATCAGGATGGGGATTAGCAAGGAAGAAGCGCCCTGTTGTTAACGCTGAGAACATGCATCACCCTCTCATAACAAGTCAACCATTCGTACGTCAACGAAATAAGCGACGTCAGCACAATTGCGTGACTGCACGAAATTACCCCTGTGTGCGTCTCCACACAGTCGACGACAAACTGCACAAGTAGGACTGCACTTTTTTTGAGACTCCATTGTTGACTGACCCATTGCGCAATTTCAATTTCGCGAGTCACAGAATGTTTAAGGAGGTCAAAGGCCTTCAGTCGATGTTGCCGGGTTTGTTATTGACAACATTTACGGCGCACTAAGACCTGCTGTTTTGTAAAAAAACAGAAAGCATAGTTCACCGTTAGCGCATAAACGTCTCGGTGCTCCAACCCGTACCGAAATTGGGACGAAAACTCCAGCTGAGACGATTACGGCCTCTGGACTGTTGACTGAGAGTGTTTTGCGAAGCTAGTTATCACCGATTCCTTGAGTGATAGGACTACGCATAGGAGTGCACTGTGGCCTTGGACTCCAACTAAAGCCTAGGCTTCGGAAACAAACCTGCTGTTTTTCGGAGACTCTGGTCAACTATCTACAATTAAAGCATTTAATATGCACAGTGCAGACACAAAGGCAAAAGACTTGCCTAGGTAACTGGACGTAAACTGGGCGATTTTTCTTCCGCTTCTACGTAGAAAATGACGGAGGAAATGGTAGGCTCGAAGGAAGTCGACCCATCTTCAGGCATAAACCAGAAACCAAAGCCTTACATTCTTTACCGTCCGATACAACCTAAAAACACTCTAGCGTTTACCAAAACCTAGTAGTTGTTTTTAAACCACAGTGGATGTGCTAACTCACGAACTGTTAGTTGAGATCCCGAAATGCGTTTCCGACCCGAAAAGATTGCTTAGGCAGGGCTGTAATGTTAATCTCCATGCAGCACAATCCCATAGTAATGCAGTTACTTCAGGCTACCGGCCTTTGAACGAACTTCTTCCCAGACGCCTACAAATCTGCGCACTGTATAAAACGACTATCTAAGTAGTATGCCTTTTTCTCACTGATTTTGCACACCCTTATAAGTTCAATGATATTTCAAAGAAAACGAGCAAAAAATATACATTTTTTTCGTTTGGTAGAAAGTTACGTCTTCTTCAAAGTCTGTATTTAAGGAAGTGTATAATTCGGTTCTAAAAAACTTTTCCAATTCCCCAATAATTTTGAAATCGACCTGCCGTTACATTTACATTGAGGGTTTCCAAACTACAAGCTGTATGTTGTCTGTGTACGGGGAATGATGCACTTCCATACGGTATTAAGGGAAGACTATATAGGGTTCATACAACTTAGCGGTGGATTTAAGCCATATTGTAGATTTTACAAGCAATATTATGACAGGATGTTTTATGAACGGGCAGTTATCGGTCTTAAAAATCTCATGATTAAAAACTTTGTTAAAACTAAATTATACCCCTCCTTCAAGGATAAAATTGGACGAACGTGTACTTTTCTGCTAAATGCGGGGGTGTATTAGCACGGAGGGATGGCGTCATTGAGACCGCTGAAGGTCGGAGAACCGTGACTTCAGCAGCCCCCGGGTCACATGAATGTCACCTCTCGCGAGAATTTTCAGCCCTGTCGAACTACAAAGTGTGGCTGAGCCCGTCGTATGAGTTACGGCAACTGCGGAGTTGGCGTCATTCCTTCCCTCTGCTTTTGCATGCTTGTCAGTCCGCGTCCCGGTTTGTCGTGCAGCTCCTCGGACGCAGTTGGTGTGCCCACAGCTGCCTTATATCCGACAAACTACTTTTAGCGTTTCATACCGTGGCAGCGCCTTTTTCGGCCCCATTGACTGGCGCCTGATGGTTGCTTCTGGTCTGCGTACAGTCCTAATTTCAAATGACGTGAGAAGGCGACTCGCGGCTTTCGCAACGTTCTTAACGTACTCAATAAAATTTGGGGTCGATGAGATTTGGTTCCTTGTCTCGTTTGCGCATGCAGCAGTTGAAAAAGTTTCACGAGTAGCCATTCGTTCTGGACACCTGTTGAAGTTATTGTAGTTTAGGCGATATTGTTTTCCCGTTCACTCAAGTACGTCACTTGTCTTGTCATTAGCAAGTTCCCCACCAGAAACATTTTACGCCATGCTCTCTCTGATGATGAGCTCAAGACGTCAGGCAAATAAAATGATTGCTGCGGTTATCGTGTCTCCTTGATCGCATCTGACCCCTGGAACTTACATTTTCGCTAGTGTCTGTATCAACACCAGCCGCAAAAGTCCTAATACCCAAGTGGAAACCAGGATGAAATGGCTGCAGTGAATTTGTGAAAATTCAGCAGAGTTAGCCTGTCACACGGCTGGCTTGACGGGATCAGAGGATTCATCGGACCTAATAATCATCGACGATGCACAACCACCCTCCGCGGAGGTGGTAACTGACAGTAAAGGTAGTTTTGGAAGCCGCCAAGACGTCGGTAAAGACGAGGAGGTAGGTCTAATAAGGGTCCATCAGCTCAATGTTGACTACTTCGATAAACTGTTTCATGTTCCGCTTAATTTCTTTGTAATATCGTCTTAACAGTAGACTGGTAGCAGCGTTCTCCAAAACGACAGAAAATTAGGCAACTTGTTCCTAATTTATCGTGCTGGAGCTCCTAACTTTACCAATTAAAGCCCACGACGCGTTTTGATCTTGAACGGTGGCGTCAAGCTAAGTATGGCAGAGAACAGAACTTGCGAAATAATAAAAACAACTGTGCCTTGATTTTCCTTACTGCTGTTTTGGAAGATTGAGGAGCTACCTCTGGAACTCTCCAAGCGTAAGGAGACATCTTTGGCCAGCGAATTTGCGATATCTACAATACCTGGATTAAAGCGATCACAATTTTGTGCGGAAGATGTCAACTGGTGGTTAAGTCATAAGCGTTTTGACTGAGAATCAGTTGATTGCGAATTACTTCGCCATGTAATTTGGATACGGAGTGGGTCCTGGAATAAGTAAAATAATTTCAGCACTGACATACATTCCTCCGACATTTGGCCGTTCCTCATTCAGAAGGTATGCTAATCAACATTTTTAGTCCCTCTGTCCACCCTTATCTGGCAATTTTATTTCACCCTCAGACCTCATTGTCAATTCCAGGTATGCCGGCTCCCGGCTGTCGTTTTACACCTGTCTAAAAGTGTTTATTTTCCTAAGCTCGGTTATGTGTTAGCTGGCAATGACGCCTCAAATGCTGTCCTGAGACCAAATATGCAAAAATTTAATGAACCAACGGCCAACTCAAGCAATTTTCCCAAGCGTTATCGTTGCCAGATCCGCAAAAAAGGTCTTGGACGGCTTTTGGCCAAGTGGCCTATTTCTCAGGCATCCCATAGTATTTCCCCTTTCTTCCGAACCTGTGCGTAGTAACGTTTGTGCCCTGTGTTACTTCGGTTAATTTTCCAATGCTATTGTCAAACGGAAAACAATGCTTTTATTTCCGAATCATAGACTATTCTTTTTAATTGAAATCACAATTCTCTTGCTCAGCATGAGGGTCGCATGAATAGACAGTCAATCGAATTCGTGAATTTGAGATAAATATTTGAAGGACTTCACCGATTAAAGTTCAAAAAACGCTGACCCAAGCGCCCTCTCTACCGTGGCCTACGCCAACCTCAAGCGATGACGACATGCCACCTCAAATCCCTAATTACAGTGATGGGTACTCCGTGCACTCAATCCAAGAACATCCCTCAAAGACGCTCTTACTCCCCTCCCCTAGCTCTGAGGACCAAAACCCGCCGACCTCGTCATGCGAGCGGCGTGGAGAAGATGAGTGTTAATGACGTAATAGCCCCTTAGACACCTGTAAACACTGCTAATTTTGAAAATTTTCACTTCTTTGTGTGACTGTACTGGCCTGACGAAGAACTACCGAAAACACGTGTCTTCCAACTTGAATTTTCAAGTGTAACATGGAATGTTTACGGAGCTTAGACTAAAGTTTACCCACAAGGAAGCATTCTTTTGTGCGCAACATGCTAGAGTTGTCATACAGTCGGGAAGTCAAATAGAATTACCGAATAATGATAATCATAATAATGGACAAACGTTCTCGACAAAGGCAGGCGAGAATGGGACGTTGTTAACTTGGCTGCGTCACCAGACAGGTGTGTTTCGACTGCAAGCCCGAAAGACCTGGTGTTGGAGCATGGGCATTTTAGTCATTAAACATCCGGCCAAGAGGTTTGCGAAGGGCAGGATGGAGATGACGGATAACCCGAAAAATGAACATTTCGGTCCCCTTTGCCTTCGTTAGTGACGATTTTTAATGACTAATTGCACATTGCTGTGCCAAAACCTGCCCAGTCTCTAGGTTGATGATCCCGTGTATCATGTCCTGCAGTCAAGAGAGCTCAGCAAGCACAAATCTGATGCGATTCTGTAGACAATATCTGTCTACACAGTAAAACCTGATTTCATAGTTGAAATAGCATAACGTCCGTTCCATTTGGAATTTGTCAATCTACTCAACACTTTAACTGAGTGCAATCCCTGAGGGTTCGGGCATCTTGGAAGGAGATCTGCTTATCGGCATATTATGCACTTCCATTACTCTACATATTCAGCATGTCCGATAGATCAAAAAACTTTGGATCTTGGCAACAATGCTTTCATTTAGTCGGTTCAGTAGCTGTGTCGTGAGAAAAAGTATTTTCATAAGGTACTATCTCGCGCTCCAGGTATCACACTGCTTTAAATGAGGACTGACAACAAGGACTAAATTGGAACCAGTGAAACATGTATTGCGTATTCCTGTTTCCGAATAATAGCCAATTTCACTGCATACTTTCAGAGTTACCGTCAAATTGAGCTGCATCTGGTCATCTTAAGTCTCTCACAAGACGAACTACAAGTAGTAAATACTCCGAAATTTTAAGCTGCCTTTTACTATTTTGGGTCCCACCATCAGAATGTAGTATTATAAAGCTACGAGTTCGTTGTGAATTATTGACATTTAAATTCTTCCCTCGAAGAACACAATTCAATAGTAGGCAGCTGTACAAGCATTAATTACGGTCGTTAATTACCCAAATTCAACTTCCGGTGGCCCACTCTTGATTACGAACGACAAAGGAAACCTTCCATCGCAGATGTCTCTAAAGTTCCTTGGATTATTCGCTCTATGTCAGTATTCCTGGCTGTTCCTAATACGCTGTCTCCAGCCTTACGTAGCGTAAACACCTACGGCGTACATGCGCACTTTTAAACGAAGTGCCAGCCCCAACACAAAATATGTGATAGAAAGGGCCATTAAAACTTCTGTGTGAACAGGGAATTCAGACATACAGAAAACACCTTTTGTAAGGCGGGATAGACCAGTGAATATGAAAGCACTGCCGTGAAAGAGCCTGATGGCATTCACTGAGCTTGTCAGCTCCTGATCCTGACATTGACCTTTCTTGTTTTGGCGTCGGATAGCATTAAAGGATTGCATCTGATATTTGAACCATGCTTTTGAAATGCACTATGTACTCCTCTCTTCTGCCCCATGTCCCCCTCACCTTCGTTCCCGCGGACGTTTTAAAATGGGACCATCACACTCTACTGCACAGACACCCTGTCGGGACGCGAAACAAATGAAAGTTTGCAAAAAACGTGTTTCCATTGGCTTATTAAGGAGTTTGGACTTCAAGGCCTTGCATTACACAAATTGCAGAAGAAGTATCGCAACAAGAGGAAGATACCTTGACTTTATCGGAGGAGAGCCCAGACTGTTTCATGCACGCTTCCAGCTCATCCTTACTGAGATATCCGTCGCCGGACTTGTCCATATCGTAGAATTTGTTGAGCAGTTGCATCTTTTTGCTGGTATCCATTTTCGGTCCCGTACTCACGTTCGCTGCACTGCTCAAAGGTTTTATTGATACGTGTGACAAAGTGCAGCGTCACTAACTGACACAACCAATTACGATCGGAGGTACTTGCACATGCAGACGCAATCTAGGTCCTGATTGGAGGAGAGCAGGTGACTAGGCGGTTACGAGCCGACAGACGTAAACATGCTTAGACACGTGAATGCACAAACCGCAACGGAGCGTGGTTTGTATGCAGTACCCATCCGGTTGTGTTCACTAAACTACAATAGGCCTCGACAGGCGCTAATACCCCCCATCACAAAGGATATGAAGGAGGTGAAATTACCACTTTATCCTATGCCAGAGCGTTTAAAATTCATTTCAGCTGTCGAGAACCGCTAAAATAACTTTCATGTTCCTTGCTTCGTTTAAAAGCTTCAGGTTACTTTATTAAACTTCAGTAGTTATTAGGAACGTGGACGGTCGGGTGAGGTAATTACTACATAAATTGGGCAGAAAATACAGAGCAAGCGAAGGTGAAAGGAAGGATGACAGACTTCAGGTAGACGTACACAGTACCATACACAGGCAGTTGTTCAAATGAATACAGTTTTTATTGTCTGCAAGTGAAAGATATACCTGAATCGACAATTATCCCCGATCACTGAAGTGAGTGAGGAAGACATGCAGTGAAACATAATTCTGCCGTTCACATCCCAACCATGATTGGTATAGAGATAGATTGATCAGAACAAAGACGACTTTACTGTTGACGCAGTTACCGTTGCCAACTCCCCCACCGGAACGGCCGAATAAGTTTCTCATCTTCCCACTGGGAGTGGCAAAGGAAGAATAATTCCAGCTTAGGTTACATAATTTAGTGATCAAGTGTTCGCACGAAAACAAATGCCTCAAAAAGGGGCAACTGTATTCACTCATCCTCTTCTGCCACCGGGCCTCATAACTGCAAGAAATTGTGGCGCACTTGCTAACATAGATCATAGATTCTTCTTGTCTGCATTTTATATCATTGCTTCTGGTTGGTCAACGCCACGTAAAATATATGTATATATTGTTAAGGGACGCTCACCGACTGTTCATACGGAACTCACTCGTTCCGTTGTGCCTTAGGGGCTCGAGAGAGTGAGCCCTTAAGGCACAACGGAACGAGTGAGTTCCCTATGAACAATCGGTGAGCGCCCCCTAACATTGTATATTCCCGATCGAAAACCGACAGGGCAACGGGCTCGTGGCCCGGTGAGTAAAGGCGTTGACTTCGAAACCAACAGGTCGCGAGTTCGAGGCTCGGGTGTTCCACACTTCGGGCTTGGGTATGGCTGTCTGACGACGGCTAATAAGCCAGAAATGGCCATTCCAGTCTCCCTTGTCTTTGTCGGTAATATCATTCTGCCTATATATATATATATATGTACAAGTCAGACAGTCGTGAACGATGACATCCATCGCGTGTCTTGCAGTTGGGCAGAGGCAAGATAATGATTTGTGCTTGAGTTGTTTTATAGTTGCATAGCGGATTGACGTAGCGTGTATCACATTCTCTTACACCTCGCCCTACTGGGCCCGGCGGGTAGACAGAGTTCAGAGGACCAGATGCATGATCGGACGCAGTGGATGGAAAAGTCGAATGGCTTGTTTGCGCGTACAACACATACTTGGTCCGAGCATGCGGGACCAGTGTTTACTAGAAAAAAGGGGGCCTCAGATACCAGGTGATGCCACATAAAGAAGCAATAATTTCAGCCTGACTCTCCTTCCTGAGAGGAGGGCCGAGTTATCCCGTTGTCTGTCAACTCACCAAAATTCGAGTGAGGACTGTTCGAGGAGTACAAGCCCCCGGTTTTGGGTAGGTTACGTTTTCATCATCTACCGGTTTATGATTAATTACTACAAAGAACGACTGAATTCGATCTCGTCTGATGTACGGTTCACGATGGAATACGAAGTGCTGTACAGACTTCTGCTCCGGGTGTCCTCGTCTGCCATCAAATGGAAGGCAAACTGGCGATTTCAGTCTGCTGACTGTCGGGGAACACGCTGCAGCTGTTCTGTTACAACAGCTGAGGCTGCATCATACATGCCCATCACCAAACGGAACGATAAACCTTCTACGAGAGCTCTTCAGTGCCAACGGAGTCGAATAACACAGAGAGATCGGAAAGGTGAGTGTATTCAGTCAAAGTAATAACGGAACATCCCGTACATTAAGGGGTGATGCGAGACCACGGTTGGATCCTCCGCGCCGCTCAGAATAGAAGTAGCTA
>CACRXP010000347.1:337540-352940 GCA_902702965.1 Spirometra erinaceieuropaei | reverse complement strand
ATCGTCTCAATGCTTTAATCCATGTAGTTCATCGTTAAACACTTCGGGAATTGGCCAGAGAGGTGAGACGCAGCAAACCAACAAGAGCTCAACATCTTCAATTGACAGGGAAGGTCCGAAAACCTGGTTTTGGGTTTTGTACGTTCTGGGTGAGGATAACGAAATTCAGAGTATTTTTCGACAACGATGTGGATATGTAAAATGAAATCGATGGCTTCTTTGCGTCAAAAACAGTGGATCTACTCAAGCGCGGAATTGTAAAATTGCCGGAACGTCGGGAGGAGGTTGTGAGCAACGAAGGGGACACATAATTGCTAAATTCCATGAATATTATAAAATTCCGAATAACCAGAAAGTGCACGACCTTATGGGACAACCAAATAGTTGGGCAGCAGAAATCCTTAATGCGGCGGTTCGAATTCGTCTTACAGTATTCTATACTTCTTTTCTACAGAATTCCTATGAAAGACATTGCTTCCTCAACTGAAGTGCTGGTAAGTTTAATTTGTCTGCTTTGCAAATTGCAGGTCATGCTCATTTTAAGAGTTACGACTAGTCGAAAAACAACGCTAAGTGGGTATTTCTTGTGGGACATGAGTGCACAGAAATTTTGCTGGCTCGATAGGCACACACACACACACAAAGTCTCAGTTAGTAGAAGTTGAACCTGCTGTATGTAAACTACCTCATGAAGTATGTCTAATTTAGCAAAAAATCATTAATCAGTCGGTAACCATCAAAACACCAAACTAATAATAAACGATCTTCAGTTGCACCGAAACATAAAGTAACTACAGTGAGTGATCGATCTGATGAGATGTTGGCTGAAATTCTGAAATGCGTTTTCGATTCGGAAGGATTACTTGGTCGCCGTTGTAATACTGATTATCTTGTGGCATAATCCTATAACATTTCGGACTCGGCAGGATGTCAGCTTTTGAATACAACACTTTTCAATCTCCTGTGGAAACTGTACTCGGTAAAGAAGGACTACTTAAGTAGAATGCATTTTCTCCATTGATTTTCGATGGTCTTGCAAATTCAAATATATCTCATAGAAACCATAAACCAAAATATGCTTTCTTTCGGTCATTTAATAGAGAATCACGACTTCTTTATATTTTATACTCAAGGAAGGAGTATAATTTGGTTTTGAAAATGTTTATAATTATGAGGTTTTTTAAGACCGCACAATGTCCATTCGCACAGCATCGTACCTGGCCGTTTACCACAGCTCCTCATGAAATGTGCAACATAGTCCGCATCCATTGCAACAGTTTATGGACTCTGTAGGACATCTTTTTAACAGCATAGAAAAATTTGTGAATTTCTTTACGCGGAACGCATGCACCTTGTATACTGTAATCACTCAGCGCTTATACAACGAATGATCAGGCTCCAAATTAGTCGGCAATTAGAAAACTTTTTAAAATCCTGATTATACCCCTTCCTTGAGTATAAAATATAAAGAAGACGCGATTTTCTATTAAATGACCGAAAGAAAGCATATTTTGGTTTATGGTTTCTATGAGATATATTTGAATTTGCAAGACCATCGAAAATCAATGGGAAAAATGCATGCTACATAAGTAGTCCTTCTTTATCGAGTACGATTTCTACAGGAGATTGAAAAGCATTGTATTCAAAAGCTGACATCCTGCCGAGTCCGAAATGTTATAGGATTATGCCACAAGATAATCAGTATTACAACGGCGACCAAATAATTCTTCCGAATCGAAAACGCATTTCAGAATTTCAGCCAACATTTCATCAGATCGGTCACTCACTGTATTTGAAACGCTATGTGCTTGGTTGAGAATAATTTTCTATAGAAAATTCGAAATGCTGGAAACATAAAACTTGCGTTAAATGAGTAGACTTTGATTTCAAACGTAGATACAGCCCGTCAATGCAGATATCTGAGGGAATTAGACGACGTAAGGATATAAACGTTTAAAAAGTTGTTTCGTTGCATGCATTTTCAGTAAATATACGTCACGAGGTGGTGCCACGTGAAGTTTAACAGATAGGCAAGTGCGTGATGGCTAATCGTGTGTTTTAAAAGCTTGATGCGAGAAATCGATGTAATTTTGTTGTTTTTGTCCTGTCCGAGATGCGATGGGTTGGGAAGGTCACGAAAATAAATACACCACTCTATTACAGGTGGCTTTGGACCAAATTCCTTGGGTTTGCTTTAGGATTATGGTTCGGGTACGGTAGGTGGGCTAACTCATGAACTGTCAACCGAAATTCCGAAGTGCGTTTTTGTTTCGAAAATATTAATTAATTAGGGTTGGAGAAATAATCATCAAGCAACATAATTCTATAATAATTCAGTTACCCCAGGATGCCTGCTTAACGAACTTCTTTCCGGCAGCATGCAAATGATATACTCCGTAAAAAATGAATGCTTAAATAGAAGGCATTTTTTCATTGATTTTCGATGCCCTTAAAAATTCAGTTATATTTCATGGAAAACATGCATAACAATATTCATTCTTTTGCTCATTCGGTAGAAAATGACGTCTTCTTCCAATTTTATACTCAAAAGAAGGGTATAGTTCGGTTTTCAAAAACTTTGCCAATTCCTGAATAATTTTGAACCCGACCTGCCCTTACACTCGCATCCAGGGTTAACAAACTACAAACCATATATTTTCCGCGTACGGAAAACCACACGTTTTTCTATGGCATTAAGTGAACACCATATGGGGTTTATAAAATTCACCAGTGGATTTGAGCCATGTTGTTAATCTTACAAGCTACATTAACAAATGCGGAGACAGTACGTTTTATGAACGGCCATTTCACGGTATTAGAAAATCTCGCAATTAGAAACTTTTCAAAACCGAATTATACCCTCCTTTTGCTTATAAAATTGGAAGAAGACGTAATTTTCTGCCAAATGAGCAAAAGAGTAAATATTTTAATGCAATTTTTCCATGAAATATAATTGAATTTTTAAAGGCATCGAAAATCAATGAGAAAAATGCATGCTATTTAAGCAGCTATTTTACAGAGTATAGCTTTTGCAGGCTGCCGGAAAGAAGTTCGTTCAAAAGCCGACATCCTTGGGTAACTGAATTATTATAGAATTATACTTCAGGCTGATTAGTTTTATAAGTCTACTTAATTAATCTTTTCGAAACGAAAACGCATATCACAATTTCGGTTGACACTTCATGAGTTAGCCCACCTACTGTAAGTGGGTTAAGATTAAGGTGGAGAGGGTCAGGATGTGGGTTAGGGTTGCGGGACACGGGAATCAGCAGTCCCTCCCTGGAATTTACTGCAAGACCACCTGTAATGCAGAGGGCGCTTATTCCCGTGTCCACTCAGTCGATTAAGGCAAAGAGGGTTCTGTCGATAGAGACATCGCAGGTGGCAAGAATCACTTTGTCCTGACCAATAAATCCTACTTTTCAGCCCTTTTACCTCGCCCTGTCTTGAGTCTTGGTCTAAGATTAGGGTTATGGCTATGTCTTATCCTGGGCTAAACAGTAGTCTAGTCAGTGACGTGACCTTTGACCTGGCACTTTCGCGTACAGTTGTATGAGCTTTTGAGCCACGTTTGCACTGGAAATGAGTGCCAGATACATAATGACGGGAATACTGCGAGCCAAAAAGGGCTCTATTTTCTTTGAGAGGATATCAAGGCTCTGTCCTGAAAGTTAACTTAAGAGCTAGGGTTTAGGCGTTTTCAGGGAGATGTGTGGGGTGTTTCTAGCTCCATAAGCCATGACATCGAATACCTTGAACGCCGTCTCAGGACATACTACAATTTCGACAAGTTGATCTACGATCAACTCAAAGGAGCATACGGCTAGCCATCACTCTCCTGTAGGATTGCAGACTTCTTTCTCCAAACGGTAGAACGTATTGTCTTCTCCATGTATCAGTCAGAGTTTTGAGATTACTTCGTGAATGACCCTTTAGCAATTGTCCAATATTGGCTGATAGAAGCATCTTGAGGAACTTTCGCCTTCGATTTACCCCAGAATCCAGTTTACTTTGGAGACTGAGGCGGAAATCCACACTCCCCTCTCATGCTTCTCTTTGCGCGACCATAGTGCTGGACAGCTGTGCAATACACTGTTCAAAGAACTCACAAACACGCGCCAAAATAGCGCATTTCCGGAAAAGCTAATCTGTTTGGTGGAAATGCGTTGACGCACAGTATTTCATTTTGTGAAATTGAATAGCTTCGCCTCTCCCTGAAGGCTCTGTCGGGCGGAGCAGACGTAGAAAGAATAACCTACAGCCAAATGAAAGGTGACCCAGATTTTGGACAGCCACCACCAACCCAAAAGTATTTAAGAGTATACAACGCGATGGTTAGAATTTTCATGAGAATATGTGTAACCACGCATATGCCAAGTCATAATCGGCCGGTGTGTATGCATAATGAGAGCAGACTGTCATTGCTGCATAAATATTCAACGCGTTTAGTATAAAAAGGCAATAAAATAGCCTTTTGGCATGGGAGCATTTGATGTAGACTCTGTTAAAGTTAGGTTATTCGTCGAGAGTTGATGATATAAGCATTCCCTTTCAACTTACTGAACCCAGGCTTACTCGCGGAAGATAAACGATTCATCAGCAGTCGAGTCCAGCCAAAAAGCAAATCAACACGCATACTGAAGCACAGCACATGGTCTCCTAATAAAACTGGCGGAAACCGGTATAGCAGGCTTCCGTATCTTATCCACTGCTAGGCATTACATGTATAATAGGGTACCCGTGAGTTCGCAACAACCTAGCCTGAGCGTTGTGCCATTCACCACCCCAAAACACTGTCAACCAGATGCATGGAATCCAGCTCCAGGTGTTTCCCCTCCGCATCAAATTTCTGAAAGTTAGAACTTATTTTTCAACCATTGAGCAGGTGCGCCTGGCACCTGAGGTGTCCTTTGCTGGCCGTAAATAATTAAACCCAATCTGGGAGATCTTCCTCCCAGTTCACAACATGATGAGAACACACGGAACTGAACTAAGTTCCTGATTAACAAGCACGTCCTAGAGGCAGTGCTATCCAACATTTAGCCAGATAGGGAAGACGAAAAGAAGGCTTTTCAAGTAGTGGATAATTTTCGCACATACTGCACTGACTTCTCATTCCGAAGTGAACAACTTACATATAATTTAAGTTGCATTCGTCTCCATTAAGTATATTTTCCTAACTTATTTACTTTTCATCAAAGTTTTACTGCTGTCCTAGTAAGCTGTCGCATAATAATATACAGTGAATTACCTCAGAGTGTGGCAACCGATTCAGAAGAGAACTGTGAAGACCTACATTTGTGCGGGTTAGCAGATAAAATTGCGATTGCCTTATGTAAATTTAAGCGCTGTGAATACTATGAAGAGCATTTCTAAAACGCTGTACCCTGTCGTGATTGTCACCCTAAAGATCACACAAGCGGTATAATGTTGCGGAATTTCACTAAGATTTTTTTGGCCAAACAGGACTAAGTAGCTAGGGGTTACCAGGGAGGTTACCAGCGGATTAGGGTTATTGTTAGGATTCGGATGGTCAGGGGTATACAGTTAGAGTTATAGCTAGGACGGCTTCGGTTAGCAGCGTAAGCGTTGGGGTAAATTTGAAGATAGGACGCGAAAATAGGTCTCCTGTAATCTAGTACAAGGCCATATGTAATAAGAAGGGGACTAATTATTCCCATGTCCAAATATTCTCTTCAAGTAAATCCTAAAAAATCTCCCAGCAGATTACCGCGTCAATCATGGATTCTGAAAATTCCGTCAGATATCGCCCACAAACAAGCCAGTGATTATAAAATGTATAATTGGAGTTTTTGGCAGATTTCTGTAATTCCTCAAACCACTTGTAAAAAGCAGTGACAAAACCCATGGTGTGCAGTTGATGTCGTGACTTTGAAACTAACCAAGATTTCCTAGTTTTTCAGAGAAGGGTCAGATGAACTTAGTGCTTGTTGAAAATCGTTATTTTAATTAAAGCCTCTCTTATAAAAATTTTAAAAATTTTTGGGTCTAAGACAAGATATATATTCGGGTTGAAAGCAGTAATTATAGACGTTTCGATGCTTCACTACGCATAGAAACAGGATGATCCACAATAAGAGACTGTCTTATTGAAAAACGCATATTTGCAAAAAGTGCCAAAAACAGCCTCCAAAAGCGGTAAAATGACAAAACAGTTCCTTTAATCAGTGGTAAAAAAGTAATGAAATATAGCGGCAAAGATTCGGAGGAAATTAAACTGAAATGCTAAACCCTCTATAGAGGGCTTTCTAACGTTAATTACCATTTGAAAAATATGACGACAGCATTAATGCAGCTAAAATGTTTCCCATTTTCCTAGATTCCATGCATCACACAAGTTCCCTACACTCCACCAGTTCTACATCCCAGTCATATATCACGTCCATTAGCAGAGTCAAACAGTCTAATAGTTCCTTCGGCTCACTCAGTACACGTACCTGTTTTGTGTCAGCCATGAACAGTGGAAAATCGAAGCAGTTCAGATCTGGCAAAAAATTCAACCAAAACTGGTTCCGGTGAGGCGGATTTGAACCACCGACCTCAGGATTACTGCTGCACAACTACAGTCCTACGCTCTGCCAGTTGAGCTATCACCGGATGACGACGACAGGGGAAGCAACGGAGAACAGGGACTATTTGTTTGGTCTCAGCCAGCTCCATTAGAACTGAAGTCGATGTCACGTGGAGCACGTCAAGACATGCAGACACAGTTGGGGTCTTGATATGCCAAATGGAGGTCTGCTCAAAATATATACTGCTGCTTGCTATTCAAGTTGTTTCCAAGGCTGCCTTGAGACTAGCTGCACTTCTTGGAATCGTAGCAGTCAATAGATTGAAATTGGAACTCGGGAGATTGTGACGCAACCTCAAGTCATTCTGACCAATTGCAAGGCCTGATGTCCTTGCCGCGTAAACATCTGTCATGACGTTTTCGTCCTCAATACGTCCAGGAAACACACCCAACACTAATAATTCTGACTTTTTTCTGAGAACAGACATTCCTGATAGGAGAGTAATGTACCAAAATCATAGGTAGCATGCAAACGTGGAACGTCAGTTAGCCTTGTGAGAATGACAACTAGAAGCAACTAAATTGAGGTCGCATTATGGAGACAATATGACTAACTAGGCCTGTCGCGTAGCCACCAAAAACGTGAATCTTCCAAGTACAAGACTAACGAATATGCAGCCTGTATGCAAGAACGTACTGTGGAGTGCAGGCAGACAACCTACTCTATGAATCGGTCCAAATGCACTTTGGGAGGTCAGCACATTCTGCCGTCATCCGGTGATAGCTCAGCTGGTAGAGCGGAGGACTGTAGTTGTGCAGCAGTGATCCTTAGGTCGGTGGTTCAAATCCGCCTCACCGGAGCAAGTTTTGGTTGAGCTTTGCATCACTGCTGGCCATTCTGATGTTTGTGACCATTTACCATGTAAGGCACCTACGTGTATCTCGCACATGATCTGGCCACCGCTTTCTGCGCCAGACTGAACTAACTTACTCGCAGCCCACTTAAGCAAGATCTGCATTGTTTGATATGTGACCTTTCTCCTGCCGTGTCCGTGATAGGAACGCGGATCTCATGCTTGCTGCAGAAGTGCGGGGTGGTGCGTTACAGGGAGGTGTCATGTATACGAGTTTTGTATAAGTGGTTCATACGTTACCTAGGAGTGTGCCTAGGTGGTTGGGATGTTTTAATAGAGTCCGAACTGGGTCATTTTACCAAAGATTCTCATAGACGCTCTTGTCGTTGTCAAAGCTCATGCGATGACTGAATGTCATGGAACGGAGTGAGCAGATTAGGCGTGCGATTGTCAGGGCACCAGGCACTGGTTCATTGGTCTCGGTGCCATGGATTTGCGAGTAGCCCAGCAGGCCAATGTGCAACTCACAACGGTGACAGGCCGGAAATGAATTCATGTCAACTTTGGAAGGGGCAGGATGGAAGGAGAATTCGCAGTAGTGACGTCAGTGGTGGTGGTGGTGGTGCTTGTTTGTCTGTCAGAAAAATGGGTCTCACTGATTTTGTTGACATTGTATTGTGTCTGCTAACACCCGGTTAGGCCGATCTGCATCCCAAACGTCTGTTGATTATGTGAATATGCCGGCAGGGTTTGGGTGCTTGACATCTGAGTCTTTCGGACCTCCTTCTTGCTTCGAAGTTGACTCTTCCAGTCCGTGGCGGTGCACCAGGTCTGCGGATCTCACACGAACCACTCCCAGACTTCAGTGTTCGTTTACAGGGCCTTGAGGGAGATCTTTACGGTGTCCTTTCAGCGATGCTTTGACCTACCTTGCCAGCGACCACCCGCAGCGATGTTGCCAACAAAATAGCCGCTCTAACTGACAGTTGTTTCCCATCTTCACAATGTGGCCGCGCCATCGCAGTTGCATCTGTCTCAGCACAGGCTATTTCCAGGATCTCAGTGCCTGGGATCCTTTCTGGCCACCTCTCTCTGAGTATTCCTTGTGAAGTCACTTGCGCATTGAGTCCACCTCTCCGCCCCACAAAATAACCTTATCGAGACAAAAGCCCTGTACATTCTCAAGCTTGTGATTCTGGTTTGAATTTTCGTGCAATTGTCCTGCAGTGAGCGGGTTGCGAAGATCATGTATGGGGTTCTGCAGTTCCATCGGAACCAGCTTTATTTTTCTGGAAGAATTCCCTGCTGCAGATGTTTGTGATGGAGATAGAACAGTTCTCTTTTTAGGGTAGTAGACGAAAGAGATCCGGGTCGATAATATGAGGAAAGTGGAGTGCTCACCGCTTCACTCTTCACCTCCATTCCACAAAAACTAGCGATTGACGTTGCGAGACGACTCCTGGCTGATCGCTACGACGAGAGAGACAATCCCCTGAAGACTGAACATCTCATGGAGCTCTTACGCTATTGCCTAAAAACATATTTCACGTTTGGTGGACAAATGTATGACCAAATCAAAGGCACCCCTATGGGCTCCCCCATATCAGGGCCGATTGCTGAAGTGGTTCTTCAACGGATAGAACACTTTGTGTTCACCAAGTATCAACCAAAGTTCTGGGCTCGTTACGTCGATGACACGTTGGCCATTGTCAAATCATTTGACGTGGAGCACCTTAAAGAATTACTGAACTCGGCTGACCAGAATATCCAATTCACGATGGAAGCCGAAAAAAAACAACCAACTTCCCTTCCTCGATGGCCTTGTGCGTCGGTGTGCAACTGGGAAATTACAAACCACCGTTTTCAGAAAAGCCACCAACACAAGACAAATACTACACTTCAGCAGCAACCACTCCCTCTCTCACAAACGCAGCTGCGTCTGTCCTCTATTTCAAAGAGTAGAAATACACTGCAGCACACCAGCCGATAAAAGAGTTGAACGACAATACCTTCATGACCTCTTTCGGGCCAATGGATACTCAAGGTACTTTTTCATTAAAGGAATCTCCGAGGGGGCTTGACGACTGTTGCAGCCCGCCAGGGTGGGCACTGCCCATTGAACCCAGGCAACAATTCGTCGCCGTTCGGTGCAACCCAAAGACAAACTGCCACTCACTGAAACCTCAACAGATGTCTATCAAATACGCTGTAACGATGGGGACTGCAACTACGTTGGGGAAACCGGGCGGAAATTGTAGACCCGCCTACATGAGCACGAACTAGCAACTCAGAGACTAGATCCAAGCTCACTGCTTGCGACTCACATCGGAGAAACTGGTCACAGTTTTGACTTTCAGGGAGCAGTCCTCTTAGGCTGGGGCACCTCAAGGACAGAACGTCTCACACTTGAGGCTTGATACTCAGATGCCAACTCCATCAACAGGCGTCTAGGTCTTCCTGCGGCCTATAAAGTCCTACGTCACTTCATACGCCGTGACGAGGACAAGACAGTCATACGGAACTTAAGAATACTGAGCAAACACGGCCTGTTGACCAGTTCACCCAAAAAGGGGGACAAAAACCCAATTAACCCCAATTGAAGTGACGACACGCAACACAGGAGGCCACCAACGCTCACAAACGACGGCCAGTAGACCAAGAGAGCAAAAGAAGAAAAAAAGCGATCGGCCCGATGCCAACTAATTCGGCTGTCTATTCAAAATTCTGATTGATTTTTGAACTAAACGCTTTGATAATGGAGAGCTGCCCAAGCTCTTCGAAACGTCCGCCAAATAATTCCCTCGATCCGGTGAGCACTTTCCTTTCCTCAGTTCTCTTTTTCCTACAGTTTAGAGACGGGAGCCGTCTCAGTGGTCATCACGGACTTGCCCGGCCCCACTTACATGTACACAACGGAGGCATGGCTCATAGGTCGCGTGAAGTGTCTCCCCACGCTCCCGAGATCGAACCTGATGCACTAAGGTAACTCAGTGTCCACAAAGACCTCATTATTGTGCCCGCAGAAACGGGGCACTCCGCAGTCGTATTTGAAAAGACAGGCTACCGATGAAAAGTCAATACGTTTGTTTGAGGATCGTTAGCTCTGTCTCATGCGATATCAATCTCGTAAAAGCGCTAACACTTGAAACCAATGCGACGCCGTCGGCAATAGAGAACTCAGGTGTAATATCAGCTAGTCCACCGACGTAGAGCGAGAGCCCAAGGGAATACCTGGGTTATGATTCCGTGGTCTCCTACATTTTTACTTAAGGGAGATTCCTTTCTGGCCCGTCTTATCACTCAATGGAACTTCAGCTTACGGATTGGCAACTTGGCTGGTTTTGCGCGTTAGATTTCTGGGCGCTGATTCAGATACCACAATCAGCTTGTCAACATAATTCTTGGGGACATGGTATCATTTGAAGACATGTTCCTTCTTTACTCCCACTCCCCAGGATCTGGCAGCTGAGACCAACCAGAGTGCGATGAAAATGGAATTGTCTCGGTCACGATCAAACCCTCCAAATCCTGAAAATCCTTCATAAGACGTATTTCACGTTTGACGGAATAATCCATGGGAGGGTGACGGCCACTCCACTGGATTCACGATTTCAGGATTCATAGCAGAGACGGTTGATGTCGCTGGTCTTCTGCTAACACAGACCGTAATTTTGAGCGCGGACATGCAGATGGCAGATGCGTCGTCATTGAGGGGGGCCAGGTGCTGACATCCAACAAAAAACTGAGCGTCGTCGTCACGGATATACGGTTTACGATAAAGTAAGAAAGAAACAAACAATTATACTTCCTTGATGCTCTCGTCTGCTGCAAAGATTGTGCTGGTCTAAAAAATAGTGTTCTGGAAAGCGACTAATACGATGCAAACACTGACCGTCAACAGCATCTACCAAATGAGCCCCAGATGCAGTTACTTAGGGGCCTATATCGGCATGTCAACACGCATTACAGTAGACCGGAAGACAAAGTTGCTGGATTACAGTATCTTCGACGAGCGCTTGGAGCGAATGGCTACCCGCGCAGCTTCATCGGCCTGTGTATACATAAACGTGACGAGATACAAAACTCAACCGACTCCAAGTTTCGGCAAACTCTTCCGTACGTGAAGAGCGTCTCGGAAGCCATCAGCAACTTTCTCACACCGCTGGGATCTGGAGTTGCACACGGACAGGAGGCCATCCTCAGGCGACTGGGCATGGGGCCGAAAGGCCCACTTCGACGGCAGAAAACGTCGGGAATCGTTTATCGGATCTGCTACAGTTGCAGACAAGGCCACTATGACGGAGAAACTGGAAGATTAATCCGCACGTGAGTGGCCAGACAGGTAGTAGCAGTGAGGAGGAATGACGCTAACTTCCAGGTCGCGGCTCATTTGACGGGGCCCGGCCACACCTCGCAAGATGTGATAACTGCGCGAACCGCAAGCTACATGAGTTACAGTTCTCAAGAGCACAGTTAAGTAACAAGCGCATTGAACCACGCCTGGGTAAAATAATTAACCACGCGGAGAAGGGACGCGGATGACTAAAAGTTCCGGTGACAGTCGGCCAAACTGCTGAATAGTCGTCATGCCAAGAATCAACAACGGTGATGAAATCACGTCAATTAACGACTCGGTTGTGGACTGACAAGTGAGCATCACATCCAATACGATCACCAGCAAAGATTATGGTGGGTCAAGACGTAGGTACCCAGGATAACGACAAATGTGACGCAGCACCTAAACCGTTATCCACAAACTCAGTTTGAGGAAAACTATCACTTCGCCTTCCTTGATGCCGTCGTCAGGAAAGCGACCAGTACGATGCAAGTACTGAGCTTAAACACCAACCACCCAAGTAGGCACAAACGAAGTTGCGTAATGAGAGCTATATCGGCGTGTTGAGCGACACTCCAATGAACCAGAAGACAAGATTGAGAATTGAAATGTATTTAAAGAGTACCCAGCTACCCGCACAAATTTATGAGCCGGAGCATGCGAAAACGGGATGGTAGACCACTTCGAACCGGTCCCAAATTTCGGCGAGCGCTCACGAACGTCAAGAACGTCTTGGAAGTCGTCAGCCACCTTCTCATACTACTTGAAGTCGAATTTATACACGAGCCAGAAATAATTATCAGGCGCCAGATAATGGGGCCCAAATACCCACTACCAAGACAAAAAAACTTCTGGAGTCCTCAACCGGATATGGTGCAGGTACAAAGAAAGAATTTGCGTCGAAAAAAGCAAATGATCGCTCTGGACGTGGACTGCCGAACATACAGAAGTAGGGAGGACGAACGACGTCGGGTGTCAGGTCACGTTTCGACAAAAGGGACCCAGACACACCTTAGAGTTCTTTGAGGCCGGAATTGTCACGGGACTTGACGACCTCCTGCGTATCGAGCAGTTTCGGATCTGGTTCTCCTGCCCGAATGCGACTAACGAACGCTTTTAAATAGGCACAAAAATGGAAATTAGATATGATGTTACATTTTGGATCCACAAGACACACTTTGCTAACCTGTGACTTTTAGGGGAAGAACATGCGGTGCCGTCACCCCAGGTGTCTGTCGAATTCCAGTCTACATCAAGACTTTGTTACCGTAAAGAGACGAGCCGAAGTGACCCGGACGGCCTTCAAGGTTTCATGCCGTCCTCTCCATAAGAACTTTTGTTTAACAGTTGAGGAGGGAGGGTAGGGATTAGTTCAGGGAGACACACACACATACCAGACATCCTCATTTAGTTTTGGCGTCCGGTAGAGAATTGTTGTCACAGTATAGCCGTCGTCCTGAGAACGGTCTCATGGAGTTACAGGTAAGAACTTGGAGCCAGGACGGGACGAGGTAGGCGTATCCGCCACGTCCTAGGGACGGCGTCCTAGGATCCGGCCGTGCCAGCCACCTGTGACCTCCCCGCTTCTAGTTTTCATGAATCCGTCTTCACCAGTTCTTTATCACCGTCTAGTTTTGCGTCCATTAGCAGAGCCACATGGTGTAATCGTTCATTATGCTCACTCAGTACACGCACTTGCTTTGCGTCAGCCACGAACATAGGAAAATCTAAGCAGTCCACCAGCTAACTGATCTGGTACAAAGTTCAACAAAAACTAGCTCCGGTGAGGCGGATTTGAACCACCGACCTAAGGATCGCTGCTGCACAACTACAGTCCTCCGCTCTACCAGCTGAGCTATCCCCGGATGACCACGACAGTGGAAACAGCAGAGTAAAACGGCATTTTAAAGTGCACAAGGACTGTTTGTGTGGTGAAGTCGATATCACGTGGAGCATGTCAGGACGTGCAGGCGCAGTAGGGGCGTTGATATGCCAAATGAAGGTCTGCTCAAATTATATACCGATGTTTGCTATCAAAGTCGTTTCCGAGGCTGCCTTGCGACTAGCTGCACTTCTTGGAATCGTAGCAGTCAATAGATTGGAATTGGAACTCCGGAGATTGTGATGCAACCTCAAGTCATTCTGACCAATTGCTAACGCCTGATGTCCTTGTCGTGTAAACATCAGTCATCGAGTATTCGTCCTCAATACGTCCAGGAAACACACCCACCACTAACAATTCTGACTTATTTTCTGAGAACATACTTTCTTGACAGGAATGGAATGTACCAAAATCATAAAGTAGCATGCAAACATGGAACGTCAGTTAGCTGTGTGAGAATGACAACTAGAAGCAACTAACTTGTGGTCGCCTTATGGAAGAAATACAGCAAACTAGGCCTATCACCTAGTCGTCAAACAACGGGAATCTTCCAAGAAAAAGACTAAGGAATATGCAGAGTGTATGCAAGAACGTACTGTCGAGTGCAGGCGGAGTATCTAATCTATGGATCGGTCTAAATGCACTTTGGAGTGTCAGCACATTCTGCCGTCATCCGGTGATAGCTCAGCTGGTAGAGCGGGGGACTGTAGTTGTGCAGCAGCGATCCTCAGGTCGGTGGTTCAAATCCGCCTCACCGGAGTTAATTTTGGCCGAGGTTTGCATCACTGCTGGTCTTTCTGATGTTTGTATCCATTCACCAGCTGACTGTGCGAGGCTGTCAGCCAACCGGTAATGCGATTCAGTGCGGCAGCAGATAAAGCCAAGTAACGCATCCACATGCGTCCCGCACACGATCCGGCCTCTGTGCCCCAGGCTACAATGAGGATCCCGTAATAGCCACTTTACGGAAGGTCTTTTCTATCTTTCTCTCGGTCCTGAGAAGGGACGATTTGTCACGATAATTGTGCTTGAACTTTGAACGCTACGACTTGTGGTGTGTCGGAGGAGGCCTGAATGCCGTGGGTCTATAAAATAGGGAAATGCGCATATTTACCTTGAGGGCAAAGTAGGAGCTATAGCGGTTAATGGAGATAATCTGAGCCAAGACCGACCGTGGCCGATAAAACTCTCGTTAGATTAAAGACAGGGTAAATACAGATTTTAATACCGTTGTCCTATATTGGCTGAGGTAATTTTCAAAATTGTTCTAGTGCGCACTGAAGGTTTTTTTACTCTGGTATTCACGCTGTCCCTAGGTGATGGAAGCTGAGATGTAAAACCGCATTTACATGGCAGATATCCCTATGATGACGGACGAAGTTCCGCTCTCCGCAACTATTCTTCGTTTTAATTTTAAACTCACTCATATGCTGGTCAGGCGCGATGCACAACTTACTCCGGCAACGATAGGGTGTGGTGCCCACAACTAACTTGAGCTAACCTGTTGACCGTGCCATACGTTCAATGGTGGTAGAGGATATTTGGCGGGTTGGGCAACACACAGGACGGAGAACAAGACGACACGGAAAAAAATAAATTTCCGCCGAAAATCTTATCGTACACTGTAATTTCGCAAAGAAAGTGGGCGTGGTAATTTAAAAAAATGATCAAAAAACAATTTTCAAAAAATAACGGATTATGAAGTAAGCGCCGCTGATAGGTTTTACATCCGGTCAGGATGGGAGAGAGATTTCAAACAATAGAAACGGTGAATAACATGTGTTGATTCCAGTTCC
>CACRXP010000347.1:266436-314653 GCA_902702965.1 Spirometra erinaceieuropaei | reverse complement strand
ATCGAATAAAATTCGCTGGGATGTTGGAGGGCATTTACCATTACTTCAGGTCCAATATGTGAAGCGGAAGCAGAAAGCACATAAAATCATAGGAACGTTTATTGAATAAATGAGGCGATGTCAACTTTTTAACAATTTCAGTGGGATAATATACTGCTCAAACAATTGTTGAAAGAAGAATCCACACCGAAGTTTGGGCTACGGTATTTCCATGCACACTTTCGTCGAGTGCCCCGCGAGGCCGAAGAGAGATGATTCAATGAATCTCAAAACATAACCCTCGTTAGATGTTACTTATTACACTATGACTCAAGAAGAAAATCGTCCCATTGCTGCTTGTGGCGTAAACAAAGTGGATTAAGGCATAGTAGTCTTTTGAGCAAAATCGATGATTCAGGTCTTTTACTTGCTTTGTCTATCGACGCTGAACTATGACAAAACGTTATCTTATCCTTTGCGGACCAGGGCCTCCACCCCCTAACTGAAAACCATGCTGAAAGCTTTGTAGTATGACCTCTTGTCACAAGATTCTGCTGTGTAATTTCCCTTTTCTGTAGAACAGGTGAGACAATGCTACTGATTAAGAGCTCTTTAAGACAACCTGACAAAGGCATCTATGTGTACAAATTGCGTTAGCTCCGAAGGCGAGCCACATGCTCGCGCTGACAGGGAGATGAAGGGGGGACAGTGAACCCTATGGATAATTCCCTAGGAATCAGCGCAAGCACTCCATCCGTTTCAGGAGATTTGTCTAGTTTCCGTCTGACACCTTCGCCAGAAACAATGTCAGTTTCAATGGAGGCTGTGTTTTGTCTCATTTTCAAACTGCGTTTGTCCTCAGATGACTACGCCTAGGGGCACACTAAAGGAAGTAAGAATTTTTGCCCTTCAGCTCCCCTCCGACAAAAACGCCGCCAAAAACTATCCTTGATGACTTAATCTTCCCTATGTTCTGCTATGAGATACCTTCCCTTATTGCCTCCTCATCTTTACTGAAGTCGAGTTATGGATAGTTGAAACGTAGTTCTTCTGTCAACCACGTTCCAAAGTTTATATTAGGGATGACGAATTTGTCCAGGGATAGTTTAAATAATTTGTCGCCTGTGGCATTTTGCGACGGGAATTTTGTCAGGCCATTCGAGGAACTTTATATTAGCTCAGGAGCAATAGGTTTTTTTGCTTGCGTATTCGTTTTACTTAACTTAGTAAATCAACATGAGATCGTTAATCCGCGCGCGGATGCCAATGAACGATACAAGGTTAAGAGCCATCGATTGTTTCATTTTGATCGAGCAGAAAATAATATTATAAATGAGGAGTATTAACTTGAATGGTTCCCAGTGACACAAGAGAAAGATGGTCGTAAAAACAAATTCCAGCGCCTCCACCCATATGCTGGCCTCTGTCACAGAGGAGGTTTTTGACGGGAAAACAGGTTTTCATCGATGTGATTATGAATGAGTCTTGAGCATACGCTGTCAACTTGGCTCACGCAGTTTGTTGAATAATATGTGACAGCTTGTATAGTAGTTTTGGGCATAGAAGTTACTAGTACTTTTGCAGTTTGCATAGCGTCTTAGCTGTCAGCTGCAGTCTCTTCATTTATTTTGAGAAAAGACTATCGGAAAGTTTTAGAAGGCTGTCACCGAAGTCTGACTTGGCCACTCACACTCAACGTTTGCTTTCGCCCGTCACGGTTTCTCATCAGAAATCAGGATTTCCAGTCCAGATGCTATGACCTTCACGGAACACGTTGTTCTCCTCAACCCCTCTTGCCGACGATCATCCGAATTTCTTGACGGACCCTTTCTATTCCGTTCTCATTTTACTCGTCGCTCGCCGTCACCAGAATCTTATTTCGGATGCTAGGATGCTGTGACCACATCCCTTGACGGTCTCGCCCCAGATCTGCTGCAACCCGCAATTTTTTCGTGCATTTATTTTGGCGCTTCGGAGTCACTTCCCCCCCTAACACAGATAGAGCCGAACAAGTCGGTCTGGGTTCATTTCCTACATGGCACATGATGAAGATTGTGGTTGCCTTATATCTTAAATCTTGAACCCACATCATAATCAGTCAGCGTCAATCAGCCGATGATTTCTTATCCCTGAGCGTTTTTCATTACCGCCCGCAATTATCATGGCTTATCATCACGATGAACTTGCACTGCTCTTTCGTATTCCTTCGCCTAGGAAATTTTTCTTCTGACTACTTCACCGGAAAAGTTTGTATTACCTGAACTCTCTCTGGGTTTTCCATTCGGGGGTTTTTCCTGTTTCGTCCATAGTTCGTCGTTTTACTTAGAGCATTCCATTAGGAATCTATGGCCATTAGCATCATAAATAGGTAAGATCGCAGTTGGCAACCAGACATTATAGGTTGATACTGTTGACGTACATACTTGTTATCGGTAGTTGTGCTTTCCTTGTCTAGGGAACTTGTTATCAGTAAGTTTCATCTTACTGAGTTAGGCAGGTCGCCCTTTTCGGTCAGGCTGTTGGGTATAGTGAGGGTTAGGGTTAGGCGTAGGTTAAGTTTTATGATTAGGGTTTGCGCCTTAGGGTCAGGTTTCAGTGTTAGGGTTAGGGTTTGGCTTCCCGTTAGGGTTACGGTTAAGGGTAAGGTTAGGGTTAAGATTAGGGTTAGGGTCAAGGTTAGGTTTATGGCTAGGTTTTGGGTTATCGTTGGGTTTTAAGATTTTGGTTACGTTTCGGTTTTGAGGCTTAGGGTTAGGCTTTACGGTTGCGGTTAGGGTTAAGCGTAGGATTTAAATTTCTACCATTATTCCACCTACTTAAAATTTCTAGCACTTTCCATGGTAACTTTACTTTTACTCAGAAACTCCAGCATTCCTCTACCAGCCATTCCATTTACCCCACCCATATAACCCCCTTTCCCACCATTCCCGTACGATATGGACCTGGCTGCCTGCCTCCCCATTCCTGACCACCCATAAGTAATTCATAGGAAATGCCAAAACTCTGACGTAAATACGTTTCCGTCTTTGTTTATCTCTTTCTTAAATCCCATTGCCAGACCAAGGAGATCGCTCAGCCAATGTTATTCTGCATATTTTCGCCATTTAAATCAATATTCACTTCGCATTGGCAGAGCCCTTCGTGTGCCTAACGATAGAAATTTTCTGTTAGTATGGCTGCCTTCGGCGCGATTAAAGCGATCCTTTTGTTTTCTCTACTGATGCCGTTTTGCTCGTTTCTCTTTCGTTTGTTTTCAATGTATTCATCAGTTGTTCAATTTTTATTCTTTCACCTTTTTCGCAGCCCGATTGAAAAACTCTTCGGAATGCATACTTCTAAGGGATATCTGTGACTGCGGCAGAACCCGCGCCTGCAGTTTGCTTGTCATAATCATCTTTGAGAACTTTGGTTTGAGATGTGGATTTAGATGTTAACTCAGCTTTCCGTAAAACATATTCCTTAGGAATGGCAAGCGACCAATCGTTCCTAGCAAAATTTAGCATACTGTTGGAGGTGGCGTAGGTTGTGGTTTAATATATCGTCGGAGGTTATCGACGTCGATTACAGGACCCCTTTAATTACCAGATTTTGTTTATGGACCCCCCGTGCGCGTATAGAACTGCCCTCAGACTGAATTATTTTTCCGTTCGTCCGTTCTACCTACTCTTGGGGGACCGACTGTTTTCCTACCCCGTCCAAAGGACTCAACCAAATTGGGATGGGCGAGGCCACGGCCCAGTCTGAGGTAATGGTCCTCCATTCATCTCTGCAAGCTAATCAATCATGCTATAAGGTTTTGCAGTTCAGGTAGCGTGGATACGCTCGTTTGGCAGATCGCCCTTTGGAAACGACCATACAAATATATGAATCCCCGTTAATTGTATTCGGAGGACTAGGATGAATAGCACCGCCCGTTTAAGTCCCAGGTGTCGGCTCTGCCGCATGGAAGGGATAGACGAAGACAAACGGTGGACTGACATCACCCCTGTTCTCCGAAAACAAATATAGGGATTCATCTCGTGCTGTTTTTGATGTTTGTGAACGACCGCCTTGATTGCCTCAACTGTGAGTAAGCAATGTTTGCCTATAATCTGAAGGTATGGAATTAAACGGAAAAGCCGGAGGATGCGCTGAGCTTGCAAAATAACTTGGATGGATCGCAACTGCGGTGGGATAAATGGCTTCACGAGTTCAATTTCAGTAAATGCCAAGCCATTTGGCTACGGTCTATTTACAAAAGATTATGAGATTTGAATGTCAGTATTTCATCGGAGGTCAACAATTCCAGCCAGCAAACGAATTAAGCGACCTAGGTGTGCGATAGACTTTCACTCTCAAACCGCCATCTCACTGCGCCAAGATAGTAAGGAAGGCTACGGGTTTCATGAAAGCAATCAGGAATTCCTCTTCAATTGTAACGAAGAGCTTTCCGGCCGAGTGTTTGAAACATTTATTCGACAATGTTGCGTTCAGGCTTGGCGCCCCTGAGCGAAGTAAGATTACTCCTTTTGAAGAACGCACAACATCTAGCACGAACGAACACTCTTGGGAGCTACCACTAGAAATGAAAAACAAAATATGCGAAACTTGAAGCACAAACCAACTTTTTCCACCACCGAGTGATTTAAGGGCGGAATAAAATGCACATTTTGTTGTCTTGGTGGAAAACGCCGAGGCTTTTCGAAGTAGACTTGACAAATTTCAACTTGATGCTCGAACATTTATTCGATATCAATTACTGACATAACTGTTACGTGGATATATGCCTGTTTTTCATCCGTATATCTGTTAAAAGGTTTTCCAAGGGCTCTGCCTGTCTCCCTTATACATACTGAATTATAGCTCCAAGAGAAGCTGAACAGTATTTTTCTCCGCTCCAACTGAGACTATTTCGAGTTGGCTACCAATTCGCAGCCACTGTCTTTGATATTGTCACGGGAATCGTGCGTACAGAATTACTTTCTACATTTCTCGAATGTTTTTTTTTCACATATCGAAATCCGCCAGGAGTTGAGTCAAGCATAGTTTGTTAATCAGCACAGTTCAGATGACATCGCAGACAACTCGCAGTCAATTACAGCATTTTTCGTGACAGATGGGGGGTTAAACTCACTAGTACTTCAATCGTTCGACCTGAGACCTTCTATCAACAAAGATTTAGCTAGAAAACAGCTCAGAAACTCAGCCATTGAAGTACAAATGAAACTCTGAAGCAAAAAAATTTGCTTAAACATTTAGTTGCATAACCGCGTAATGCGTATAATGCTGGTTTACCTTTAGTGCGAAAGCATTCCAGGTGAATTAGATACATAGCACGAGACGTTAGCGGAGATCTAAAATGTGTTTTCGACTACAAAATATTAATTGGGTAGGGCTGTAATACTAATTATCCTGTAAACTTTCAGTCACGTCAGGATCCCCACTTCGGAACGAGCTTCCTTTCGGTCGCCCGCAAAACTGCATTCTGAACAGGAGGACTACTTAAATGGCATGAATTTTTCCAATCTCGTTGCCCCTATAAACGCATACATATTTTACCAAAACCTTACGCAAAAATCCCCTCTTGTATTCACTTGGTGGCAGATTATGTAGCCTTCAAATTTTATGCTCAAAGAAGAAGTATCTTTCGGGTAAAATAGAACTTTTTTGTCCAACGGGATACCCATGTAAACATTTAGGGAGTCAAGTCCGGTAAACGTACGGTTACGATTATTCATCACCAGGCCTGTGCAGCGATATGCAGGCTTTTTGGATTCCCGAATAATGCTAAGCTTGACCTGCTGTAACAGTTGCGTTCAGGGTAGCAAAACTATAAGCTGTATATTTTATGTGTAGGGAAAATCATACATTTCTATATGCTATTGAGAAGACGTTACACAGGACTCATAAAGTTTTGAAATGGGTGTGGACTACGTCGCGTTTTTTACAATCGACATTAATAAATGGACATCCCAACTTGGCGTGGACATGAACGTGGGTCCCTGTCTGTTACTGACCTTGGTCAAATCATCTAGGCTTTCTTAGAGAGCAACCGCATTAAGTGTCTCGACTCTTGCTTGCAGAGGTACCAAAAGTACCCAATTTCATGCTAAAAATACACCATTCCGTCCAGGTGTGAACATTGAACGGCTGGAAACTCCTGACTACTGTTTTTTCGATACTGGAACGTCTGAAAGTAACACAAAACGAGAAATGTGTTGAACAGTTTGTAAATTCGCATTGCTACATATACACACCAGAATAATCCCTTTTTTCAATAATTAGGGCTGACCGAAAAGCTCTCGTCTTCGAGCTCAAAATGTGCGCCGCTTGAAACTTTCAGTGTGCCAACACGACCGAATTCAAGGAGCACGTCATAAAATCGCGGTGCGCGAGGTGACTGATGGAATTCCCAACTGTGACCAAATGAAGTTTGGATTTTACAAACTACCCAGTGTACATACGCATGTGAGCCTCTTGCATACGCCGCCAGGGTGCACAAAACTTTTATTTGGAATATTTATCCTTTGTAATTTGTTACTAATAAAGTGTTAGTACAAACTACATGTGACTCCATGACAGTTCGAACGTCGATTTCGACGATGTCCACCGTGTGCCCCACAGCTGCAGCAGCGGTGGGAGCAGGGACGGTGACTTACGCAGGGGTTTATAGTGCCAGTAGACTTGCGTAGCATCTACCTACACTCTCTCCTCCTCCCCCGCCTGGGCCCGGTGTCAAGACAGAGTCAAGAAGACCGGAGACGAGGGAGGCCGCAGGTGGATGGCTCGGACGGATCCTCACCTTGGCGTTCCACCACACCCCCTGGTTCACACAACAATAACACTTGACGTGTCGGGATAGTCTCGGACTCAAGTCACTCGTGCAGCCGAGGCCGCATGGGGACCGAGTCGAGATGCACACTTCCCACTTGCGTGGGAGGCGGCAGTTGAGTGCATGAGGTGTGTGAGGGTTGACGTCTAGTAGGGTGATGATGTTAGGAGGTAGGGAGTGAGGGAATGTGTGGTGTGACCGGCGGTTGTCTACCGCAGGTCGTTGTGGATGCGCATGTGGCCGAATAGACCCATGCGATGCGTGAAGGTGCGAGGGCAGTGTGGGCAGTGGAGGCGAGTGCGGTGAGTGTAGGTTGGTGCTCCAGGCACTGGTTCGCCAGACTCTGTGCGATGGATTCGCAAGTGACCGACCAGGCCGTTGTGTGAGGTGAAGGTGCGGTCGCAGTGAGGGCAGGTGGGGGGTGGTTGCGGTTGCTGTGTCGTGCTAACTAATGCACTATCAGCGCGACCTACGACCCACTGCACCGACGTACGTTCTGCTAACGCTCGGGAGCCTTGTAGACAAGTGGCTTTCGCGAGTCGTCTGTCACTCTCGGGGTAGATCGAATACCGAACCGCCCATATGGACGTCGAGTTTTGTGTACCTGATTCAGACTTTCTGTCCAGCACCGTTACAGACAGCCATGAATGACAAAAAACGGATAAAGTTCAGGCCATAGTTTCTACTTACATACAAGGGAAAACAGTCCCAAAATTCCTCAGGTTGTTAAAATCAGGTCAAAAAGTAATGCACCTGTCCCAGTGCCCTTTTTCCTTAATAGATCCATAACACTCCATAACACTGATAACACGGGTAGGCTACAAATCGCTGCACACGGTGAGATTGAAAATGTAAAATTGGGCATGGTTATTCGGAGTAACTGGTCTACAAAAACTGCAGATCACTTAAGAGTTGGTCCTATGGAGAGAAGAGTAAGGAATGTATCACAAAGGAAGCCCGCCAGCGGATTAAGACAGCGCGTCGTTGGCGGTTCCGGTCAGGGGAAAAAGGCACGCTCGGCTAAACGATCTCCGACAGCGTTTTGGGCGCTTTATGGCTTCGCTTCGGCCAGTAACCTGTAGAATAGCGCAAAAAGATCATTTCAACAGGACAGTAGAAAAGTACGGCTGCCGATTGGCAAGGATTTTATGTCCATAACGCAGCCTGGAGCCAAACTGGTTTCTTGATATACTATGAGGGTCTGAGCTCATACAAAGGTCTCAAGTAACTTACTCGGCATAGCGTTTTCCGCAGAGCTCAATGTCATAAGGTGATCTATTCACATGTCACCCCCTCACTGCTGAGGTTTGATAAAAATGTTGTTTGTTTCGACTCCAAACCTTTTCGGACGGCTATATGGAATAACCAGGACGAGTGGAAAATTTGACTGTATAATAAGTAGACTTCAAAGCCAACGGCAATCCATTCTATGAATGAAACGTAACCAGGGGCGTTCATTTCGGTAGAGTCTCTAGTGTTCTCCAGAATCCTGACCCTGAGATTGGGGCGAAGGTGTTAAGTACTGCTCCTCGACGCCAGATTAAACACCTGTTCGTGTGGTGCCCCCCTCTCCGCCTCGGACCCAGACTTCCCAAAATCTGCCTCCGGCATTTTATCGATATGCCACTTATAAGCAGATCAGCCAGGAGAGTTCGGTTCATATTCCTACTCGAATCTGTGGAACACTGTAGCTTTGCTCTAAGTCAACTACTGCCGTTTGATTTCGCCATTTCTAAAATAAAACGAAAGCCCCTAATGGACCACGATCATCAAGAGCAGTAAACTTGTTTTGCATCTCCGCTTGCGGACTGTGGTCAATATTTGGCCCCCTAAGCAGGACATGGAAATAGGAGCAACTCGGCCAAGTAAAAACGGTGAACCTGCGCATAATTCTAGAAAGGACGAAATATTCCTGTGTCCAAACCCCAACAATAACCCTTGTATAAAACCAAACCGCTGCCCTAATCTTGACCCTAATCCTGGCCTAAACCTCGAGCTTACAGCTATCACTAGCCCCTACCTTAACCCTGAACTGGATCCTGGCTTACGTTACTGTTAACTTTAACCTTGAACCTAATCTTTAACTTAACCCTTACCTTAGATCCAACCCAAGGTTCACATAAATTTGGCTCAAAAACACTCCTGTTGCAGGCGATCCCTGTTCTGATGTCCTGTTTAGACACCCGCGTAAGTCAGTCCTATCGAAAAACGTCCTAAAAGACTATTATTGTGCCTGAAGAACCAACAAAGCGATCGAAATGTTGCCATCAGAAAGTATGTAACCGTCGTATTAATATAGTAATTGTTAGGTTCAATCTTCGAGGCCCTTTACACATGCTGCTTTACAAACTTCGTGAAAATCGCCCTTGTCAGAGTGGTAAACTACTGACGTTGCTGTCATCCTATCTTCCAGAGGTATGATTAGGTCAAGCTGATCGGGAAAGGGGGTTGAGCTTAGGAGCCAATCTAGCGTCCATCCCGATCCAGGCGATCCACTTTTCCATGTCGGACCAGACTTTACATGCGCATATCATAAGCCCAACCATGAAGGAACTATCGCAGCTTTGCGCACAGTCTCGGTGACTAAGCTATCTCTCCCATTGGCAATCTTCGGAGCCACTAGGTGCAGGCGCCTAGGCAGATTAAGTGTCCTGTAGGTAGAATTTAGTTGCTGTTGGGAGCAATTCGTGCCTAATGCATGCAATCAGAGCGCGCGGACCGCAAGCCTACTGTCATCCAAGCATCTGGTCAAGTCATGGATATCCTGTCAGCATTTAAATGGGCAGCTTGCTTGGAGGATGATTTGGTTCAGATTTTAGATCCGAAGGTGGATGTCTGCATCCTTCTCTACGTTACAGCTTACAGCTACCGGATTGTGTTGAATAGGGGATAGGGGATAAAACCAGTAGAAGCAGAGAAGACTCCCGGGAAGAAGTCGCGAAGAAGAAGAAGACGCGATCGCTGGAGCAAGGGCCATATTTGCCTGAAGTTTCGGATATCTGTTAGAACCCGCCATCAGAGACACTAGCAGATACACCAAAACTACACCAACATTCAACACCCGTGATGAAATCGCAGCAACTAACGACGCGAATGTCGGCCATCGAACAGTCATCACGCCCAGAACAACAATCCCAGATGAGGGAGAGATCCGTGAATTTACATAGGTATGCGATCGCATGGCGACTGCATCCTATAAATACTGCTGCCCCTTGTGCATGAACTACCCCTATCTGCTATTGTGTCTGATGATGGGTTCGTGCAGGAGTCCGAAATTTCGGGCGAATAGAGTTCTTGTTCCAGCGATCGTGTCTCGTCCACGAGTGGATAAAAATTAAATTAAATTAAATTATTAAATTCTTGGGTAGGTGCCCCTCTACACATGAGGGTACAATCGCGGCATGGTCCAAAACTACTTACAAGTCAGACCCGAGGATTTCTAATTCGCAGCTAGTCTTCACTGACGGCCGTCTCATTGAGCATCGAATGTGGAGTAGCCCACAAGAAGACTAACTGTAGGCCTTAATTGTGTTTTCACAAGATATGAGATTCGGAGAGCATCACCACATACTGCCGATTCTACTAAGTCCGTTTTACTCGGAGAGATGGTCCGACACAAGACAATACGATATTCATGCAGAACAATTTCCGGTATTAACAGGACCAAAAAAGCTGCTAAACACAGCAAGTTTTTTCTCAAAGCACTCCAGATTGCACTCGACTAAGCAGCGGATGTTCGGCGAGTCAGAACCTTCCAGGTATGAAGCGCCAGATTCAAATAAACTACACCGAAATAAGCCCGTCATATAACAGTAGAACAGTAATTTTAGAAATCAGGTTAGGAGCTGAACGGCATTCGCAGATTCCTGTGCAAATATGTACAGTTACAGTAAACAAGTTCTAACCACACAATTCTCGAATGTTCCATCAGTTACCGAGCGTAGGCTGAAGCTGGTAAGGAAGGTCGTGCGTCCCTACCCTGGATGCGAAGCGAATGATTGCGTTGTCATTCAAAACCTAACAGACGGACCTCTGATACCAGATTATGCGTCAATCATAATTAGGCACTGAAATTGCAGAACTCGTACCTTCACTCCCTCTCCTAAACATGTAGTCATTAATTATGCAATGAATGCTACGTTGCGCCACGCCATAGTAACGGGTACAAAACCCTGCGACAACACAGCGGTGCTGTTTGAGGTAGGCGCCCAACACATTTGAATAACATCTGTATACTTCCTTGTGCTGACTGGCAAAAAAACACTAGACGTCTGGACACGAAGTATGGACTTTGCGCAAACTTAACATACAACAGTCCAAATAAGACAATGCGAATTACCGTGTGGAAGTATAACCCTGAGTTTTGGGAATCGAGCTACGAGAGGGTCAAGGAGGAAGTTCAGCTCGAGCAGCTTGTCGAATCTAGTCTCCACTCTTGACTTGAAGGAGGACAACACCGAGAAGACCCTAGTCAGTTGGGCGTAGATACGTGCTAGAGTGGACTTTACGGTGCTGGCGTCCAGAAGACTGTTGGGACTCATGGGACTGCCTGAGGCGGCGCCCAGTAGGTCATTCGGGGAAGACACTCGTCGACGAGTACTACTAAGCGTGCGTTGGTTGCCGCCACAGGAGAGGGCTGTTGAGGGCGGTATTACCGGTGATAGGGCCCTCCGCCATCGCATCGGCCATGGCAGGGCACCAAGGAGAGCGAAAGCGATCAGAATATGCCAGAGACTGTGCATATGCGTGTAATTGGATTTCATTTGGGGCGAAAGGAATATTGAAACAGCAGTCAAGGAGAGAAGTACAGACGGTAGGAAGCTGAGTAGGAGCCACTGAATCGGCGGGAACAGTCGTTTCAGTTGGACAGTCCGGTAGATCTGAGTTGAGAGAGAAGAACATCGAGTGGATGGCAGTAAAAAGGGTTTCAGATTTGCAGAACTCGTAATGAGGGTGGGAGTTGTATGGCAGCACCTCACACATCGGACTACTGGGATCTTAGTCAACAATGAAGGTAACTAAAGCCTAAATAGGTTGTTGTGATAGGGCATAATTTGGTTAGCTCTGAATGGAGCTGACGTAACCCGAATGGAGAGGCCTTTTGACTAAGGGGTTTGAATACGTGATGGCGGGTTAGTGAGAAACCAAAAATCGATCGGGACAATTGTCATTTATGGCCAATTCCTGTCCTTTTTCAGTGAACTATACTCTTGGGCTTTAAGGATTGTGTGCGTCTGCTATGCCATGATTCAGCAAACCAGGAACCTCAGAGCAGTGGCAACTGACAGGCGCCTGATTCCCTACCGGGAGATGTGCTTGCGCTCCCGCTGCACATCTAGGTCGTGTGCGCGGTTGCCCAGTGACTTGTAGCATTCTCTCCTCTTTCTGATACGTTTTTTGTTGCTGGTTAAAAGTCTGTTAAAGTGTTTGCTGTAAGCGAGGGAGTGTGTGATGGTATGCCTAGGTGCGGGTCCGGCCGTGCCAGCCGACCGAGCTCTCCCCTGCCTCTGGTCTCTCTGACTGTGTCTTGAAAGGTGGGGGAGGATGAGAGTGAGGCAGATGCTGCGCAAGCCTACTGCCACTATAAACTAATTTACACACAAATCACTGTGTCCACTCTCACTTTGCTGGGAAAGTCACGGTGAATATCGTCGGCGACGACGATCGAACTGTCATACTCCTGGGCAAACAGGCACACTTAAACCCAGCCGATGATCCAAAGTTGAGGTTTGAGGGAAGTTTCAGCAGCGTAATGGAACCAAGGCTCGTAACTGGGTCGCCTCAGTGTGGGGTGAAACGTGTTCTTAATTCGAAAAGATTACTTAATGAGGGTTATAATGTTAATCGCCGTGTCGCACAATGTTAAAATATTTCCTTCACGTCAGGATGCTGGCTTTCGAATGAGCTTCTCATCGACCACTTGCATATACTACGTTCCGCAAATAATGACTGCTTAAGTAGCATGAATTTTTATCACCGATTTCTGATGCCCTTATAAATTCAAATATAGTCTATAGAAAAGATGCATAAAATAACTTATTTTTTTACTCATTAAGTAGAAAATTTCGCATTGCTCTGATCTTATACTTCAAGAAATATTATCATTCGGTTTGAGAAACTTCCTTGATTCCTGAATAATTTTGCACCCGACTTGCTGTTACCCTTGAATTCAGAGTTTCCAAACTAGAAGCTGTATGCTTTCCGTGTAAGAACAATCATACAGTTCCACATGTTACTATGAAGAGGACACACTGAGTTCATGATATCTTGTATTTAGTGTGGATCAAGTTTTTCCGTTTCTATGCAGCATTAACAAACGGGCTGATCTGTTGCGGTTCCAGTTGGACATTTCACGGTCCTGAAAAATTTCATAACCATAAACCTTTTTGAAGTTAAAAACACTCTTTCTTCAAGCATGAAATCCGAAGGAGACGTAATTAGCTACAAAATGAGCAAAAAGGGAATATTTTTGTGATTTTTTTTCTATAATATATATTTCAATTTATAAGGGAATCGGAAATAAATGGCAAAATCCATGCCACTTAAGCGGTCATTTTTACGGAATATTGCTTACGCAGGCGGCCGATAACCAGCTCGCTCGAAAGCCAGGATCTTGACGTAAGTCGGATATCTCGGTATCGTTCAACACGTTAATTAACAAAGCAACCCTACTTAATTAATCTTTTCTGATTGAGAACGCATTTCAGGATTTCGGTTACCATTTCCTGTAATAGCACATTTACTGTATATGCATAGAAGAAAAAGGACAGAGTTTCATAGATGAACATACCCAAGAGGAGAGGAGAATGGTAACAAAGGAGACGACCGGTATAATATGGAACCAGGGCGAGTACCGCATGACCTGGACGGCCACAGTGAGGGCGAGCACCGTCACAACAATAACGATCTCAGCCAGGAGGACAGGCAGAGCACTAGCGGCGAGGGCTGTCACGGCGATAGAGAAGACGCCGCCGAAGAAGTCACAGAGTGACAGAGTCTCTAGAGGCAGGGGACACTGCAGGGAAGTGAATCGCAGGAGGCTGACCTCGGAGGCATCGAGACGATAGCTCGCGTCTCCGTCACTGGCATAGGAAGGCAGGTAGGAGGGCAGGAGGGGTGACCCTGTCGCCGACCCCGGTGCCGTCTTGTAGCCAATAAGCTTGTACATATCGAACTTAGAAATAGCGAATCCGCCGAACGAGTGATGGGCACCACCAAGCACGCGGTCTGGAAGACTGGCCGCAATCAGTAGGACGTCCGTGTCACAGATATGGTACATCTGGAATAGGCATCAGTAAAGCGAAAAAACCTTCAGAATTTGCGGAGGAGGTTTGAATAAAAAGGAATGAAAAAAACCAGAGGGTCTGTACATTGGCAGAAGACAACAAACTGAAATAATAGATTCGAATAATTTTCACTGTCAACTGTTGTCTAAAGTGCCTTAATCGCAGCACTCAGCCCCGTTAGTATATGACTGATTATTTACAGCAAATAAAGCGGAAGCTGCTATTCTACTTTTCGGATATTTGTCTCCAGATTTCGTCTTGGTACTTATTTATGTTATAAGTGGCGATACCAGTCCAGACCGGATAGTTAGGGCCACCTTCTGTGGGATGAGAAAAACAGGTGACGGAAAAGGAATAGCATTTGAGGAAAAATCAGAAAAAATCTTCCGGCTTGGCCGGGATCAGCGCAGAAGGCAGTATTCAAGTGTCGACCGAAAGACAGCAAAGTAATAGGTCTGTGAGATCTTAGAGAGAATAGGGAACATGACTAGGTCCAAACTGGATTTTAGCACTTATGTTTTAGTAATCCTTACAACGACAGCTGTTCTTCGCAAGTCGGCAGCAAAGTCTACGTGAGAAATAAACTTAATCGTGAACTTCGCTCGCCGAAGAATCCCAAAAAAACTGGCTTATAAATCTAACGAAAAGGACCACCGTGGTAAAACTGTTGTCTGCACTGAAGAATGGTACACTGGAGGTATCATGAAGCGATGTCAAAGCGAAACTCCCAATAAAACTGCAAAAAATCCATAATATGGCGCCCTGAGCCAATGAAGCAAGAGGCCAGTCAAACATTTCTCAGGAACAAATTATTTTGTAGGCTGTAAAACGAGCTTCGGAGACAGGAATAAAAATTCCTGTACTTCATCTAAATGGTATGAGTTGGACTTTAGGAAAAGAGCAAAAGTCGACGGACGCACAATTGAGAAAGACATGGTGTAGCTGTAAGCCAGAAAGGGTATCCACAGACGACGAACGAAGGCGAGTAGTATAGCAGGAATGAAGGCGAGGTTGCTCCAAGCCAGCCACCGAGCTGAGGTGGACGGACCAGGCCAGATGGTGCCGTTGGGGCGAGGAATGGCCGGACGACTCAGCATAGTCAATTGACTTCTGCCTACGGAAGGAGGAGTAGAAGGATCGGGAGGAGGCGCAGGTTGCTTAGGCGAAGCGATTGCCGGTGGTTTCACCATGCAACCGAGACCGGCCCACCCTGGCGGACAGGAGCAAACGGAAGTGAAGGTGGACTGCTGCAACAGTTCTCTACACAGGCCCTCCTCATCGCGCGGCACGTCTTCAAAGAAGTCCATGTCTCTGGGAAGGGGCTCCTGGCTGTACCTGCGGAAATGCGACCGGTGGCGTTCCAACCACCAGAGAGGTTGCCAGTTGCAGACATCCTCCGCCTCTGAGGCAACTCCCACGGTCTACAAGATGGAACGGGAAGGATGAAATTGACTGCCAGGTAGTTTGAGCTATAAGGAAGAAGCGTTTCCGTGCCATGCCATTACACTGTCAGTGCTGCATCGAGACACTAACCTCCAATAGAGCCTCATTCACCAATCGTTTCGCAACAGTTTTCGGGTGCTCTTAGAAGACATGATACACGAGACAGTTATTTCTTTCTAATTAAGTATCCTGGGATGCTCATTACATATACGGTAGATGACCTAAATCAGGAAATGTCGAGATCTGTATTTGAGTTGCTAGGACGGCATATATTTGGTGTGGTTATTTTTGATTTTAGAACTGATCGGAATCAAAAAACCTTTTCTAATGAAAATGTCACGCTATTTCAGTTTCATTGAGGTGAAACCGGCCAAGATTAGGCAAATTTTTGCGTCGTTGGATATCCACGTAATTTCCGATTCTTATAAGTATCCCATATTAACACCTTATTTGCACACGTTGAATTACAGAGGAAAGCGCATTATTCTGATGAATCAGGAAGCAATTTGCTCTTTACAAATTCCGTTTATCAAAACCGTAACGTTTTATATCGTTAAACGAAGTAATAAGCTTGTTAGACAGTGTTTGTTTTACTACAACGGAACTAGTAGGCGTAAAGATGTACATATAGATTGCGTGCTACATGCTGCCACTTTTATTCGTCACGGCGTGAAGCAAAGATGTCAAAACAGTTTCGAGCCCTCCCCGCCCCCTCTGCTGTTGTAAAATACCCTGGTCAAAATACGTTATGAACCAGGTCGTGTGGTGTCACGCCTAGGTGCGGGTCCGGCCGTGCCATCCACCTGCACCCTCTCTCGCCTTCGGTTTTCTTGACTATATCTCGACACCGGGTCCAGGTGTGGGAGAAGGAGAGGGTGCAGCAGATGCTGTGCAGATCTACTACCACAATAAACCAGCCCACGTACCAATCATCGTCCCTCCTCTCACCCTACTGTGGAACACACGGCGGACATAGTTATTCGAGCTGTCGTGTGTGCGTGTGTGCGCTAAATTATAATGAGTCAAACTGGCACAACAGCAACATCACCCTCTCCTCACGTCCGCCAGGTGCCACTGATAGGACTAGACCCAGGCGACTGGAAATGAGACAGGATCCAGTGCCTGACCTAGTATGACTTTCCTCCGCCCCCGTAGCGTGTTACAACATGACCCGTCTCTCTACAAGACACATTTCAAATTTTATCCATGCTGGAAAAATGAGATGACCTCTCAGATAGCCTCGTCTGCCAGTGGATGTAGTTGCCGAAACCGCTGTTCAGAGCATGGCTTCGTGAAGCCGCAAATTAGTGTCGTGAGCACGGGTGTTAAGACAGTGCTTAGTAGCTCGAGAGAGGGCCGGTTCGAACGTTTACTCCCTGTCTAGCCATTCGAACCCCGCCGTCAGACGTGTGCACACTAGCAGTGACGCTCAACGATCTAGCCTGATCTCAGAGCCAGACCTGCTCGTAGTCTATTGTCCTCATTTGACCTCTTATTCAAAATGCTGGAAGTGTTTCACTGACGGGTTTCCCCCAACCGTATTGGTTGTTTAATTATCTCTGTTCCTGTAAGTAAACCAAAGAGCAATACTGATTTAGTTATATTGGTCAGATTCCTGTTTTTAGGCAGTCTTTTTTAAAAAAGGCCTCTTAGCAGTATTCTCCCAAATTATGTCTTCTTTGCTTCCTAATGACACAGTACATACCTGATTGTTCCGCCAGTCGAATTAACGTACCAGTCTGTTAGGCTTGGCTGTGCATAGTGCACAATTGATCTGGTCTTCCGCTAGAACCTCCAAGATGCTGCTTTTATGAAGGAGGTTTATCAAATTACCAATGTATTCAAGTGAGAAGTTTGAACGATTTCCTCGCGTCTGACTACGTCTGTACGCGAGAATAAGCGATTCCAGCAGACAACTTCGATGAATCCGAAAGTTTGACGTTTAACACACTAAATTTTGCTGAGAAGATATGATTTGACAGGCCATCAATGGAATTTATCGCGGACAGTAATTGAGTCTCCCACGGAGGAAATCGGCGGAACCTGAATGCTATTCAAAACCGTGTCTAAACGTTCGGAAATAATAATCCTCGTCCATCCCAGCGTCCAGTGGAAACGCCGTCACCTCGCATGTGAAAGACCGGAGGTACGATTCCGCTCATTACAAAATATGCACTCATGACGAACTCTAATAAGGCTACTCACGCGTCTCGTGCTTCTATCCTAGGAGACGAAGGGAGAACTCTGGCAAAAATACCTTTAAGACGCATAGACATAGTGAAATGTGACTGGAGTACGAAGTAGCTAGTTATTAGTACTCATCATAAAATATTCAAAATTAAGAACCTATCGTACTACAGGTGAAGGACCCAAAACGAGGACCGAATTGGTGAGATTGACGCACCGGAAGTCTGATTCACTATTTATAGGTCCACGAGCCGGTCACCGGTGGGCCCACCTTCTGGGGCAATGATTGGCCTCGTTTACGATGGTCAAAGGATCGCGTACGTGTGAAGTTAGAGGAGTGAAATAAAGCACGTAGTCCCGGATCACGCACCATCGCGTTCGATTAAAACGCAAGACCGAAGGTCACAGTAACATTTAAAGATCCGCCGGAGGTTCTGACAACATGTCTTACTAACTGGAACGAAAATACGTATTTTGAATTTATACTTTCTTCTTACTTACTTACTTACACCGTGAGTTGGGCAACGAGACTCCGGACCCAATAATGCTAGGAAACGCCGAAGTATGACGGCTTGATATATACAAAAAGACCCAGAAGGATGGTAGCAGCACGACATAAATGGGAAAAATTGTCTCTGATTTACTGTAAGATAACTCTTCAAAACAAGGTGGCCATGTGTTACGCATTAGTTCCCCTTAGTTTTGTTGGAAACAAAGACAAATGAAGAGGAGGTTAAGTGACTAGGGCTCACGTCAGCTAGAGTCCCGTTAATGCTCTGCAATGTCTCCCCTGTTTCCAGTTGTAGACTAACTTCCGAGGTACCACCGGAGTCCTGAGAAGAGGTCAGATCGAAAGGAATGGCGACTGCGTGCCAAGGCTTCAGGTGTAGGAGATTCTCAAGGTTTGCCAATTTTGGCTACAGGAAATAGAAGCGGACAGAGGTGTAAAAAGCGCAGCTATACACAAGAGTAGCACGCTGAAATAGGATTAAAAGGTAGTTTCCCAAAAGGTTAGGAATGTCAGTCTTTTTGAGTCTGAAAATCCAGGTTGTCCGGTCACTGTCGGAGGCAGTTTGCTGTATGGAAAGTTTTTATTCCGACTAGCGCACTCAAGGAAGTATTACTAAAATGCACACAACATTTGCAGTTTCTTTTCGACAATCAAATATATAGACAAATAGATGGAGTTGCTATGGGATCGCCTCTTGGTCCTCTCCTAACCGATGTCTTCATGAGAACAGTAGCGAAGTGTCAGTTAAACGACCAAATCAATAAGCTAAGGCACTACGACCGCTACGTTGACGACATCTTTGCAATTGCCAACAGAGAAACCGACATAACTACCCTCTTGGATGCTGTAAATCAAGCACATCCGTCGACCAGGTTTGCGTTGGAGGTGGGAAGGGCAGACCCACTGTCTTTCCAAGACGCATTTCTAAGCAGAAGAACTGACAGCAGCATCTGAAGAAGTGTCTCTCGAAAGAACGCCTGGTCTGAATAATATACGAACTTCTACAGTTTCGTCCTCCTTCAACAGAAACGTAGTCTGATCCGCTGTTTAGCGCAAATGGCTAGAAAAATCTGTTCGGCAGATAGCGTTGATGAGGAACTTAAAAGGATTCAGTACCTGCTTCGCGAGAACGGGTATCCTGACAGATTTACTGCAAGGAATCGTGCCGAACGACCGGCAAAACTCATCATACCGACCGCAGAAGAAAAAACTCTGATCCTCAAAGTTTCCTTTTAAGGGAAAACGGTGAGTTAGCTCCTGAGAGGCGCCTTGAGCAAGCCGTTTCACGGACCTTTCCGGCAGCAAGAGTTCAAGTATTGTTTTCGACCAAACCCGTCTTACGCGGGGAAGGCAAAGAGAGGCTACCAGCTCAGACCACCTCCACGTGCATTTACTTCTTTACTTGCTCATGGGGAGCAGACTACATTGGTCGTAGGAGTCGGCGCCTATCCGCAAGAATACGACAACACCTGCCGGCCTGGTTGAGGAAGGGTAAAGTAAGGAGCATGCACAGCCCCATCCTCGCACACATGGTTTATTCTAGGCACCATGTGGATTCCAACGAAGCCTTCCGTGTGATTTGCAAGGTCCCACCTAACTATCCTAAGCGACTGGGTCAGCGCTTACTGGCAACAGCAGAAGTAGCTGCCTCCTCTCCTCTCCCCCCCCCCACTCCCCCCACTCTATTCACATACCCCGCTTGTATGGAAGGACGAACCGTAATTGATTGCTCTTATCACTCACACGCTCAGTTTGCACCTCGTTCACATATAAATGTACAGGTCAGATGAAAATGTATTGAAAGCACGCGTAAACTCGCCAAATGCTCTTCTGAATTATTCCTAAGAGTCAAAACCCAAGAATGTGTGTTGGGACAACGCCCGTCTGCAATGACTTGTGTCTTGTCGAGACAACTTCATTATCTAAATTCTACTCAAAATATAGTCTTAAGTGAGAAACCTCTTTTTTTTAAAAAAATATGGAATATAATGACATTGCACCTGAAGAGGCGATTCGTCTGTAGCTATCTGCTGTCGTACAAAATGAAGAATAAAGTCATAAATGGTGCAGGTATGAGTAAGGAATCACTTTCTAAACCAAAAAGCAGAAGTGGAAAGCGAACGGGGAAGGGACCATAAGGGCTCATCCCTGGCCGCGTTTCCACACAGATAAGAAAATGAATTCGCCCAAAAACCGGGTTACATATGAACCGAAGCCTCGGATTTTAAATCAAATACCTCAGAAGAACTCTCCACAGGACTGGTTGGCCAGCTAACGGAATTCGAAGGTGCGACAACCCTCGTAAAAGCTCACTATACTCATAGTAGGGGTGGTAGAGATTTCAGCGTAAGCAGACAATGGTCGTGGGCATACAAAATGGCCGATGAGTTGGTTAAGGGGATTAAGGCAACCTGCTGTACAGAGTGAGCAGTCCGATACCTGCCGGATTAAATACGACACAAAGGACACTAGCCATGCTACAGACGAGGGTATGCTTATCGATCAGATTACAAGTGAACATGGGAGACCGCGCACCTCTCGTGCAACCAACCAAACTTTCAGCGGACGAAGCAAGCTCGAAATGTAGTTAAGAGATAAACTCAGTAAGACCCTTCATGTGTGGACAGTTAAGCTTGGAACCAGGCACTCTCAGTCCTGAGTAGGAATGAGTCACAGCGTTAGCTGTGGCTATCTACTGGGGCTTTATGGAAGCATAAGGCGCGCCAGGTTGTTTACTGGGGAAACTAGGCGCTGGATAGAGGGAACAGCATTTGCAGAGTTACCTGGGAATTTACATAATCAATGCCTAGAAAAGATCACGCTACCACCAAAAATTACGCACGCGTAAAACATATGGAAACGTATAAAAGAAAGAGACGTGAGCCGGGTTTTTCTCAAACACATGCACTGATGAAAAGAAGGGGGACGATTTTTTGAATTTTTTGCATTATCATGGTTAAGTTGGTGTCACTAGGATATGGACAGTCTGCATTATGCAATAAGGAGATCGCAAAATCCCTTCAGCACTATATACACAGTTACACTTGGGTAAAAGAACCTTTTTATGTCTAAAACGCTTTTTATGATAAATCAAAGAGGCAGTAAATCCACAGGGCCGGAAAACGCGTCCTCCAACAGCATATACAAATGCGACCCCCGAAACCGATTTTCTTTCAAAAAAAGCATCTCAAACAAATGGCCTTGTCAGAGTCAGCTGGCACTTAAAACGGGTGTTAGAGTAAACCCCCGAAAGGATTTCCAGCATGCAAAGAACGCTAAAAACGACAATACCTACTTTTTAGCATTACAAGGTACCATACTAGCAGTACAGGTACAGTAAGTGACCGATCTCATAAAATGTTGGCCGAAATTCTGGAATGCGTTTTCGATTAGGAAGGATTTCTTAGGTAAAGTTTTAATATTGATTATCATGCAGCATAATTCTATGGTATTTCGGACTTATCAGGAGGTGGGCTTATAAACTAACTTCTTTTTGACCCCCTGTAGAAACAGCACTTGGAAAAAATGACTACTTATGTAGCATGCGGTTGCCGCATTGATTTTCGACTGTCTTATAAACTTACATATAATTTTTAGAAAACGTGTCCAAAAATATGCTTTCTTTAGGTCATTTGGTAGAAAATCACATTTTATTTACATATTATACTTGAAGAAATGGTATAATTAGGTGTTTTTAATTTTTTTCAATTATGAGATTTTTCAGACCATGCGATGTGCGTACATGCAGGATCGCACATGTCCGTTTACAAACGCTCCACAAGAAATGTAAAGCATGTTGTCCGTATCCATTGCAAAATTTTATGAACTCTATATAGTATCTTCCTAAAGGCATAGAGGAATTTATGATTTTAATTTCTCAGAAGGCATGGGTTTTGTAGACAGAAACCACTAAACGTCAACGCAATGGCTGCTCAGGCTCAAAATGGTCCGGGAATTGGAAAACTTTCTAAAAGCACAAACGTACGCTTTCTTTGGATATAAAATATGAAGACAATGCGATTTGTTGCCAAATGAGTGAATGAAAACATATTTTGTGCGTGTTTTCTGCAAAATATATTTTAATTTATAAGACAGTCGAAAAACAATGTGGAAATACATACTACTTAAGTAGTCATTTTTGCCGAGTGCCGTTTCCATAGGAGGCCAAAAAGAAGTGCATTCAAAAGTCGACATTCAGGCTAGTCCAAAACATTATAGGATTATGCCTCATGATGATCAGTATTACAAATCCACCTAAATAATCCTACCTAAGCGAAAACACATTTCAGAATTTCGATCAACATTTCATGAGATCGGTCACGTTCTGTACTAGCTAAAAGCCCAAACACGCACGTTCCGCTGATATTCTACCGCTGCATGACACAGCTTCGGGGGGTTCGGCTCATCAGGGGGTCTCCCAGCATCCTCCGTGTGCTTTCTGGTAGATACTCTAGTTTGAAGATTGTTTCTCCTCAATTTCCTCGGAAATTAACTGCTAACTTATAGTAAGTCAGTTTGCACTAAGGTCAGTAGGCCCAGACCGAAATGTGATATATGAATGTTTATGCTGAGGTCCATCAGCCACAGAGGGATAACCGGTGAATATTTATTAACTGCCGTCAGGCAGTTATTAGTACATCCTACGCTACCTACGCTATACTGAATGCTTAAGAATAACAAAGCACACAACTTAAATGGCAAAACATGTTTTTAATCAGCTTAACAATTTACCATCCTCACTATCAACAACAAACTACGTCTTGCTTCGTCGTCAGCCCAAGGGCACTCAAACTGCACCGGTGGAGGTATTCCGATCTAGCAACATAAGCAAGACAAAACCTCGAAAACTGACTGGACATTTAAGTCAGAAGGCGAAATCATGAAGCTCCGCTTTGGAAAGGACAGCACATTGGATTTCATGAGTTTTAGAGCTCCTCCAACAACCTATTTTCAAGCATCAATATCCCGGAGTCATCCAACATATATGTTCGTAAAGGAACACAAGTAACTTCCTCGGTGACGCAAAGTTCGTAATGAGGCCAGAAGTTTACGTGTCATAGGCGAAGAAAAAAAAATAGAGCAATGGAGATAATCATTCAATGAAAAGGGCATTTGGACCGGTTCTCGGGTCTACTAAAAATATACATGGAAAGTAACGACAAAGCCAACAGATCGGGAGGGGGAACCAGTAAATAGAACCTGCCTTGTAACATCGTCGTGACACATGCTGTACTCAAAATCCAAGGCGTCTCCTAGATAGGGGAACACATGGTTGGCAATTTAAAGATCGGCCGTCAGTCAGTGTGTGTACAGACTGGTAGGCACAATGCGTACCATAAACCAACCAAATCCTGATGGACAGTCAAGTATTGTGAGAAGGGACCTCGGTGATCCAAAGTTTGCTGCACTGAGATCTCAAATGTAAACAAACTGTCATCATATGAGGATAGGGTGGGACTTCACCACGCAGTATTTAACACCAGCCACGACCGCGCTGAATGCCGCTCAAAAGTCATCCACGCGAGTGTGACCTCGCATTGCATATCGACCGTAAGCAGCGGTCTGGGGTGGGTGGAAGGAGGTCTACCGGCCTCCATAGTGAAGTCATAAATGGCGCTTTAGCGGACGCTCGTCGCCCTGCTATCACCCTCGTCTGTATACTGCCTGCCTTGAACGCCTAGGGGTCCTCGGCTGATATGGCCCTTTAGGACCAGGTACTCCAGAGAGGGAAAGAGAGAGAGTCAAGCTAGGGGTGGTAGATGTCATGCTTGCATTTCAGGCTTTCGGTGTCTCCTTGACCCCGTAGTCAATTCCAGGTCAATTATTTCCGTATCTTTGAACGCGAATGTGCGTCTGTTATGACACTGTTTCGCCAACGACGACAAAACTTCATATTTTTCGTCATTTAGGCACATTCCCTCATCATTTTTGTGCTCGTCTACCGGTTTGTCTAATACAGTCTGCTCGGCAGAAACTACACCCGAACCGATAGACGTGTGAAATTTGGCTTCCTAGCACGGGGTCTTTAAACCTAGGAAGCGTCAACACGCGGGGCCGGAGCACCGACAACGGTCATGTGACCACCCGCATGGGCTGCAGACCTTCGGGAATGCCAATTTCTGTCCTGCAGTCAAGATGGGTCAGTGCAGGCCACTCTTACGTGATTGAATGGTCCCCATTTCGGCAGACATGACGCGTGGCTGTAATGCAGTAGCGAAAGCGGTGCTCGATGACCAACCGAGTCGCGCGCAGAATTCGGGCGCGCAGTTTGAGGTTGAGGTACCACTAGCTGATGACAGCAAATAAGCCGAAAACGACCATTCCTGTCTTTGTCAGTAAACACGTCTCGACCTGAAAAGAGCTGGGCATCTTCCAAAACTTTCTTGGCCGTCGAAGGACGGAATTTTAATATCGGTTTGCGCGGTCTTCAGTTGTAAACCGCTTCCATGCAGGAGGATTTTGGTCTCCGGCCATAATTTGCGTAAAAAGAGTGGAAAGTTGTGGAACTTCGTGAAAGGTCAAAAAGTACATAAAATTTGATTTTTGTCAGAAAAGCAGGATTATACAATTGGTTTGAGCATTGAGATTACTGAGGTCCGTTCTCATCAGCAGTGAACAAGCCATTTCCGGAAAAAGAAAGTCGAAAAGCATTAAAATAGAAGAAATGAGGAACATAGGGGAGGAGTCGGAAGGCAGAACAATAAAAACACATCTTCGCAAACACCGGTTTTTGATAATTATAAATCTTCCTAAACACCACGCGGTCGAACTGAGGGCGCAGACAAAGGGGTAGTAATGGCTCGAAATTAGGTTAAGGTCAGATAGGGAAACGCAGCTATGTAATTTCCGCATTTCATGTGACCTGAAATAAGTGATATCTAATCGTCTCCCCTAAACTTCATAGATCACGAGGAAATGGCCAGAGTTGGGAGGTGTGCATCGCCAAAGGCAACCGGCACAAAAGAACAGGATAAAGGGAAATATAGATAATAATTTTTTTATTATTCGGATCTCAGTCGACGCCATGTACGATTCACCTTTACGAATGCAATCAGAAGAGGTCTGATAGGCTGTACCCGGCAAATGTATCAATAGATTGTGATGAATTTCCCCAGTTAATCTAAACAGTTTACTTTTGACACAAGCAGTGCATTTTCCCATTTCCTTCTTCATGGTAAATAATGCTGCCGACGTTTTTAATATCCAGATGCGTTGGCGTGTGCCTGCCGATCAATCTGTTACCTTCCCTTACTGACGACTCTAATGCAGCTGTCTAGTACACTTAAGAGTCAACCCTATAGACTATCGTTACCTCCAACGTTTATTTCTACCGACTGAACTTTGCCGCTGCCTTGTTTAATTTCTTACGAAATAAATGCGCGACTTTGGAGTAAATCCTTCAGAAAAAAGGCTTTTTAGGCACGATACGAATGCTTATGTATGAATATTCGAGCTGATGGCAGCTTCTGAATGTTACGCAGCTATTCCGCAGTAACCGGGGGGTCTCGGCTCGAATATTCATATAAAAACGTACGAACCGAGCCTGGAAACTTTGTTCTGAGGGATTAACTTCAAGTTCGCGCATTAATAACCTCGGAAATAAAACAAGACAGCGTGGAAATCGGAGTTTCTATGCCGGAAAGCATATAAGAATCCTTGGGGGCCCACCGGTGAGCCGAACCCCTAAAAGCCGCGTAATGCAGCAGCACAAGATTGGCAAAAAACGCAAGTCATTATGGTCAACCATTTTGCATGTCCGTTCACTTTCAATGTAAGTCGTTACCTACAGTAACTTTCGGGGTTAGGGGATTTTTCGATAAAGCCCAAAATAAACGCGTAGGCTCACATGTGACTGCCCTGGCCCATTTCCCACTACATCCGACCCACACACATCAAAAACTTACACCAGGGCAAACATTCCCACAAGTGGAGTTGCTACCTGATGAGAAAATTGAAAGGCGAAAGGCAGCGAGAGATCGGATCTGGAGAGAGGAGACCAGGTGGTGCAACGCGGCAGAACCAAACTGCCGGGATCAGCTTCATTGAGTGAGTGAACCGCGACAGGCTGGAATGCGCCTCCAGCCTTTTCACCCCCACTGTCCAATGTGAGCCTAACGACAGTGGTCGTTGACGTGTGCGCCCTTCGACCGTAGAGGGGTGTCAGTTCGATCCACGAGGCGTTCACCCAGGGAAGGAGGGCGGTGCACGCAGAATCGTTGTCGTCGTCCGGTATGTCAGTACGAGGCGGAAAACGGTTGTGACCATTGATTGGCGGACAATCTGTAGAGCAAAAAAGAAACAATGAAGTGTCGATAGGCGAAAGAAAAATGACACAGTCTACTAGCATGGTTAAAGTATTATTTGCTGGTTAATCACCAGGGAGCGGCTAATCAGAAATATCGTGTGTTTGGCACATGAGTGTCTCGCAAACTTACGAATATATTCTTATATGGTCTTCGGTAACGACGGGGTGTAGGACCCACAAGTAGATGGCAACTACAAAAATATACCCTAAAACTCAGCGTGACTATAAACATCCCTTATTATTCCCCGTTAGCATTGTTTGAAATCTCCTTCCCTTCTTTACTAAATGTAAACTTATCAGCGGCGCTTTGCATAAATTCTGTTATCTTTTAAAAATCGCTTTTTTTATTTTTTAATAAGCGGGCTCACTTTCTTTGCCAAGTGACAGCGTAGAATAAGACTTTCGGCAAAAATTTATTTTCTGTGTCTTCTTGCTCCCCGTCCTGTGTGTTGTCCCACCCGTAAAGCCCCCTCTTCCACTATTCAACGTATGACACGGTCCACATGCTAGCTCAAGTCACTTGTGGACCTATACCCTATCGTTGCCCGGTTTACGAGTCGGTTATATTCACCAACCACAAGAAAGAAAATCGAGTGAAGCCTGTCGAAAGGGGCTCCCTTGAAGTTAACTACTTGGATATGGGAGTAGCCATATCCGACGATGGAAAAGGCCGGAAATCTGTGGTCCGGCTAACCTAACTAGAAAATAAACATTATATCAACTAGGGAAAAGTATGTCACATTCTACAAAAACATAATGGTCCTACAATTTGTTGAAAAATTAGTATTGTTTTTTATTAGGAGGACCAGTTTTCAGCATCATAAAAGTGCAACGGTCAGTGGTCTACCATCGAAAACCCCCGGCCATAAATATACAAATAACTGCTAGGGAGCTGCGAAAAGTAATACTGTCCAAAACCTTTCCTTAAAAAGAGGGCGCGGTTCGTGAGGAAAGAACTGAGATCCACAAAATACTTTATCGGTAATGCAGCAATTAGAAACAATGATTGGAAAAAAGCAAATGTAGCAGACCAAAAAGCGCTATCTAGATGTTCGAGCACTTTAGGAGGATGGCTATTTTGCAAGTTGCTTTTAGGAACGCAGTGTGGGTATGCAACTGAAGCAAACTACTGAGACCATGAATCAGGAAGTTAAAAAAGTGGTGGAAATTCAGTCCCATTCTTGCAAGAGTCTCGCAAAAATATAAAACTGCAGCGGTTAATGACTGCTTGGGGAACTAATGACGGAAAAGTTGTCCCCGATGGCCCTCGGCAGAAATAAAACTGACTCCCACAATAAAATGGAGAAGAAAGTCCATTAAGGTTTTAATTTAAAGGCTGCAGTGGGAACATCTTAAAGCCATTGCAGTCAGAAAAGGCATAGCTGGGCTCAATTATACAACTTTTTTTCAACTTGGGCCAAAACACAATTTTCGGGGCTTCCTGCAATGATAAACACTTTTCCCAGTATCAAAGTCAAACATGCTGTTGCTTGCTCTTGTATCATGTCTACTGACAAAATACGCTGTCTTATAACAGCACAGGGATGACCTACCAGACAGAAAAACCCCTCTAAACGCTTATGCATATGTTGGCACACCCAGCGTGGGATAATAACAAACACGCACTTCCGCCTACGTTAGCAACACCTTTTACTGCCCTCTTAGTCACCCAAACAGTTGCAGGCTTGCCTTTGTTAAACAATTGTTCAGCCCGACATACTTTTCCACCAACGGAAGATTTCACTCGGGAGAGGGTTAAGGTAGCAACGACTGGCGCACAGTGTGACCACGCATTTGGCATTCTGTTTTTGCTGCCAGTACCTCCACTACTGACTGCCTAAGTCTGTGCAACATCCCGTGTGGGCTGTAGACTTTAACGCCGAAAAAAGTCCCGGAACCAACCGTATTCTCGGCGACAATCAGGATAGACTGAGGAATTTTGCGGTACAATGTTCTCACTATTAATTTGAAACAAGCATAAACAACACAGCGACACGTAGCAGTTAAGAAAATTGGTGTGAGTCACTGCCATGCTATTAAGAATATTTGCAGTTACGACTTACGATATGAATCTGTGGCTTAGTGGTGGGGCCGAGTACGAGTTCATAGACCTCCAGTGTGATTGGTGGGGAAGGAAGGGACCATGAGGTCTATATTGAAAAATCCATCCTCACAACAAATCAGCGCCCTCCTCACCATAACACAGTTGACGCGTTTGAAGCTATTACGATGCACTAAGAATCGTGTCTTGGAAAGGTGCCGGAGTATTTAGGAGTGACCGAAGGACTGTGAGTCAGGCTACAGTGATTTTTTCTTACTTTTCCACTTCCACGCATGTGAAATCCGAAATGTCCTTAAAGTAGACCGTTACACGTGGTGGGGACCAGACCGTGTATGAAAGCCTAGGCTGACTGTTCAGGTTTGTCAGTCACTGGGCACTAGTCCACCTCTGGTCGTCTTGACGTTGTCTCGCCATTAGAAGGAAGATAGGGAGAAAGAGTCGGACGAGATGCTTTGCAAGTCTGCCCCACTATAAACTAATATACGCGCAAGTCACCGGCGTCGCGCTCACCCCGTGAGACAGGCCGTAGCCTGCGACAGATAAAGTGTTGGTGTGTGGTTAATCGACGACGATAAATAAGTCTGAGGTGACCAGGTGACCGACAAATAAGTTACAATTATCGAGAAAATTTCTTTTTAAGTATTTCTGGAAAAATCTTTGTACAAGTTCTGTTCAAGCGCCTCACATCACAAGTGGAATTTCTTCTTTTCAAAACTTAACGTGAACACCAAAAAACTCTGAAACCCTCAAAAAGAAGGAGAGCTAAAGTGCAGTGTATAAATAAATGCAGAGGTAAATTTAACATCTATATGAATTGACCACGCGGCTCTGACTTTCGAAAAAGCTGACACAAACGATGTGAGTTTAAGGGAGCAGCCGAGAAAAAAAAGAATAAAATACACTGTCGCTCGTCTATCATTTCAGATTCTCACTGGAACGAATCACCAGAGAGAGAGAGAGAGAGAGAGCCAGAGACAAGGCCGTTTCGTCTCGTCTGTTGTTCCCACTTGACTGGAACCTGGCTGCACCCTTATCTGTGTCTGTCTCTTATGAAGAATTCATGTGAGAATCGAGAACGTCGGGCAAATATGTGTGTGGCTGGATTACTGGCTATTACGGAGTGTATTGACACGCCTAGGTGCGGGTCCGGCCGTGCCAGTCACATCCGTCCTCCCTCGCCTCCGGCCTTCTTGACTCTGTGTTTACACGGGGTCCAGAGGAGGGGGCAGGTCAACGTTCCTGTGCTTACTCTGCTGTAGAACACACGGTGGAAATCGTCGGGCACGACGGTCGTGCTGTCGTGTGTATGCGTGTGTGTGTATCGGGAAAGTCTCAGACTCAAGTCACCCGTGCAGCCGAGGCCGCATGGGGAACAAGTCGAGATGTACACTTTACACTTGCGTGAGAGGTGGCATTTGGGGGCTTGCGGTGGGTAAATGTGGATGTGTGGAGGGGTGGCGGTGGTGGTAGAGGCAGGGCAGGAGTGTGTTATGGGGCGGTGAAGCCGACGGTTGTACACCGCAAGTCGTCGTGGATGCGCATGTGGCCAAATAGTCCCATGCGATGTCTGACAGTGCAAAGCCGTTGCGGGCAGTGGAGGCGAGCTTGGTGGGTATAGGTTGGTGCTCCAGGCACTGGTTTGCCAGTCTCTGTGCGATGGATTCGCAAGTGATCGACCAGGCCGATGTATAAGGTGAAGGTGCGTTCGGAGTGAGGGAAGACGTAGTCCTGGTCCTCACCTCCGGATTCGGAGGTTGGTTGGATGGTGTCTGTGGTTGCGTCAGGGATGGGGTGGTGTTGTCATACGTAGCAGCCGCCAGGGCGGCCGTCGTTGAGGCAGTGCAGAAGGAGGAGGAGGGGAGGATGATGATGATGATGATGATGATGATGATGATGATGATGATGATGATGATGATGATGATGATGATGATGATGCTGCTGCTGCTGCTGCTGCTGCTGCTGGAAGTGGTGGTTCAGAAGAGTGGTCAAAGTTAGTTAACGGCGGAGGGGACGAGGATGAGGCGAGCGAAGTGACGACGGTTAATGCGGTCCGAGTGGTGCAGTTGATCCGGAGGTGTCCAATAAGTTCAATTCGTGCCCGGAATGTCCGTTGACATCGAGGACGCGTTGGGAGCGGTTGTGCGTCGGCGTTGCGTACTGGGCGTAGCTGTGATTTGCGGGCTTCGCGTTTAACTTTGGCGACGATGTGGTTGGCCTCATAGATCGCAGCGCCTGTCTTCACTGTCCTCCTCCAGGTTGGTCGGTAGAGGGCGAGCGCTTCCCAGTTGGCCGGGTTGATTTGCAGACGCTTCAGGTAGGACTTCAGAGTATCCTTGTATCGACGATCCGTACAGCAGCGTCGGCAGGATGACGGCCTTGTACATCTTCGGCTTCGTGCTCATTTGGAGTCCGTGACGATTCCAAACTGTGCTCTGCAGGGGGCCGAAGGCTTGACCGGCTTTCGAGATCCTGTTGGCGACTTCGTCATCGATCTTGGTGTTGCAGGAGAGGGTACTGCCCAGGTACGGAAAGTTCTCCACCACTTGCATTTAGGTTTCGTTTACACTGATTTGCGGCGCGTTGGGAGGAGTGGCTGTGCTGGGTGGCGGTTGATGCATGATCACCGTCTTCTGCGTGTTGAAAACCAGACCTAAGTTCTCGCAGATGGCAGAGAAGAGGCCAATGCGCCGTTGCATCTCCTCTTCCGAGGTGGTGTTGAGGGCGCAGTCTTCGGCGAATAGAAGTTTGTGAACGGTGGTTGTGGATACGCGCGATTGGAAGTGCATCCGCTGTTGATTCAGGAGGTGACCGTCCGTCCTGTAGGTGATGCGGATAGGAAGGTTTCTGATTGACGCCCCACTCGGCCCATGCAGTTCATCGCGTTGTGTATGTGTGTGTGTATGTGTCTGGGGGGCCAGGTCGTGCTGTGGCGCAAGCAGGCATGGTCAGTCGATCGTGCCAGCCACCGCGCCCATTCCCCACTCCAGTCTGCTTACCGGCTCGGACAGCGGCTGGGGTGTGGGGATGGGAAGGGAGAGTGAGGTCGACGATTCAGCGCACTTTCTCCTCACTAAAAACAATCTGACGCGCTTGAAGCTATCACGGTGCGCTAAAAGCCTTGGCTTGAAAGGTTGCCAACTGACTGGACAACTAGGACCACCTTGACTGGTGGTCTGATAGTCAAGCTGCAATGACTCCTTCTTATTGTGGCCTTTATGGCACTCCAACTGTGTGGGATCTGAGCCGGGTGTGGGCGGCACGCCTAGGTGAGTCTTCGGCCGTTGCAGCCTCCATATGCTCTGTCGTTGTTGGTCAAAAACCTGGTTATTTGTTTTGTGGACAAGGGGATATGGAGTGGAACGCTAAGGTGTGGGTTCGACAGTGTCATCCACCTGCGCCCTCCCCGTCTCCGGTCTTCTCGATTCTGTCTTAACACCGGGCTCAGACGGGAGAGGAGGAGAAAGTGCGGATAGGTGCAGCGCAAGTCTACTGGCACAATAAACCCCTGCGCAAGTCTCCGTTCCTGCTCCCACCGCGTCTGATGTGGGGCACACGGTGGACATCGTCGGAGCCGACGGTGAACTTTCGTGTGTGTGTGTGTGTTAAATTATACTGAGCCAAACTGGCACAATAGCAACCTCACCATCTCCTCACGTTCGCCATGTGCCGGTGATAGGACTAGGCACAGGCGACTAGCAATGAGACAGGGCCCAGTGCCTGACCCAGTATGACTTGTCCCGCCCCCGTGGCACGTTACAACATGACCCGTCTCTCTGCAAAACACATTTCAAATTTTATCCATGCTAGAAGAATGAAATGACCTCTCAGATAGCCTCGTCTGCCAGTGGATGTGGCTGCCAGAACTGCTGTTCAGAGCATGGCATCATGAAGCCGCAAATGAGTGTCGTGAGCACGGGTGTTGAGACAGTGCTAGTAGCTCGAGAGAGCGCCAGTTCTGACGTTTACTCCCTACCAGTCTATCCACCTCAAGACGAACAGACGTAGTTTAGCGCCAGTGACGCACACATTAACTTAATATGAAAAAATATTGTTCTTCTAGCATTTTAAAGTCTCTGGTGCTGTAGCGGTGTCGCAACGGGTGCCTCTGTCTGAAGAAACAGCACAATCGACAATTGCTCCACCTTATTTCTTTGCGATACTGAAGGTTTACCACTCGTCTCCACTTAGATGTGTATCTTAGTTTCACGCCATCAAATATCCATAATTAGAAGTTTATGCTGAATTGTACGTTAATTGGACCTACACGGAGACCGAATTAGCCCAACACATGCATTCATCGGGCTGCACATAGTCCCTGCCGGCCCCTATCCATAGAACGATTGGTACGTGGCTGCCTAGCTTTGTCAGTAACAGCGCCCAATCGTTTTCTCAGTTCGGCCTGACTCGGAGAACCAGCTGGTGCATTGGAGTGCGGAAAGAGAGTGAGGCAGATATTGCGGCAGAATTCGCCATCAAGGCAAATCGGCGCATTAATAATCATGATGAGTTCAGCGCACCTGAATCTGTCCTGATATGTTTACCAGTCGTTTCTGATAGGTTGCCAACCGAGGTGGATACCTCGGTCTTGGATTACCCCGCAGTGACTCCTTCTTAGAGTGGCCCCATATGCCCATATGCAAGGCCCACGATCCCTGTAATGAAAGTGTGGTACATATCGAATTAGTGATCAGTTCGTGTGTGGCACGATCACATTGGCCGTGTAGCCTGGACAGAAATTGTGACTACGGTGGCCTGGGTTTGTAATGACAGTTCGGCCGTCCATTTCGACAATGTCCACAGCAGGCCAGAAGCAACCGCGGTGACTAGCACGCGGATTAGTTTATGGCGATAGTAGACTTGGGCCATATCTACCGCACTCCCTCTTTCTCCCTAACCTGTGTCCGATGTCATGACAGAGTCAAGAAGGCCGGAAGTAGCAGAGGACGAAGGCGGCTGGCACGGCCGAACCCGCACCTAGACGTGCCACCAGGCGCCCCTGATCTACGACAGACACTTGACCAGGATTTTAACACAAGGGGGACAGCGGCATGGATCCCAGCTCCCACCGCGTGGGCCTGCGTGTCACCACACCCCGCCATACACCATCTGACCACAGCCTACGCTTGGTCATGATAAGGGCTCGTGATACCGAGATGGTGGATCACATAGGAAGAGATAGGAAGGTGAATGCATCGCAAGTCTGAGTCACTATTAACAGGTTCACGTACGGGTCACTGATGGGCCCACCTCGTGGGGACAGTGGTGGGCCTGATTTGCGCGCTTGTGTCTGTGTGTGTGTGCGTGTCCATAGGGGCATACGAGGTGTCGGATTAGGAGATACACAATTTAGGAGTGACAAGTCGTTATACAAGCCTTTCACACGTAGTGTAGAGTAGTCAGTCTTTGCATAATTGCGCTGTAGAATAATGGTGCGATCTCAGTTTCTGAGGGAGACGAATTAAATGCCAACAATCACAATCAATGGAGTTGGGAAGATTATAAGAAATAGTTTCTAACAGGCAGTAATGCTAGAACAGTAATAAACTGTTAGAACGAAATGCTAAGACGATATGGATCAGGTGACATTATGATGTTTGGTGGTATACTGGTCCAACTTGCTCTTAAAAGCCACGACAGATGTGGACATGACGATATCTTCAGACAGAGCATTCCAAGCCTCGACCACTCTGTTGGAAAAGAACTCTCACATTTCCAGCCTGGCGCCAGTCAAACGTAGTTTAAGTGGATGACCTCGGAGGTTCGTTGTGGTCGCTAACTCAAAGAAGCCAGCAGGTATGAGACAGCAGTACTGACCGCGCATTATACGGAATGTTTGTATCAGGTCAACTCTTAGTTGTCTGTAACAGAGGGAAATGGCCGAGACTGGATGGCCGTGTTTCGTAGGGTAGTGAACCCTGTCCACTAACGAGTTTGGTTGCCCGCTTTCGAACTTCCTCAAGGATGCGGAGGTCCATAGAGATCCCTCCTAGACATCTCAACAGCCAACCACGTACAAGGCAATAGTTCTATTAGCCAATGAGTTGGTTTGATGCAAGGTGGACACCGTGGCTGTCAGTGAGATCGGCTTTTATAAACAACGACAACTGGGCGAAATATGGGTGAGATAAACTTTAATCTGTAGCTGACTTCCGGAGGAAGAAGAGTGAGAGGCAGAAGTTCAAAAAGACATCGTGAGACAACTGTCACCCTTCTCACAGGGAGTCAACGACCGTTTTATCACAGTAATGCCTCCGAAACTCAATAATATATTTCTCACTATTATAGGCAACTAAGCCTGGAAATGACAAGCAAAAATGATACCAAAGACAAAATCTACAAGGACCTGCACTCCGCCTTCGTTTCTGTGTCGAAGATAGATAAACTTATTATCAAAAGAAAAAGAGGCGTTCACCAGGAGAGGTGTATTGGGGGTCTGACGTTTCGAGTAGTCGTTTCTTCTACCCATCTTCCAAAACTGAGATCCATGGGGCTAATTTAAGAGACGACACAACAACGTCAGTCGTGATGGAGCATAAGGTCATCGTAATCTTCTTAATATCAGCATCGTTGTTCTCGTTCCAAACCGGAAGGGGACAATGAGGAAAGTCAGTAACTGATCTCACGAAATGTTAGCCGAATTTCTGAAATGCGTTTTCGATTAGGGGAGATTACTTGGGTGGGGTTGTAAGACTAATTATCACGCGACATAGTCCCATAATATTTCGGACTCGCCAAGATGTTGGCGTTTGACTGCACTTCTTTACGACTTCCACGCAAGATAGAAAATTACTACTTGAGTAATATTAATTCTACACATCGATTTTCAATGCGCTTATAAATTAAAATATAGTTTAAACAAAACATGCAGAAAAGCATTTCATTTTGCACTCATTGGATAGTAAATCATGTCTTCTTCACATTTTGCACTCGAAGAAAGGGTATATCAAGATTTTAAAGAACTTTTCGAATTCCCCAATGCATCTCAGTCCGATCTCCCGTTGCATTCGCGTTTGGCGTTTTCAATCTGCATGTTGCATGCTTTTTTGCGTATGGACAATTATATATCTTTTTATGCCCTTAAAAAGATACCGTGTACAGCACATTAAATTTTGCAATAAATTCGGGATATGCTGTCCACTAAACGAGGAGCACTAATAAACGGACAGGTACGGTGCTGTATGAATGAATGTTACGCGGTCTTAAAAATCCCATGATTAGAAACTTCTCTAAAACCAAATGAACTCTTTCGTCAAATATGAAATCTGAAGAAAACGTGATTTGCTACCGAATGACTGCAGAGATTAGTATTCTTACGCATGTTTTTGTAAAGTACGATCGCGTTTATTGCAACCCTACCTAAGTAAACCCTGCTAGCCGAAAGCGCTCTTCAGAATGTCGGCCGAACGTGTGTTCAACTTGCTAATATGGGCATTCCTGTTGACATAGAGACAAAAGTACTCCAGAACTAAATGGTGACAGGCTGAAGCCTAGTCATAGTCTGTGGGACACAGTCAAATTCTTTGTCTTTAAGGCCAAAAGATACCCTTCCCTCGCGTATAAAATTTAAGAAAGACGCAATCTGTTACCAAATGAGCACAAGAACGAATAGTTTTGTGCATCTTCCGTATAAAATCTTTAAGAATCTATAATTGCACCAACATTCAGTGGGAAAAATCGCACTACATAAGTAGCAATTTTCTACCGAGTGGGATTTTAACAAGCGACCAGAACGAAGCGCATTCAACAGTCGGCAACCTGGTGTGACTGAAATATTCCAGGTTAATGTTTTACGATAATCAATATTACCACCCTAGCTAAGTAATCCTTTCTAATCCAAGACGCATTTTCCAGTTTCGGTTAACATTTTATGAGGTAGGCCAAACACTGCAGAAGTTTTCGGTAGATTTGAATAATTTATGTGACTCAATTATGAAAACCTCGGCGGTTTCGGTGGGGTTTGACCCATGACAGCAAATTAGGCGGGCAACTTGAACCAAATGTGACCAAATTCAAGGCTCTCCGTTGGGACCTCATAGCTCAGGTGGTCAGAGCGTTGGCTGCACACAAGCCCAGCACTTGCCGTCGTGGGTTTGAACACCACCAGGACCGCCGAGTTTCTCAATGGTAGAAAGTCACGAGGGCTGGAGATGGGCGCGGGCATACCAGTTCAAGGGGGCTGAATCCACACCTACGAGTAGCACAGAGATACATCTACAGACGAACCGACGGGGTGGAGATCACTCTTACAATCAATTCCGGCTAGTTCCGTCACGAGCGGGTTAGAGAGTCCAAATTCAGGAATTTCTAGACACAACAGGTCATAATTTCCGGTATTTCAATGATATCCTTGTCAGAAAAGTTAAAACAGCCGACTTAGGTGGAGTGATGGTGAAATTGAATAGCAAGCAGCACAGTTCAATCGGCAGAAGCGTGTCCGCGAAGTCAAGGAAGAAGTTTAGTTCAATAAGTTGCCGTTAGATGAGAGGATAGTGCTCTGGGGACTCCTTAGAAGGAGCATATAGCAGAAGTGTCCTCATGCAAATGGACATCTCTAAGGATTGTACCATAGGACACGAGGGAACGAATATCAAACAAGTAAATTTCCACAGTTGAAAAGAAAAATTGGCAGGTTAGAGTAGCATTCAGGAGAGGCAAACTGTCTACAGCTTCTCGCAGAATAAAAATGAGCTTCTCTAGTTTTTACTTCAAATTCATAGGCGTGGGCGGTCATTCTAGACCCTCGCATGTGCGTCTATGCATTTAGCTACTTGTGTGGAGCAAGATACGTCGATCAGACGGATTAATGACCTTTTAAGAGGATTAAGGACGCCTACTGGCGTCTGCAGCGAACGCTGAGAAGATAGTCACTTTGGGGCCAATCCTAGGACACCTGGTTGAAGATGGAAATCAATTTGACTCTAAAAAAGCCTTTTGGAGTGGTTTATTGAAAGGCAGACTGCTGCAGTCACTCAACCAGCACTCTCATCAGGTAAAAATAAGGGCCGCACGGATAGAGCCCAATTTTCCGTGTACAGAAGACCCTGGTAAAAGTTCAAAACCTACGTTGATCAGACATGTGTAACACCTCCCTATCCTCTCCCCATGGTCCCCGGACCGACGTTTACTCCCATTCTTTGTCTACGGTGAGCAGCAATCATTATAATTACATCTTTCCCACCCCTTGCTCCAGAGCCCTAGCGATAGGACTCAAATGAAGCTTAGACTGTCCCAGGTGCTTCAATTATACATGCAATTCTATGGGCCTGACGTTGACTTGCCGAAAACGATCGAAGACCTATCTGCCTCCCGTCTGCAACAAACTGCCTAATTAAGATTGCAAAACCTACTGGAATAGGCAGCAACTCTAACTTGATGTGCGCGATAGAGTGATACCTTTAAACTGGAAGTCATAACTGAAACCTAAGTAAATCTCAGTCTAGACGAAAGCGTGTATTTTTCGCCTATCTTCAATCGTATTCCACAGTGTGATGTAGAAAAAAAATACTTTTATACTTATGTTTTCGTAAAAAATTAGACCATTAAATACTGTACTTAAGGGATGGGAGAGTAAACCTTTCGTATGAGCAGAAGACCAACAAGGGCCGCGATCGGCGCTAACAAGAGAATGGCCGTCGGTAGCTTTTTCGTTTGCTTCATAGGCAAGACGGGCAAGATCTGTTGTCGAGAATGTCAGTCCGCATAGCCTTCGTCGGGAAATCAATTTTCTGCGGTTTTCCGAAGAGCACCCACTATGCTATAGCAAGTCAGCTTATCCTTGACTGCGGATTCAGGTAATCTGGCCGTAGCGCAGCAGGGACATACACCCGACCTGTTCAACAGTTCGAAATGCACATGTCGCCAGAATACAAGAACTACAGACGCCTAACGTCATGCTTAACGTGCATGAGATTTATTACTAGGCTTCAGGTTGACTGAGTCGGTTTACCTATCACTTATTTCTAAACACCCTGATTATTTTGTCAGAAGTATGCTTTTAAAACGGAGGCACTTTAGTGCGCAATCCTGTGAAACCAGTAACTTCCGGAGAGAGCGGCAAAATCATCAGTGTCAATTTCGGTCATGCGAACGATCGATTTTCAAGAAAACCATCACTCAAGGACAAGCCACATAGCGCTCAGTACTAAGTCGTCTTTTCTCATGCAAGGTGACTTAATCTCTTTCCTTAGAAAGCTTAATCTGTACGGAGGTCGTGAAAAAATCCTAAGGGATTTACGATGGCGAAAACAGTGGTTACAATGCTCACCAAAATGCGGTCTCAAACGGAAGTTGATGAGGAGTCGAACATTTGGCTGATGATTCTTCAGGTACAGATAGTTGACGACATTGTCATGCCCGCGTAGATCCCTCAATTTAAGACTCACAGAGGAGCCCTCGCCATGAACGTCTAGTAAGGTAGGCGTGTCACCGGGAAAATCGCCAGTACCATGTCCCGCTCCAGAAGGCTCCGCTAGTTTTCTCTTTAACAGAGGCTCATAACCACGATCGACACCATCATCCTTATTCTGGAGGGGTTGGAGCTTCTTATGTGGCAGTTCTGAAGTGTTCTGGTTGGCGGAGGTGTTACTGCTGCTAGTTAACAAGGAAAGAGGAGGCCCAGCGGTGCTCAGCTCGATGGTGATTGGACAGCTGGCTGGTGAAAGCTCCTTCCAATCACCAGAGCTTGCATTGTTGGTGGGATGAGAAGGCAACCGGTGGACGCGGCCCTGACTGTCGATACCCGGAACACTTTCGACCCCTTCTAGGGAGGAAAAGCATTGCAGGAGAATGAAATCCAGGCTTGTGGCATCAGGCGGAGAGAGGAAGCTGCAACTGGGGTACATGAAACACCAGATTATGGTACATTACGGCCCGGAGGAAAGTAATATGAGGAAAGCAACTGCATACGCACGACTTCCAGGCACAATATGAAAGGATGGCCACCAAGAGCAGTCGTTATTGGAATCCAGTTCGATGATGGTCGCGGCCAGCAAGTTAGCAGTCTAGCTACTGCCAGCACAGGGTTGCTTCCTAGAGTGAGTGGCATTGAGGCGCACGACGTAAAGCAGGCAGGACGAACTGGCTGAACACAATCCAGTCCATTGTGGAGCTGAATTAAAAAATATGTTACGTGTACTGCGTTCAATCCCAAATTCTATGGTTTTGATCTAATCTAGACACTAGAACGTGAGGAATCAAAGAAGCGAGGCCGATGCTGATGGCCCTCTTTGCCGTAATCTAGCCCGAGCACACGTTATGGAGGCCTCCCAGCTGGTAGAGATCCTCATCGAGTACTATGGGCGGATCTCCATAGAAAATTCTGTGCATATAACAGGCATCGAAAATCACAGTATGACTGAGATCTTAAGCCTTACTTTCAAACAGGACATACTACTTAGTGCCCTGGGATCAGTTGAAATCAAACCATCAACTGACAACTTTTGCTGAAGAAGAGCGTACCAACAGTCTAATGGACAGGTCTCCTAACTGGAAAATAATAAGACTTGTGCTCAGCCGACGACTAGCGTTAATCAAAAACCTGCTAGTTTGTATTTAGACCTGTTTACCGAAATAAAAATGATCGTTAGGCAGGTCTTACCTGATCTAATCTATCTGATCACTTAAGAGCGACCGCTTGATTGAAAGAATTGCGTTGCCGATGTGCCAACATTTCATATGTTAGAGTAAACCAACGCAAGTGATTATGATATTGACGACAGTTTGCTGAAAGTGGGCAGTTATCAAGCGCAGGATGACTCTGGCAAATTCCATATGGCACTAACAGCATACACATCAGGAACTATTTAGGGGAGTCATCACAAAAAGGACGAGAGTTGGATATTTTAGTCTCCAGAAGTAATACTGAACTGTCACATACCAGAAATCTGCGGGAATTGAATCACTGCGAATAACGGGGACATTATGAAAGAAAAAAATCACCCAGCATCATTGTAGAACTTGTTTAGTTACTTTGTCCTTACTCCCTCTCCACAGAGCCATTCGTCATGCAATGCAATTAAACAGGACCAAAGGTGTAGGATGAAATAACAAGATAGGCAGCCAGAGGCCTGCCTTCAATTCGCAATTCCTTCAGGCAACTGATCACGAATTTTGAGGGTCGGGCGGATGCCTTTTCTGTTTCAAGTTTCTTGAATACATCAGGATCTATGCGGTAAGTAGTTATAAAACTTACAACATTTGGCATTTAATGGTAGGGGGCGCTAACCGATCGTTCTTATGGAACTCACTCGTTCCGTTGTGCCTTACGGGCTCTCACTCGAGCCCAACCAGCAGTCGCACAGTGGCGCATGATATAGGCGGTGTGGTATTACTGACAAAGACAAGGGAGACTGTCTACCTTGTCTTTGTCCGTAATGCCATACGACTTGGCATTTAGTCAGGCCGCGCCAACATCACCATAATAGTACAGAGGCAGCCCTCCTAGAAGAAGGCTGACTGCATACTAAAAGCGTGCCCAGATTACTGAATGCGGAGTCTCAAAGATGCCATGGTTTTGAAGCACGTGTATGGGACACGACCTTTTGGGGTCAGTCTCGAAATTCTGGTGAGATTTTGAGGTGATGACACTAAAATTCTGTGGAGCAACCAAAACTGCTACAATCAGGAGTACACTTTTACCATTCTTTCGAAATGATGCTAGTCAGAAACTCGGATGTGTGCTTCGCCGCCGATGCTTCTGCCGTTGCATGATCCTCCAGTAAATCATGGACTCTGCCACGTTAGTGTAACACCTTGAGCCTTCTTGTCTTTTACTTGACGCTGTTTTTTTTTCTAGAAGGCCGGCTGCATAAATCTGATGGGATAAGTAGTAAAGCAGTGATAACTTCCTCTACGCAGGTAATAACCAATCAGGCAATAATCCTGCCTTCCCACGCACTTGGTGGGAGGGGGGTGTTTTGGTCAATGTTGTAGTCGTTGAAGGGTGCAGGGACAATTGTTGTCTCACAAATAATTGAAACAGGTCACAACGAAATACATGTCACGAACAATATCGTGATTAATGGCTTTAAGACGCAGAGTCCTGCATGCACAAACACCACTTTCAATTGCCGGACATTAATGGGATGAAAAATGATGCTCGTTCGTGAATGGTCATATATTGTGGACTGGACAAAATTAGCAACCTTTTCATGACGACCAACGCACAAAGTTCAGGTTGCGGAGTCAAAGGCGGAGATAAGGCTGGCGTGTTCGCTCATTTTAAAGAAAAACAATGTGAAATTCCAGTTCGTCCTGGTACCTTCACGTCTAGTTAGAATAATGCGGAATCTGCCAACAAAGAAACACAAGGAAAGCTGGTTAACACAGCTAAGACACATGTAGACACGTAGGACACGGGAATGGGAACCCCCGCAATGCAGATTGCCTTATTTCAGGGTGATACTGGTTAGAATTAGCGCGAAGGTTGGGCTTGCGTTTGTGTTTAGGATAAGGACACGTGAATAGGTACCCTTTCTGCAATTGAATCCCGTGTCTTATCAACTGGCTATTTATTCGGGAGATGAAACTCTATCTGTCTGGTTCTGGGGCGGAACAACCTTCTGAAAATTGACCTTAAAGCCTGGACATAGAGGCCTCGCATGGTACTCAGAGGATACCTTCGAAAACGAGGTCCGGGGTTAGGATGTTACTGTTGGACGATGCTTGGAAGATCGGAAATAGCCGTCGTAGTTCTCCTCTTCTTTACCAACATTCCTACAGAATTATCTCCTTGCTATTGTTGATTACCTGCACCGCTGAGCCCTCCTCCGCCCTGAAGATCTTACCCTCCCTACCGAGAATTCTAACTCCTAATTACTTTCGAGTGAATGGCTAACTGAGGAGACTTTATCGCTGGGACAAAAACCTTATTCGTCTGACATCTCGAATTCACTTTCGGACTTGCACGTATCTATGAAAGCTACTGAAACTAGTATTGCTCGCATTAATTGCTATTACTTGTACTTGGCGCAGTAATTGTCTGGTCGTTAATCGTCCCGAGTTCATCGGCCAATTTTGTGATTGGTTGAATACAAAAACCCCCAGTGGTCTACCATATGCCCCTTGGACGCGATGCTGAAACCTCTACGTAGAGATTGGAGGAAAACCGGGGAAGGCGTAATAAGCATGACTAATAAAACAGAGGCTGGAGTCTGTGTTTGTTTTCCTTAGATGAGACTGCGTTCAGAGTGACGATCACTCCTACTGTAACGAATTGGAGCAGAGGAGATGGGTTTCTAAGCCCTCCATACGTTTTAAGCCCACTCTGAATAACATAACAAAAAACTTAACTACCTTTTATAAGACCGAGAGATTAGGAGAATACGCGAATGAGAAGTTTTGTCGAGGCAGGATTGGATGACTGGAACGACTCTGTTTGCTATTGACAGTCATTCATACCCCAACTCCAAGTCGGGAAGACCCTGTCGGTGGCGGTCGGAAATATTCAGTCGTATGGGAGTAACGATGACCGGTCTGTCCCCAAGGACGGACGAAATGCACGTAATTCCGACTTCGCCTGCTATCTGACACGTTTAGCCCCCTCTAAAATTGCAACAGGCAGCTTATCAGGCATACGAGAAATTCAGCAACGTCAGCGCAGCCAGATCTTTTTAAAGCGCGTTTGCTCAGACGGGGTCTAATTTTTATCCCAAAGCATAAAAACAAGTGCCCACTTCTAGGGCGTTGAACTCGGCGCAGCATAATGACTACATTTCCGGAGTCTGCGCCCTTGGCTTCTTCAGAAATTGTCCCTTTTGGTTTACACACAAAGGCCTGCCGGAAAGCCTCGGCCATTCAGACAGGTTAATCGCACATCAAAGAGGCTGCACGAATACTTCACTGATTGGGTAGTACCGGCTGACGGCAATAGCGGGGAAAGTGGCAGAGGGAGACGTTGGGGAAGTTGGGAAAATCAGTGTCAATGACGTCAGTGAAGGGTTACCTCTAGCACGTTTTTTCTCACCAAACGGAATACAGCGAGTCTGAACTGCGCCGGAAAAGGCAAATTCCACCCGCGAACGAGCACAGACTCTGTGTGACTGACGAAATACTTTACATCGCAAAAAGCCAGGCAAGTGTGGTTTCGGAAAAGATTAACAATGAAAGGAATACCAGGCTCGTACATTTATAACGACATGATAACTTATGAGTATGCGTGGATAAATGTAATAGAGTGATGTGTACTGCTTCTATTTGTGTTTGATGCCCACATTAATTCAGTCATGATGAAAGGAAAACCGATTTCTCATACGCATTAAGCTGGAGATGGCGTCATTTTCATTTTTCAGTTTCTAAAAAAGCTATGAACAAAGACTTTTCTGCAGACGTCCAACATATCCTCCAAGCACAATGCGTGACCGATCTGATGGAATGTTGGCAAAAATTCTGGAACGCGTTTCCGATAAGAAGTGGGGTTGTAATACTAAGTAGCAAGCAGCATAACCCCATAAAATTTCGGACTCGACAGGATGTCGGCTTTTGAATGCACTTCTTTTTGACCTGCAGAAACCGCACTCGGTAAAAAATGACTGCTTATGTAGCGTGCATTCTTCCTACTGATTTTCGATGGTCTTATAAATTGAAATATATTTTACAAAAACCATGCACAAAAATATACTGTCTTCTGTTCATTTGGAGGGAAATTACATTGTCTTCATAGTTTATGCCGAAGAATTTGTACAGTTAGATTTTTAAAAAGTTTTCCAATTAACGAATAATTTTTAGCCTGATCTGCCATTGCATCAGCGTTTAGCAATTTCAGTCTACTAGGTGCATGCTTTCCGCGTAAGGAAAATCATATATTCTTCTATGCCTTTGAGGAGATATCATATAGATTTTCATGAAATTTTGCATTGGATCGGGGCTGTGTTGTACATTTCATGAGAAGCATTAGTAAACGAATATGTGCGGTCTTGGACGCATGGACATCGCACGGTCTTAAAAATCTCATATTTAAAACTTTTTAAAATCCTAAATATACACTTTCTTCCGCATAAACTACAAAGATAATATGATTTCCCTCCAAATGAACAAAAGAAAGCATATTTTTGTGCATGATTTCTGTAAAATATATTTGAATTTATAAGACCATCGAAAATCAATAGGAAAAATACACGCTACATAAGTAGCCATTTTTCACCGAGTGTAGTTTCTGCAGTAGATCATAAAGAAGTGCATTCAAAAGCCCACATCCTGTCGAGTCTGAATTGTCATAGGGTTATGATGCTTGATAATTGATACAACAACCCCACTTAAGCAATCCTTCCTTATCGGAAACGCATTCCAGAATATTGGCCAAGATTTCATGGGGTCGGTCAGGCACTACAGTTTACTATCCTCAGGCTTATCAAAGCCGCTAACAAATTAGATAATCCAACATAAACATAACAAAATGCTGTATGCACAGGTGATAGAGCTGATGAAACGAGACCTCATGCGTTGGCTACTTTACTGATTCAGAGACCACACTTCTCATGCAGAATGCACTACGAAGTTATTTTATCACCGCAAAGGATGCCCACGAGACGGCAATAAATCCTTCTTTATATCCACGCCATTTCCCCCGTCGGTTACTACCGACCACCGCATCTGTGCATTTGCGGATTTATCTAGTAGGGAGCATTAAATCAACTGGGAAAATTTATCTAAACAACCTATGCTAACTCGAATCCCGACGGAAATATATATATATATATTATGTAGGGAAAATGCAGAAAAATAATCTTCCTTGTACTCATTTGGTAGCAAGTTGCTTCTTCGAATTAGCTATTTAAAGGGAAAATGTCGGTGCTCGACTTATCTTCCTCTTCACTTATGCATGCACTTGGAACTCGAAATTTCGCCGTCATTCGAGAAAGTGTCTTTCTGCTTTTTAAAACTTCTTCCTTCCCGAATACCTTCTTATCCCACCCGCCGTTACATCTAAATAAAGGGCTTTCATACTAAAAACGAATATCATAATTTCGATATGCTGTTAGGAAGGCGTCATATAGGATTCATAAGAAATGTGCAATGTATATAGACTAGATTGTATACATTATAGGTTGCAATGATAAACGTGCTGATGCGACACTGTTTGAATGGACATTTACCGTTCTTAAAAATCACATATTAGAAACGTTTCGAAACCACAAGATACCTTATCTTCAAATAGGAGATGTACCGACGAAATCTGATATAAAATGAGTAAGACAAGGAATATTTATGTGCCTTTCGTCTATCAAGTATGTTTGGATTTACACGGACAACGAAAATCAACGGGAAAATTCGTACTACACAGGTAACTATTTGATACGGAGCGTAGTTCTTGCAGGCGCCAGGAAAGCTTCTTCAAAAGCCCGCATCTTTGAAGGTCACACATCCTTGGAAAAAGACTTAAATATTTGGAACAAAGAGACCAAAAAACACATACAAGATTTCCCAAAAACCAGATAAATTAAAATTGATCAAAGGTAATTTCGTAGACGCGGAACTTGAGGCCCCCGAAAGTATAACGGCTGGATTAAGTCGAACCATCAAGAAATTTACTCTACGATATCAAGAGGTGGAATTTATTCGTTATTTAAGCATGAAACTGAGGAGTTACTATATAGGGAAAAATGTACGAATATGTTTTTCTAGAATATTCAGACAAAGATAGTGAGTTGAAGATGGGAAGCCCGGTTTTATTATTTAAATGGTTCGGAACATCAAATTCTCCAAAGTTTACAGAAGACGAACGGACCGGGCTGGGTGCTATATTGGTTGTGCTTAGGCAACCGTCTAGCTCCAAAACTTCGAAAATAGCTTTCGAAAAAGACCAAAATCGGCAAGAAGTGTCCTAAAACCGCATAGAAGACACCAACGTTTACCTAAGGCTCCCAGATGAGCAGAAATGTTACCGAAGTTTTAAGCTTATAAAAAACGCAAGTTAAAACCAGAATCAGGTTTTGAGGTATCAACAAGTCCGATGTACTGCAAATAGTTGGGAATGAAAACACGCGTATCGGCTGGTGCCAGTGTCGATTACAAACGGAATGAATCAGAACGATTAATAAAATGGAAAGGCACCAGTAGCATTTTACTATTCGTGCTGGATGTATCACTAACATATACGGCAATAAACCATTCCCCGACTTCTCTAGCATAAACTGGAAAATTTAGTTTATATATGCCGGACAAAGATGCTGACGTATTAGTTTCGCGAGGTCCCAGAGAACCAACAAAGCTGGTCGAATCAGCAGAAGGGAAGGTAAACGATGGAAGAGGTACTTGAAAAGGTCTCCCTACCAGCAGACTTTTTGGCCGAATGTTCCTTCAAACAACGAATTCGTTGTTTTTTCATTTAAATTAATTTAAATGAAAAATGTAAACTCACATTTCAATACCAATGTGACATATGTCACATTCATCTGCCTTCTTAGCAGAACTTTCCACATTGAACGCTAGAGTGTGTGGAGGAACCATGACACGCACGATCCTCATGTCACGGTTATTGGTAAACGGTTTCATTAAGACGGGCGCAAGCTGCTGTGTTTGAGAGACTTACGATTTCACTACACGAAAAATTGCTTACATATTTTAATTCCATCTGCAATCTCATAATTCAAAAGAATAAGATGAAAAAGTATTTTCTGGAGCATTTTACAAGACGGTGCGAACAGCGGCAAAAAATATACACCGATTCCTCGATAGAAAGAGCGACTCCAAAATTATCAACACACACCGTTTTAAAATGTGCGTTTTAATTTGGCTAAGTTTTTGTGATTGTTTTACCTTGTTAGCTAACGAAGCTAGGTTAGGTCTCAGACTTTAACCGCATACCTGTAACAGCAACGAGAATGTAACATAATGAAAAAGACATAGTAGCGAGCCAACAAACTCCACAAAATTGTTGCGAATTTGGAGTGTTATGGAGCCAGATAAATAGAAACTATTTTTTTCCTAGATGACGGTATCCGAATATCTGTGAAAAAGTCTTTTTCGCAGAGACAGTCAAACTTGACAGGGCGAAAGAGTTGTCGTATACGTAGGGACAGGAATTTAGGCGGTACAACGAGTCCATACCCTCTGTCTTGGATATTAAACCGCGCAGCTCAATTTCAAAGAATAAGTGAAGCTTTGCATTTATCTGGATATTCTTAAGCAATTAATGCCTGTTTTTGACTTGAGCCCCTTTTAATAGTCGCCTTTCAATACAAGATATAATTTTTCCCAGTTTTATTTGACAGTTTTGCAAAATAGTCGTATTTTGTAAAAAAACCTTTGTAGTGACTTCTTTCCCTACTAACTCTTTCTATTTTTCGTAGTAAAATAACACTAGCACTTGATATTAAGTGCGATTTTCCGAACGTTGCCAACGTGTCGACCCTTCTTTTGTAACGAAAAACTTTTCCTGTCTGTAATGCCCCGCAGAGCACGTGCTAAAAGACGAAAGCTTGCGGCCTCCCCACCGTCTCTCTGTGCTAAAATCGCGACTGAAGACATGGCAGACGCCAGCGTATGTTCTTCGCAGTCTGCAGATCTGATTAGCTCACAAATCCCTTTAGTACATGTAGAACCTCTTGACCTTTCAGTCGTCCAAAAATACGTTTCTGATAGTCGTAGCCGGCCATCAGCCGTCGAAATAGTCGACAAGTTTGTTTATGGCGACATA
>CACRXP010000347.1:217773-228313 GCA_902702965.1 Spirometra erinaceieuropaei | reverse complement strand
GATCACACATTTAACCCACTCACCTCTTTAAGACATCATATCCACCCACGACGTAACAGTCACCGTGAGGTCTTTTTATTTCTGCCTCTGGAAGGTACTGTTAAATATCGTCGGTTCTATTCTGTAAATCCAATTGCTATTTAGAATAAACTACCTATGAGTGTGAAAACTCTGCAAAATTATCCTTTATTTAAGAGAACTAATTCGCGATTTTTGCATTCAGAAAAGCTCCGACAAATTTTGGGTGCTGAATCTACTGATCGACTGTACCGTAGCGATGGCGTTTGTGGTCTCTGAACACTATGGCCGGTCTCACCAGCTGTTCCTCAACGCCTCTACTTTGACTATCCCCAACTTCATGAAAGGAATTTGACGTCCGATGATCTCCGATACCGTGCAACCTCCCCCCTTCTTGACGGTCGATATTCTCCCACCGCCGGCAGTTTTTTCTCCTGAGCCCTTCAAACCATAAAAACCACCATCAACTATATTTTTATCCCTTAAGACCAGGAGTTTTTTTCACTGCCGGTCGGATTTGTGTTTAATCGCTCCCCTTGACAATGCCTGTAAACTGACAGTCAATAAAATTGATTGATTTATTTATTTATAGATGTGGAGTAAGCGACTGAGAGAGGATGTGCCGACCACGTTCGTCGCCCTGACTGGTCGGCATGGGAGTTTTCCGACGCGGGTGCTTTATACTTGCACGGAGAGTGGCAGCGATGGGCGTTAAAATCATAATTGTGATGATACCAACAGAAACCCTCAACTGTAGGTTGGTTTCGAGTGGGAGATCTCGGGCAGCGAGAAATTGCAGGACTACGAAGGTTATAGACACGAGTGGCCCGGAGCTGGGAAACTTCGAGAGTGAGGGCATCCAGGCGTTTGACGACATTCTCGATTGTGGGGGCAGTTGTGCTTCGACTAGCGACGTTAACCGTAACAGGAGGCTGGTAGTACTCGAGTATACGGTTGGCAGTCTCAGCGAGCATCTGAACAGTCGATGAAGGAATGTTAGGCGCAAGGATGGCCTGCACAGAAGGAGGCAACCGTTGGAGGAAAAGTTGCTTGAACATGGTGGTATCCAGCTTTTGTCCGTCTGCCAACTTCTCCAAACACCTAAGAAGCTGCGTAGGCTTTCTGCCACCGAGGTCCTCCTCAGAAATTAAACGTTGGAGACGTTTTTGCGTTGAGAGGGAAATGCGGGAAATGAGAGCCTCCTTTAGGGCAGTATAAGGGGCTTCTGTGGACGGGCAATCTATGATGTCGCGGAGGTCGGTGGCGATGTCCATTGGGAGTGCTGCCATAACATAGTGAAATTTCGTATCCTCTCGTGTGATCTAACGGAGGGCGAAACGGGACGCTACAGTGCGCAGACACAACGCGACGTCACCGAGCCACACGGATGGCAGGTCAAAGGTTGAATGCCGGCTATCGGCTGGCTGGTAGAATCGTTGGACATAATTAGCCGATGTCGGTCAGAGGTCAGATAAATGGGGTAGATGACTGACGCGTTGACAGTGGGATTGAAGGGTAGCGCTCGTAATGGATGAAAGGGTGAGGCAGTGCGAATAGCAAATAAGAGCTAGATGAATAATCTGATCGATAAAAATTAGAGTGAGGATTAATCCGAATGGAAATAGTTTTGCACAAAAATTAAACAGAAAGAGCTATGAACGATACATGGTCACCAGTGTAAGAGACAAACCCACTAGTTGGGCACAGCGAGTAGGCTATGCGAGAAACGAAAATAGCAGTATCCAAACAGTTACAAACTAGTAAATAGGAACAAAGTCCTCAGCAGGTAAAAGTGCACACGCGTGTTTTTTGTCTTATTCAAAATTGTGTCAAAAGCGCACTGTAACTTATTAAAACAAAACGGACTTAAATGTCACTACAGCATAGTCAATTCCGTAGGGCATTGGACTACTCTTGGTGCTGAGATCTTTAAACACACCAATACGCCTGGTATAAACACGCCTCAACCGACTCGCTCAGCGACCCCTAGCAAGCCTAAGCATGTGCCTAAGTCAATGACGAATCCGAGTGCCACTCCAGCCACCCGAACACCGCGTAAATCCAATTGCTTTAAGAAATCTTCTTCTCAACAATCGCCTAACACTGCCTCATACACCAAGATCCAAAACGTAACGTATTTCCGACTACCCCACAGCCCTCATATCGAGGCGGTTAATCCGAATACGCTGACATGCCCGCCTTTTAATAGAATTTTTGCTCAAATGGAAGCAATGCGTCCCCAACCCACCAACATGTTTCCTCCATGACGGTTTTACCAATGCATTCGTCATGCTAATGTCCATACTGGGTCAGTTAACTCATCCGCTCCTCAGTTCCGTTCCAGCGGGAAGACGCTGCAGTATCCAGCCCGTGGATTTCCAGCGGAGCATGAGCAAGCTATCACTAGTCATCAGTTTCCCCTGCCCGTAATTATCCCCTAAATCCTACTGCTTTTTATCCACGTCAGAATCCTTTCATGCTATAACATTTTTTGCAGAACCAGATGGGTGCATCCGGGCCGTAAGTTTCGTGGGCAGCGAAGCACTGGACGACCTAGCCCACCTCCCTCAGAAACAGTCCTTCCCCTTAAAGTTTTTGTTCTAAGTGCCAAATCCTTACTAAATAAGATGCCTTTGCTTCAGACTCTGGTGGTCGTCCATTGTCCAGATACTATTTTAATAGCTGAGACAGGGGCATCAGCTTCCGCAGCTGATTCCGAACTTTCCCTTCTAGGCTTCACTTGCATTCGAAACGATCGTCAAGACAACCGTGGTGAGGGGCAGTTGCATCTACGTTAAGCAAACACCTGCATTTCTGCCGCTGGACCGTCCGATTTTTTTCGCGGTAGAGGGCAGCTGCTTGTTCCAAGTTGCTCTTTGCTCATTGGCTGTGTCTATCACCCCCCAACGCCAATGAGGATTTCGACCATTGTCTCTCACAGGCATTTCATGCTGCGACCGACATAAGCTTTGAGTCTCAGTTGGTTGCGGGTGACTTCAATCTTCCTGAAGTCCTCTGGTCTCCGCCTTCCGGCCCCAGAAGGTTGGAAGACTTTCTTGAGGCCGTGGATGTTGGGATGTAGACTCAGGTTGTCGATTTACCCACCCGAGGATCAAGCATACTTGACCTGACTTTCTGTGGAGGCTGCGTACTTTCCTCAGTGTCATCTCTAGGCCAACTCGAGGATTCAGACCATGACATAGTTGCTTCAACGTTGGAACAGGAGGCTGACAAAATGTTCTCCCCAAAGTATAGCTCCTTCCGCGATTTCCGATCAGCTCGCTCGACCGAATTATTAGCACATCTTAATTCCTACGATTGGACTGATTTCTTTCTTAGTTCGTAGGTAAATGTGAACACTGCTAAACTGTACGAAATGTTGGATCCGCTTGTGTCTCGTTTCTTCTCCGTAAGAAAATAATTAATTTCGGGGATGAGGTTTTCCTACCCTTAACCCTTTACCGTAGATTACGCCGACCTTCTCATCGATTCCATATTCAAGACGACGTTTCCCTTCTGCCCTCGATTCGTGATATTTTTGAGTGAGCTAAGAGATTGTCCGAAAAAAACAGTAGGGTGAAGTGGCCCAATTCATAAAAAACGGTCCACTAAATGTCCCGAAACTTTCTCTGGAAAATGCACGTGCTCACAAGAAAACGCATCATTCCACACTCTGAGACGCTTTCGGGAATCCTATAGTTGATGCCCATTTGATCGCTGATTGTTTCAATGATTTCTGGTCCAAGGTCAACGCGCGCAGTACGATTTTGAAAAGATTAGTGAAATTCATATTCTTTACTTCGATTCTTTAATCTCTTAAACAGTTTTCCCGTGTAAATCTGGCAACGTTTCATATTTTTTGTTCTAATCCATCTCAGCTTCCCGTCGTGTTTTGTCAATTTATCATAAAGAGAAAACAAAGTGTCATAGTTTTTCGCTCAACATAGCCTCAATCCTTTTAAGTTTTACCCGCATATATAAAAGGTTTTCCTCGTAAAATGTTGAATAACATTGTATTTTAAACGGTAAACGGTCTCCATTGACCGCTTTTTGTCGATTTATTGACTAGTTAGAGAACTGTACTGTCCTCTATTTTATTCTACATAGCCTTATTGTCCAATACAAATTAACACAGATTTTTTTGCTACATACGAAATTGTCATTTATTCCTTATTTTCAGTTTTGCATTCTGTTATTGGGTAAAAATTGCTAAGTATCAATTGTGCTGTCTGATCCACCAATATTGATACCTGTCAGCAATTGTTATTCATACGTAGCCTCACATTTATATCCTCCAAGTTTCGGCAACTATCATTAATTATAAAGTTGGACTTAATTCTAGTTTTGCTTTTACCCTACGAAACCTCAGGCAACCCTTCCTGGAATTCTGAAGAAAACTAAACTCCATTTGAAACCCATTGTATATATGAAAAAATAGACCTGGGAGAGGTCGATAATTTCGGCAATTTTATGTCTAGCTACGGATCAATTTTTTCTGTTCGTGGTGCCCTTCTTGAAGGAAAGTCGCCAAAACTTACGTATCAGAAATGTGAGAGGCTCATGTCCCTCATTGACCTGGTTGCTAGTGCGACCGGAGACAGCACAAACGGAGTTTTAAATTTATTTTAAAAAACGTTCCTAAACGTGAACAGCCACTCGGTACCGCTTTTCACTTTATTTATTCATGCGGCTTTAACTTTAGAGTCGCCGAAGCTAAAAGATTTTTGTCTAGGAGCCAAAATCCACCAATTTTTGTCAAACTATTTTCATTAGTAGAAGTGGACTTTATTTTCTCTCATTTGGAGCGTCCATTTGAATATCTTAGGGCAATAAATTTTTTATTAGTAAGGATAAAACCCCACTGCAGCGAAGAGTTTCTCCCTCATTATCAAGCGTAAAGCCACCCCAGAATTCTACTTGTCTGCCATTCGCCTCTGAAGCAGATTCTCCATCTGGCGTCAACTCAAATCCCCCCCATATCTGCAGCGGCCACAGTTCAATCTAGCTTTTCAATTGAGTACATTATCACAGGGTCAGTTAAAACCAGCCCCTTTAAAATGCCTTCAAGAAGCAGGGATTGCTCCAATGCAGCTTCCAAATTTAGTAGGGCGCTGGACCTACGCAGTGAAGATGGGCCACCCCTAGAAGCACCATCGACCTCCAGCACTCTGAATAATGAATAAGTTAATAAACTTGGGTCAAATCCATCCCGTTTCTGCGCCTAGCCACTCAGGTCTGAGATAGTAGTCATGCCAAATAAGCCAGATGATAGTTCGGGGATATCTTTACCCGTTACTATTCCTAATTCTCAACCTAACGAAAATACTACAGTTGTGGAGCTCACCCGCATACCAGCCTGTATAATGCAAGTACATGGTGTTGCTGATAATTTCTCCAGTCACACTTCAAACCTGACGCCCCAAATAATAAAGCCTTTTCCTAATGTAAGCTGTCTCTCAAAACAATAACGTCCGTTATCTAACATAAATGACCCCTCTTAGTATGTTCAAAATTCACAAAATCCGGTTTTTATGCCTCCTTTTTTTCCAATCCTACAAAATAGCATTCCTTTTCCTGTGTTCTGCTCAAATGTGTTTCCGCACAATGTTGTATTTCCAGTTAATGGTAATATCTCCACAAATTTCAAACCACAGAAACTTTGTCTTCCACCAATTGCTCCACTCCGACAGCTTAATTTTCCCACACCAGCTCACCCTTTTTATGAGTAGTAATGAACGGAGCCTATATATTAGGAATACGCTCAGTACTGTCTCTCTCAACGCAAGATCAGTCATGCAAAATATGTCACAACCAAAAAGTGTGGTTGTTGATTTTGACCCACATGTACTGTGAAGTACAGAATCTTGGGCTCACTTCCTTAGTTCAGATCCGGCACTCAATATAGATAACCCCAGTATATGCCGCCGGGATCGTGTCGAATGACGCGGCGGTGGCTGCCTTCTTTACATCAGAGCCTCACTTGCACATTCGCCTTATGACCCGAACATTTCTTCCTTCTCTGGAAATTTATGTTTCGCTTCGGTAATACTTCCACAAAATAGGAAAGCCTTAGTCGGATGTGTATATACCCCTCGTTGTTATTTCGGAAATGAAAGCCAACTCTGTGAACTCTTTTAAAAAAATTCAGAGACTTCTTTCGATGTTGAGATTATCGTAGGCGATTTTAATTTGCCAGAAATTGACTGGCACACACATAATTCCTTTCCTTAATTCCAGAAGCTTCTAAACACCATTTACTTTTCACACTTGTCTCAATTAGTCCACTCTTCAATCAGAAACGATAGTGTATTAGATTTAATTTCTTAGAAATGGCATCTTCCCTCCATTTATGGATTTCTATCGTGACCTTTTTGCAAGTGATCATGCATTAATTCATTGTCGCCTTCCAGTTGGGATTTCCGCAAAGTCAACAGCACATCGTAATATTTTTGACTTTGCTAATATTAACAAGGAATTAGTAAATAATGTTACACGCACTCTTGATTAGCATAATACTTTTTCAATTAATGATCGAAATTTATTTTAAAAATTTATTATGCGTAACAGAATGTCTTCTTGACCTTGGTCCACAGAAGACGTTTAAATCGAGTGCCACTTCCAACGCTGTCCCACGACAGTTCGACCATCCATTTCGATGATGTCCACCGTGTGCCCCACAGTTGCAGCAGTAATGGGAGAAGGGGCGGTGACTTACGCAGGGGTTTTATAGTGCCGGTAGACTTGCGTCGCATCCACCTACACACTCTCCTCCTCCCTCGCCAGAGCCGGGTGTCAAGACAGAGTCAAAAAGACCGGAGACGAGGGAGGTCGCAGGTGGATGGCTCGGACGGATCCTCACCTTGGCGTTCCACCACACCCCCTGGTCTACACAACAAATAACCAGGATTTCAACCAACACAAGAGAGATTCGGAGGCTGGCACGGCCGAAGCCGCACCTAGGCGTGCCGCCAACGCCTGGCTCGGATCCCACATTGTGGTAGGAGTGACATAAAGGCCATATTAAAAAGGAGCCATTGCAGCCTGACTCTCAGACCGCCTCCAGTGAAGGAGGAGGTCCAAGCGACCCCGTCAGTTGGCAACCTTCCAAGGCACGGCTTTTAGCGCACCGTGATAGCTTCAAGCGCGTCAGATTGTTTATAGTGAGGAAAATGCGCTGAGTTGTCGACCCCACTCTCCCTTCCCATCCCCACACCCCAGCAACTGTCCGAGCCGGTCAGCAGACTGGAGTGGGGAATGGACGCGGTGGCTGACATGGTCGACCGACCATGACGGCGCGCGCCACGGCACGACCTGGCCCCCCATACACACAAACACCAGGATTTCACACAACGGGGGTTGAGCGGCTAGACTCTCGCTTGCGTGAGAGGGCCGTGGAAGGTGCTGCTTCAGACCGTCCCCAGCCCACCAGTCCGCCACTACACACAACGCAACGAGCTGCGTGAATCGAGAGCGGGCGTCAGTCAGCAACCTTCCTATCCACGACGCTTGACGTGTCGAGAAAGTCTCGGACTCAAGTCACCCGTGCAGCCGAAGCCGCATGGGGAACGAGTCGAGATGCAAACTTCCAAATTGCGTGGGAGGTGGCAGTTTGGTGCATGTGGTGTGTGAGTGTTGATGTCTGGTGGGGTGATGGTGGTGGTGGTGGGAGGTAGGGAGTGAGTGAATGTGTGGTGTGCCCGGCGGTTGTCTACCGCAGGTCGTCGTGGATGCGCATGTGGCCGAATAGGCCCATGCGCTGCCTGAAGGTGCGAGGGCAGTGTGGGCAGTTGAGACGAGCTTGGTGGGTAAAGGTTGGTGCTCCAGGCACTGGTTCGCCAGTCTCTGTGCGATGGATTCGAAAGTGACCGACCGGGCCGATGCGTGAGGTGAATGTACGTGGACAGTGTGGTCATGAGAAGTCGGCGGTGTCGGTGTCAGCTGTAGAGGAGGTGGTGGGGGTAGTGGTGGAGCAGGCGGATGGAGCGAGGGTGGGGGTGTGCACAGTGGATGTGTTGGATTTAATTTAATTTAATTTATTAAATGCCAGTTTACAGGCATTGTCAAGGGAAACGAATGAAACACAAATCCGACCAGCAGTGAAAAAAACTCCTGAGGTAAAGGGATAAAAATAAAGCTGATTATGGTTTTAATGATTTGAAGGGTTCAGGAGAAAAAAACTGCTGGCCGTAGATTTTCGACCGTCAAAAAGAGGGGGGGTGGAGGTTGCACGGTATCGGAGATCATCGGACGTCAATTCCTTTCATGAAGTTAGGGATAGTCAAAGTAGAGGTGTTGAGGAACAGCTCGTGAGACCGGCCATAGTGTTCAGAGACCACAAACGCCATCGCTACGGTAGAGTCGATCAGTGGATTCAGAACCCAAAATTTGAGGGAGCTTTTCTGAATGCAAAAATCGAGTAATACTTAGATAGATAGATAGATAATTTTTATTAAAGACCCGTCGGGGTCCCATCATAGCAAGTTAAAATACATTAACATGCGAGTTTTAGACGAGGTAGGCCGAATCTTTACAAAATGCAATTCATAGTTTCTGAATTGTAAGTCCATTGAGAAATATGATGATACTTTTGCAGAGTTTTCACACTCATTGGTAGTTTATTCCAAATAGCAATTGCATTTACAGAATAGAACCGACGATATTTAACAGTACCTTCCAGAGGCAGAAATAAAAAGACCTCACGGTGACTGTTACGTCGTGGGTGGATATGATGTCTTAAAGAAGTGAGTGGGTTAAATGTGTGATTATATGAGTTTAGATAGCGAAAATAAGAAGTAGAGAGTGCATAAGTAAGAGGCTTGTGGTCAGTATAAACACAAAAATCTCAGATCTCAATATAATTACGAAAATGCTTAATGGCTAAATAAATTGCAAGAAGTTCTCTGCCAAAAGTGCTATAGCGAGTTTGTGGGGGCGTCAGTTTGGCAGATTAGAAAGCCAAGGGCTGGGTGCCAGTGCTCATCTGTTGCTGAAGGGCAGCGCCTGTAGCGAAATTGAAGGCGTCGGCCACAATTGAGCGTGGGGCATCAGTTATAGGGTGAACAAGGACAGTTGTATCCGCAAGAGCCTTCCTGGTACCACTGAAAGGCTCAACAGTCCTAGAAATTCACGCCTCCCTCGCGAGCCAAATCGATGATTGGTCAACTAACTGAACTCCTGAACCTACTCAAGCGAAACAGTGCTATATCGCTAGACGAATGGCGACAGATGAAACCAACGGACACGGCACTGTCCCGGTTTTATGGATTACCCAAAATCCACAAGCCCAATGTTCCCCTTCGACCGATCGTTGCCTTGAAAGGCAGCCCCACTTACAATCTATCCAAGTGGATGGCCCGAAAACTTAACTTTCACCGAGAAGGCTCATGGACCTCCATCAATTCGGCCTCCCAATTCCTGGCCGACATCCGAGGAAACGTTTTCCTACCGGAGCAGATTATGGTGTCCTTTGACGTGGTTTCATTATTCATAAAACGAACAGTATTCCAGACCAGGTCTAACGTACATGTTGTAAAGGCGCATTCTGATGTCCCCAGTTTTAAAGTTTCGGAGGATAAACCCGGTCGTTCTACGTGCTTCGGAGACTATCAAGGCACAGTGCTCCGAGAGATTGCGACTCTTGGAGTATGATACGCCCAGATCCTTAATAACCCCAGGCACATTTATGGAGTGACCTTCAATAATTAGTTGAAGTTGTCAGTCGTCGCCAACCACAATGTCTACGAATTTATAGCAATAAACGGAAAGGCGGCAACAGTGGACAAAGGCCTGTAGGTCGCTCTTTGGGAGCTCAAGCACGATGTCATGATCTGCCGACTTATATCGATATGCAACTTTCAGATCATCCGCATACATGAAAGGTTTATCATTCTAAAATAAATCGAGTACATCATTAACGAAAAGGCGAAATAAAAGTGGGCCGAGTTCGCTACCCTGAATGACTACACTCCTCACACGTGTGGGGTTGGTAAGCATCGTCAATACAATCAAAAGCCTTAGTGAAATCGAAATATACAGTGTAAAGTGCAAAACCATTGTCCCTAGATTGGAGAAGATTGTCAAAGAAAGAGAGTTGACAGGTGTCACAAGATCGAGCTTTGTGGAATCCATGCTGAGCAGCACTCAGTAAGTTATTCACTGTTAAGTGACACATCATTTGTGTGGTGGGTGTATCGAGAGTGCGGTCAATTCCGCTCTCATGGATGCGCATGTGACCGAATAGGCCCATGCGATGCCTGAAGTTGCGCGGGCAGTTTGGGCAGTGGAGGCGATTGCGGTAGGTGTAGGTTGGTGCTCCAGGCACTGGTTCGCCAGTCTCTGTGTGATGGATTCGCAAGTGACCGACCAGGCCGATGTGTGAGGTGAAGGTGCGGTCGCAGTGAGGGCAGGTGTAGTCCTGATCCTCATCGCTGGAGTCGGGGGAGGTGGTGATGGTGTCTGTTGTTGCGCCCGGGACAGTCGCCTGAGCGGTCGTCGTGGGAGCAGTGGATGAGGATGAGGGGGA
>CACRXP010000347.1:173446-217732 GCA_902702965.1 Spirometra erinaceieuropaei | reverse complement strand
GGAGGAGGAGGAGGATGGAAGTGGTGGTTCAGAAGAATTGTCAGAGTTAGTTGGCGGCGGCGGGGAGGAAGAGGCGGAAGGGGGGACGATGGTTGGTGTAGTTCGAGAGGCGCAGTTGGTCCGAAGATGTCCAACAAGTCCGATTCGAGCCCGGAATGTCCGTTGACATCGAGAACACGTTGGAAGCGGTTGTGCGGCGGCTTTGCGTACTGGGCGAAGTTGTGATTTGCGGGCTTCGCTTTTCGCTTTGGCGGCGGCTATGCAGTTGGCTTCGTGGATAGCAGCGCCCGTCTTCACTGTTCTCCTCCATGTCGGACGATCGCGGGCGAGCTCTTCCCAGTTGGTCGTGTTGATTTGCAGACGCTTCAGGGAGGACATCAGAGTATCCTTGTAACGGCGAATTTGGCCTCCTTGACGGCGAGAACCCGCCGCGACGTCTCCGTAGAAGAGTCGTTTGGGTAGTCCATGCGCACCAGGTGGCCGCTCCAGCGCAACTGCATTTGTCTCAGCATGGAGTAGATGATGAGCATTCCCGTACGTTCAAGCACATCAGTGTCGGGGATGCGATCCTGCCAGTTCAGCCTCAGGATGCGACGGAGAAAACTGAGGTAGAAGTGATTCAGTCGCCGTGCCTGCCTCGTGTACACCGTCTACGTCTCTGCTCCGTAAAGTAGCGTCGGCAGGATGACGGCCTTGTACATCCTCAGCTTCGTTTTCAGTTGAAGACCGTGGCGATTCCAAACTGTACTTTATAGGCGACCGAAGGCTTCACTGGCTTTCGAGATTCTGTTGGCGACTTCGTCATCGATCTTGGTGTTGCGGGAGAGGGCACTGCCCAGGTACGGGAAGTTCTCCACCACTTGCAGTTGGGTCCCATTCACGCTGATTTGTGGCGGCGCGTTGGGGGCTGTGGCTGAGTTGGGTGGCGGTTGGTGCATCACCACCGTCTTCTGCGTGTTAATGACCAGACCGAAGTTCCCGCAGGCGGCGGAGAATAGGTCCATGCTCCGTTGCATCTCCTCTTCCGAGGTGGTGTTCAGGGCGCAGTTGTCGGCGAAGAGGAGTTCGTGCACGACGTTTGTGGATACGCGCGATTGGAAGTGCATCCGCCGTTGATTCAGGAGATGACCGTCCGTCCTGTAGGCGATGCGGATCCCGGGGCGTTCGTCGCGGTAGGCGTCCATCAGCATGGCAGAGAACATAAGACTGAAGAGGTTAGGCGCCGCACGTATCTCTGCTTCACTCCGTTGGTCACTGCGAATGCCTCCGAGACAGCCCCGTTGTCCGTGACTCGCGCCATCATACCGTCGTGCAGCTGACGCACTATCTGAGTGAATCGCTCCGGACAGCCGAATTTCTGCATGATCTTCCACAGTCCTTCACGATTCACCGTGTCGAAGGCTTTCGTCAGGTCCACGAAGGTAGAGTACAGGTGGGTCCGCATCTCCTGACACTTCTCCTGAAGTTGACGGGTGGCGAAGATCATATCCGTGGTCCCACGATGACGACGGAAGCCGCATTGACTTTCCGACAGAAGGCCCTGTTCCAGATGGTTATTGAGGCGGTTGAGCAGGATGCGAGCGAAGATCTTCCCGGCGATGTTCAGTAGGGAGATGCCGCGGTGGTTGTCGCAGACTTGGCGATTCCCTTTTCGCTTGTAAAGGTGCACGATGGTTGCGTCCTTGAAATCTTGCGGGACTTCGCCTTGACGCCACATCCCCTGGAAGAGCGCAGTCAGGTGATCCATCAGTTGGGGACCTCCGTGCTTGTAGACCTCAGCAGGGATCGCGTCCGATCCGGGTGCTTTCCCGCCGGAGAGCTGCTGCACGGCCCTGATGGTCTCCTGGAGAGATGGCGGGAGGTCGAGGTCCACGTTGGTCTCCACTTGCGGCAAGCGGGCGATGGCGGTGTCGGAGATGACGGAGGGGCGGCTGAGGACGCCTCGGAAATGCTCGGCCCATCGCTGTAGGATTTGCGTCTTCTCAGTCAGGAGAGTGCTGCCGTCGGCGCTGAGGAGAGGAGCAGCGCCCTTCGTCGGCGGACCGTAGACAGCTTTGATCGCAGAGAAGAAGTTCTTCCATTCGTTGCGGTCCGCGTAGCCTTGGATCTCCTCAGCTTTGGGAGCAGTCCAGGCGTCCTGCATCTCGCGCATTCGTTGCTGAAGTTGGCGGCGACTGCGGTAGAAGGCAACTTTGTTGTCCTCAGTGGGGTGATCTACGTAGGCTTTGTGTAGGCGGTTCTTCTCAGCAAGCAGATTTCTGATGGCGGCGTCGTTTTCATCGAACCAGTCCTGGTGTTGACGGGGAGCGCGACAAAGGACGGCGAGCGCCGTCGACTGGACCGTGTCTCGCAGTTGACACCAGCGGTTCTCCACGGAGGCGTTCTCGGCAGCGGCGGCGGTGGCAGCGATAGGAAGGTTGTCTAGCCGTTGAGCTAGCAGATTGCTGAAATGAAGACTATCAGCAGGCAAAGACAACAAAGCAACATTCAGTTTACCTGGGGGTCACTTACCTTGTGGTCTCCTGCGAGGCTGTAGGCAAATACGCATCTTCGAGATGACGAGGCGATGGTCGGTCCACCCGTCAGCACCCGCGATCGCCTTCGTCACCGGCACGTCCCGCTGATCTCGCCTCCGGACGAGGACATAGTCCAGCAGGTGCCACTGGCTCGACCGAGGATGCCTCCAGGTGGCCTTCTCTCGCTCCGGCAGACAGAAGAACGTGTTCGTCAGGATGAGGCGGTGTTCTGCGCAGGTGCGGAGAAGCAGCAGGCCGTTGTCGTTGGAGCCGCCGAGACCGTGGGGACCCATCACTCCCCTCCAGACAGTATGGTCTGTGCCGACGCGGGCGTTGAAGTCGCCAAGGACAATCAGCTTGTCCGCCTTCGACACAGTCGCCAAGAGGGCGTGCAGATCCTCGTAGAATTTGTCTTTGACGGCGTCGGAGCTGGTCATCGTCGGATCGTAGGCGCTGATGATGGTGGCGAATTTGCCCCCACCCCGGAGATGCAGACGGAGGTGCATCAGGCGATCGTTGATGCCCTGCGGCAAACAGGGCAGTCGTCCCACAATGTCGTTCCGGATGGCAAGGGCTCTGCCTTGGGTCGGCCACTCCAGAAGAAGGTGTATCCGGCACCCACCTCCTCCAGTTGGCCTTGTTCAGAGAATCGGATCTCGCTGAGTGCGGTGATGTCCACCTTGTAGCGCGCCAGTTCTCGTGCCACTAGCGCCGTCCTCCGTTCCGGTCGGTTGCTCCTCGGACTGTTTGAAAGGGAAAGAACATTTAGGCTGCCAGAGTGAGCGGGCTCACCCTGCCGGTCTGGCGACTGTGGCGGCGAAAAGTAGGAGTAGGAGAAGAAGAAGAATAGGTTGGAAGAGGAAGAGAGTGATTGTTGTTGTTGTTGTTTCGGTTTTGGCTGTTTCGACCGTGTGCTTTTTGTCTGCGGCCACGGCCAGCCTACAGACAGCGTGGTTCCCAGCGATCTTTAGGGCACCTGTTCTAGCCCCCTCCCCCTCGCGAGGGCAGGCAACGCATCCCTGAACAGGGCTGCTCGGTTATCCCAGACGGCTGCCGGACTCCACTATGGGCGACGACTTATGTTAGTGAGAGAACGATCCGAATTAGCCTGGGACCTTGGTGGTGACGGTGATGTGATGGGGTGAAGTAGCAGAGAGCATACACACAACCTAACGCTATGGGACTTACAGCTAGCTAGAGTGGGCAGACAGACACAGTCATCAGTTAGAGACAGAAGTGAGAGGGCACCATTCAAGCGTCAAGCATCGTAACACCTAGCTATTAGCAGAGAGAGGCATAAACTGACAGACAGACAGTCGCAGCAGGCAGCGAGTGTTTCGTCTAGCTATTAACAGACAGACTAGCATACAGAGGACAGGCAGCAAGAGCAGCATACGACACGGAACTTCAACAGACAAAAGGAAGAAACAGAGCAAATGCACTTACCTGAGGAAGAACTTACCTGGTGGCCTCCTGCGATGATCCAGGCAGAGCCTCCTCTCGACGATGTCGACGCGAAGATCCATTCGGCCAGCGGAGTCCACAGTACCTCGCGTGTAGGTGCGCGCACGGATACTCTCACCTGGTTTAGTCCGCCGGTCGAGACGGTTGCCCGGGGTGTGGCCGCTGAGCAGAGCCCAGCTACGTGGAGCTACAGGTGACAGTTAGGTGCCAGCAAATGGACGCTAGGAGTAGTCTCACCTGCAAGCAAGTGAGCGACCACTACGACCATCACGTGGACCCACCGCTGACACCCCTACACCCCACCGCTGTCCCACACTTTCTTAAAAAAGAAAAACAGACTTCAAAAACTACAGAAGCAGCTTAAAGATCCTTCCGTGAGCTCATTATCAGTTCACTTAAGAATCGTTTAAATATTTGAATTAGCTGCGAAAATGAGGCTCCAGCAAGATGGGCGTAGAGATTCTTTAGCTACTAATGGTGTGAATGCTTCTAAATCAGTTGCCCAGATCTTCCGTCAAAGATCATCTGCTAAATCCCACCAAGTCGTTCCGCCTTTGCTAAATACCAAATATATTTTCATAATTCATGATGTAGGCAAAGCAGAAGTGTTAAACTCATTCTTTTCCAAACATTTCAACATTGAAACTGGCCCAATCCTTTCAATTCGTCCACTGTCTGATGCATCCCTCAGCATCATTAATTTTGCTCCTGAAACTATTTCAAAACTGAAAAATCATCTTACCAACTGTTACTCAGTAGGCACGGACAATATTTCGAACTCTCTTATAAAACAGATAAGAAATTTTCCTCCGCTGTTCAGCAAACTCGTTCCGGTCTTCCTCGTAACTGGTTTCTTCCCTTACTATTGGAAAGTTTCTATTATCATTCCAGCATTTAAGCCTGGCTGTCGTTCTTATGTTTAAAACTACCGAGGTGTCCATAAAACGCCTCTCGCCAAAATCTTTGAAAAAATTATCGCCTTGAAAGTTACCGACGTTTGCACAGACAATCAATTTATTAGCCCTTCCCAGCATGGTTTTTTACCAGATCGCTCTCATGAAACATGTCATTTGTCCTTTCTCAATCTGCTTACTTCTCCTCGTTATGACTATCTATCTGTTATCGTTATTTACTTTGATCTTGGTAAAGCCTTTGATAAAGTGCCACATAAAAGACACTTAGTTAAATTAGAAGCTCTGGGGCTTCAGAGTCCTCTTACAGATTTTAACAAGTCGTGCATGTCAAATCGTAAACAAAGGGTTTTAGTGAGATCTTCACTTTCCAATGACAGTCCTCTTGTAAGTGGTGTCCTACAAGGTACTGTTTCAGGTCCTCTTTTGTTCCTGCTGTACACAAGTGATATCTCGTCGCAGTTCAACATTCTGAATCATTTATTTATGTCGATGATCCCAAACGTGTATATTCATTCAATAAATCAACGACCTTTCATTGCCTGGAACAAATCCATGCTGACTTGCTTACTCTCTCAGCTTGGAACTCAAAATAAATAATGGAATTCTCTCCGTCTTAATGTCGCTGTATGTGTTTTGGACCTGATACGCTATGCCGCCCAGTGGTCTTTCAAGGCACACCTATGACTGAATGCATCAATATTAAAGATTTAGGTTTAAGCTACACCAATAATCAAGATCTCTCGCCATACGCTGACAGGATTACGGCCAAAGCTGCCCAGACTTGTGGCTTTATTTCCTACAATTTCTATCTTACCGAGATTAAGTTAAAACTTTATCGAACGTTTGTACTTCCCATTCTCGACTATTGTTGCTTATTCTTTGGTTTGATGAACGAGGCTTGTCGGTCAAAATTTGAAAATGTTAAAAGACGTTTTTCTAGAAAACCTTTAGGCACGGAACATCCAAATATCTTCTACTCAGCTAGGTGCCAGCTAATTAACCTAAAATCTTTATAGGTCCGAAGACTGGAAGCAGGCTTTTGTTTCCTCTTTCGCATTAATAATGGTTCAAATCTTCCTCGAATTTCGGCACTTGCTCCTAGTCGTCGACAATAAAATCTTCGCAAATTTTCCCCGATTATACTTCCTCCCGCTTCCTCCACCTCTAAGCGCTCTCTTTTTTTCGCGTCCAGGTATACTTTCCTCTAGAATAACCTTCCAATAAACATAAGATCTTCAGGTGATGTACATAATTTTAAGAGTAGGCCGTGCCTTTGTCTGAATACTGACCCAATTAGACTTTTATTTTCCTTATCCTTCCCGGATAACTTTCTCTATGATACCGAGAAGGAGTCAACGGGAATTTAGGACTTCGCCATTACATTTCCGTATCCGTTCACATTTCCTTCTTTTGTGTGTAAATTAACGAATAAATAATTTTTATTAAAGACCCGTCGGGGTCCCGTCAAAGCATGTAAAATGAATTTCCATATGGATTTTTGACGAGGTAGACAGAATCTGTACAAAATGCAATTCATAGTTTCTGAATTTGTAGTCCAATAGGAAAATTGATGAGCGAGCAGTGAAGAGAACTCCACCTAAGAACTTGAAAATGGTTGGATTAATTTCACAGGAAAAAAAATCGTCGCTCATCATAAAACAAAAATGCGGGCAGGAATGGCTTGCATGTGGTAGTATATAATGGATTATAATCGGACATCGTCAGGGCAGAAATAAATGTCAGCCTTCAGAGGTAAGTGTGCTGATCGGACAGGACTGGTCTGAATGCGGTATTGTATACGAGATTCAGAATGGAGGTCATCAGGATAGTATCTATACGCCAAATAAGACTATTCGCATCAAATTGGCCAGACGAGAGGAACCTAGACGCGATCAGCCACAGTCCGCTTTGAGCTCAGTCGAGAAGTGGGGAAGGGAGGTACGACCAAACTACTAGTAAACGGCGAAATTCTGAGAGTTCCGCCAAGAGCGTCGACAGAGAGCTTGAGGTCAAAATGAGGGGGATGACATCAAGAACCGCGAAAATCGTCGCCATGGGGGAAGGAACGGTAGCAGTGGACTTAGTGACCAATTCAAATCAGGGGGCTGTAAAGGTGTAAATGAAGGTTTTCACTTGATCTATCACTGAGTTTCAGGACGACCCTTTTCGAAGTTAAGTAACTGAGTGTTCAGGGATGAGACCGTTAAAATTGCCTTTATACTTTCCGGAGTAAGGTGTTTGCGTAATTTCGACTTGAATACCAGTAACTTAGGAGATGACCTAATTACTGATGGAAGATTACTCCAAAGGAAGACATATTTGGAAGCAAAGAAGAGGGAGCTCTTAGACGTAGTGCAAAGAGGTGGCGGCGGAAGCACCATGGAGGAGTTGCGCGTGGCATAAGACCGATATCTCGGATTAAGGGTGTCTATGAGCGAAAGACTGGAGATAGGGTTAATGAGAAAAAGGAAGCAAAGGCCAGCTTCGAGTCTTCTAACCCACAAAGACTTAACGTTCGCCAGCTGACATCTCTGAGTATAAGAAGTACTGGATACGACTTGAGAGAACAGATTCCGGGTGAAAACCCTCTGAAAGTTTCCGATCTTATAACGGTCACAGATGTTCAGTTAGTCAAAGAAAGGACAACATTATTCGAGGATTGGAAGAAAAAAAAAACCTTTGATAAAGTCTTAGGTTCATTTGCGGAAGGAAAAAATATGCGATATGAATCCACATATCTGCGCGGCTTTGACAGAGATTCTATCTGCATAAGGTAATAAAGCAAGTTTATTTGTATAAATTAAACCTAGGTCCTTCATGATAAAGCATTCTGGGGATGAGTTATTCTGAAAAATTAAGGGACTAGGAAGTTTGGTAGGACAAAAAAGCCATGAAACTACACTTGAATGATGAAAACTCCATCTTCCATGTTGAACGCCATCTGCTTAGGCGAGGTTAATTGGCGTTAATTTTCTCAATACAAACATTTGCGGTGTCCTTGGAATAGGAGACATCATATATATAATATAAGACAATATAAGACATCATATCTACCCACGACGTAACAGTCACCGTGAGATCTTCTTATTTCTACCTCTGGCACGTACTGTTAAATATCGTCGGTTCTATTCTGTAAATGCAATTGCTATTTAGAATAAACTACCCATGAGTGCGAAAACTCTGCAAAATTATCCTTTATTAAGGAGAACTATTACTCGATTCTTGCATTCAGAAAAGATTCCTCAAATTTTGGGTTCTGAATCCACGGATCGACTCTACCGTAGCGATGGCGTTTGTGGTCTCTGAACACTATGGCCGGTCTCACCAGCTGTTCCTCAACGCCTCTTCTTTGACCATCCCCAACTTCATGAAAGGAACTGACGACCGATGATCTCCGATACCGTGCAAACCCCTCCCGCCCCCTTCTTGACGGTCGAATGTATGCCGCCAGCAGTTTTTTTTCTCCTGAACCCTTCAAACCATAAAAACCATCATCATTTATATTTTTATTCTTCAGGAGTTTTTTTTCACTGCTGGTCGGATTTGTGTTTAATCGCTTCCCTTGACAATGCCTGTAAACTGACATTTAATAAATTAAGTGAGTAAACACACTTGAGGTCATCGGCATGAAAGAAGTCCGCGAATTTTTGATTTCAGTCGAAATATCATTGCTGTAAAAAAGGAAGAGTAGCGGACTCAGAGCCGTGCCTTGAAGTACGCCACTCGTGATCGAGTGAGGCGTCGAGTAGCTATTACCGACTATAACTTTCTGATATCGGTTAGCTAGATAGGACTTGATGAAGTCGAGTAGAGGCGGCCGGATGCCGAGAGCTTCAAATTTTACAAAAAGACGTCTGTGGGACACCTTGTCAAAGGCTTTGCTAAGATTAAAGTCAAGAATTTCATTGAAATAATTACTTTTCTTTGCGACGAGAGAATAACAAATGCAGCGCAGAAGTTTCACGTCAATGAGAAATCCTCCAAGTAATATGGAGAGTGCTTTAGGCAGGATCTGAGATAAAGAAGACAACCGCCTCAACGCCTAGTCGTGCTCTCTTCAAGTCAAAAATCGAAGTTATCTATAAAAAGGGCAGAGTCAGGAATCAGAGAATGGGTCCAAGATCCTGTCACACATATAATATTAGGCGTAATTTCGAGAGCAATGACTCACATTTGGGTCATCTTGTTTATAACAGACCTGGCTTTCAATAATATAATATTAAATGTGTTTCGAGCGACAAGGCTATTGCCGATGGTATTTATAAAAAGTTGGAGGCGGATATGTAAGCTGTGAATGAATGATGCTTGGAGAATAGGTATTAGTTAGTTTAGCGTTATTGACGTACGGGGAGTGAACAAGAGAAGGCTGAGCATGAGACGTAAAGGATGTGGGGATAGAATGTTCGAATATTGGAATGCAAGGAGAGTTACAACAGGGATAGACCTGTTGGTAATTAAATTGTGAATGAGGGAGCGGAGAAAGAGGGAGCCTGTAAGGGAGATAGAGGCTGGTGGGGGAAGGTAGGTAGCTATAAGAATAAAAGGGTGGCAGACCAGGTCTAGGTTGGAAGTCAAAGGAGTTGGGTTGACTTGCATGAGAACAGTCGGCCCTAAGTGGTTGGAAGCCCGAACTAGGTTGGGGCATTAATGACTTAGGGCAATTCACGTATGAATTATTTGCTGGATATATAGTAGGGCTTTGGTAGGTAACCGGTACGCAGGACGGGAACCTACTTGGGGGTTTAATGGAAGCTGCGCGGTTTGTAGACATGCTGGGCAGTAAAGGCTTCGTAGATCTAAGAGAAGGCGGCGTCCTCCAAAATGGAATTGGACTACCTTTCTTTTGGATCGGAGTCTGATTCAGTTTTGGAGTCTCATCGTTCTGACGCTGAGCCACAGATGACTTAACTGTAAAACTTGACGTATCCTGTTTAACTGGTAAAGTTATCGGTCTTGCTGATGTAGACGGATTTTCGTGTGTCCCAGCGGGACTATCCAGAGGATACGAAACGACAAATGGGGCTGCTGCTGCTGCAAGTTTAGGGGCAGGCAAATGCGTCAAGTGGCTTGAGTGAGATGGAGATGTAGGAGTAAGGGGAAGAAGGGAGTCAGATTTCGCAGGAGTAGGTACAGTTGAATCCTCGCGGTCACTTGGTTTATGACTGAGTTGGTCAGCATTAGACTGAGAAGCAGTAGGCTTACGTGAGAAGAGGGACCCGATTCTACGCTCCGTGGGAGTAAAACCATTAACAAGGAAAAGTTTTGCACTTTCCACGTACTGAGAGACACGATCTCGATGGGCAAAGATTACGTCAACCTCGATTGATTAAAATAATTTGACTATGACGGGTGGATTTATTCTACGGGAGGACAAGCGTTCAGCATAGGCTATTTTGTAGTTGAAACCACATGAATACAGGAAATTAGTTGCAACATCAACTGGCCGAGCAGATCAAAGAACGTATTTCAACAAAAAGTTGTAAGCACGCCGTTGTCTATCACTAGATTCACTGGCGATCAGGTGAACGAGTGAGTCAAGACGCCTACATTCTTGAGAAGGACTACCAGTAATGTTCCCGTCGAATAATCTCCCAAGAATTGAGAGCATAGTGCCAAACCTTAGCAGTTGTAAAGTGCAGACCGATTAAGCCGCCCATCAGTTACAGCGGGTGACGACTGACTAGTAATATCGTCTGAGTTAGATTTAGGTAAGCCTTCTGAATAAGATTGAGTTAAATCACGCTTACGTACAGAGGCCGAGAGCTTTCGCCGACCTGTAACTTTTACTCTCATCTTGTCTCGAGGCAAGTTGTAACAGAGAAAGCTTCTCACAGACCAAATGACTGAACTTTAGCTAGAGGCTAACGATGTAAAAATAGCTTACACAGTTTGAGAGAAATCGAAGGCACAAAATGAGAATTGCGGGATGCGATTGGTGATGACAGGCACAGACTAATAGAACTCAATAAGGAGATGACAACAGGTAGTTCTGAGTGAAAAGGTCTGTATTTAAGGAAATTCAACCAGAAACAGGAGCTGAAATCGTTAGGTCTTTCAAAAAACCACTCAAAATAATATCCTCCACTTATCTTCAAATTTGGAACCAGCGGCTTGGCACTGCCCCCAAGCGCCAGTTCTACCACCTGCTGATTCCGAACATGGACAACTTGAGAGCGGCCGAGTTAGGAACTTTGAACCCACATCAGGCGATTACACCTAACATTTGGTCGACTTAACTTCTACAGGAGACGCCGATGTGGTAGACTATTGAATGACTGGTAAATTCGATCTGGAAATGATATAATAGGTTTTCTTTGACATTTTCAGGTCGTTGTTAGTTCGCTAGAGTGTCAACACCATTTTTTATCAATTAACTCCTGAAATACATCGTTCTAAGCGGCAGATAAAGCTTTTACCGCGAAGCATGCGTCTTCGAAGCCGTGTTTTACAGCATGCAGTGGATTTTGCGTCATCTTAACGGTGTATATTATAACTGTCTTGTGACAGCAACCTATTATTCGCTGATATTCCGGTCACTCGATACTGGGATCTGAACTCTGCCCCAGTATATGCCTGTGCCAAATTCACGTTTTTATGCTTTCACCCCGGAATTAAGTCACTCGTATCAGCGGACCATACATGAATGCCATGCGAACACATACGGCACTGAGTTTATTGTTGACTAAGCTGTTCAGCTGTACAGTGCGCCGTCGTCTTCCTGAAAATAATCAAGGAAGTCAAATTGGCGCGCTAGTATCTTCACATTGACTATGGTCTCGATTATTCAGGTCTGTTGACCCTGACTGTTACCCAAATACCTTAGTGAGGTTGATATCAAATGGCAGCGAGACGGGATTCCACTTCCATTTATTTTCAGAAACCGTCAAGATGATTCCTCCCTCAGTTCACGCTTAGTACACCTGTAGATTTTTGAAAATCCGGGTGTTCAGATTAAAAGGACAAATTTCCAGTACTTGTGGTCCATTTGAATCTCTCAGGTTGCTGATGGAATGACAAGATCATCTTAGCCTAAATCTCGGTAGCGCCAGTTTGGATGTCTTTACATAAAGTACAATTTCCCACCGTATTTCTATGTCCTTTCTAAACTGCTCGAGTTTGAGCTATTTTAACATCCATGGCACAGAGTCTATAATAGTTGACACAGTTTGCTGTTCATTGTTTGCTTCACCCGAATTATTTGACCGGTTTCAACATTATATGGTTGGTGCTTAAAGTTCAGTTCAGTTCAGTCCAGTTCAGTTTATTGAGGGAAATAGGCGTAAGCCTTTGAGTACCCTATTTGCAACGTAAAAAATGTGTGGTGTACAGATAGATGTTTTGGGCTGAAATAGTTAGAACACTCCCATAATGGTGGGACAAAATGAGAAGGAGTTACAGGGGGTGAGCTCGACTTCTCATCGCTCTTGGTCATTTCGGAACATAAATATGTCCAGATTCTTCTTAAAACCTTGTATAGATGGTGACATCACAACATCTGCGGGAAGTTCATTCCATGGTTTGACCACCCGAACCGAGAAAGAGAACTTCCGCACATCCAGCCGTGCCTGCTGTGTGCGCAGTTTTAACGGGTGACCTCGGAGGTTGGTCGTGGTAGCAAATTCAAAAAAGTCCTCGAAGGCCAGACTGCAATCCAACCCCTTTACAATGCGGAAGGCTTGCAATAGATCTCCGCGAAGTTGCCTGTAACTCAAAGGAAAGAGGTTCAGATTTTCTAGGCGGGTTGCATAAGGGAAGGAGTTTTGACCCCTAACCATCTTCGTGGCTCTCCTCTGGACTCTTTCGAGGCAGTTTTGATCCACAACAGCCCACGGCCTCCAAGCTTGTATGCCGTTTTCTAAATGCGGCCGGACGAATATTCCGAATGTCTTAGAGAAAGCTTCTTCGTCAAAGTCCATTAAAGCACGCTTGATGGCGTACAGTACGGACATTGCGCTTTTTGCCACCCTCGAACAGTGGGCGAATGGTTTTAGGGAACTCGTCGTAAGCACACCGAGGTCCTTTTGGGCTTCGACCTCTTGTAGGGCTGCACCGCCCAGAAAGTAGCCTCTTGTGCTGGCGGATCTGGCTGTGTTGCCTAGGCGAAGTATGCTACATTTGGCAACGTTGAACCGCAGGAGCCAACGGTTTGATCACTCCTCCAACCAATTCAGGTTCATCTGCAGTCTGTCTTCATCGGCAGGACCCCGAATTACACTCCATATCTTCATGTCATCCGCAAACATTGCTACTTCGCAGTCTAAATCTCTTGCGGCATCGTCCACGTAGATAAGGAACAAAATGGGTCCCAGTACTGAACCCTGGGGGACACCGCTATCGACCATAGCCAGATCAGATTTTCCCCGACCGACGCACACAACCTGGTGTCGACCCACAAGGAAGTGTTCGATCCATTTAAGGAAGTTGCCACCGATCCATATTCTTTTCAGCTTATGTAAGAGCCTTTGGTGTGGCACAGTGTCGAAAGCCTTCTGGAAGTCGATGAAGGCTATGTGGACCGCGTGCCTGTCGTCGAGAGCTCGGGTCCAGCTCTGGAGAGATTGCAGCAGGTTTGTCGTGCAGGATCTTCCTTTTCGGAACCCATGTTGGCATTTCGATAGCAGGCCATGAACTTCCAGGAATTGCATCAGTTCAGTCTTTATGATCCTTTCCATAACTTTGCAGAGAATACATGTCAAGCTTATGGGCCGGTAATTTGTCGTCGCTGCCCTGTTACCTCCTTTGTGTAGCGGAGTAATATGCGCCAGTTTCCAATCGACGGGAAGTGTTCCAGTGTCAAATGACGTTTGAAAGAGCATCGACAAAGGCACAGAGAGCTCACTGGCAAGTTTCTTCAGAAGCTTGGGTGGAATCTCGTCTGGTCCTGGCGACTTCGATTCGTTCAATGCCTCTAATTCTCTTCGGGCAATGCCTTCTTAGAAAAGTATATAACTGACACTTGGAGTCGGCAGTTCTTCTGTGGAGGGAGGAAGGAACCTTGCCTCGTTTGTGTAGACTGATTGGAAAAACCGTGAAAAATACGCAGCTTTATCCCTACTATCAGCGATCTCAACGCCATCAGTAGTATTTATCAAGGGGATTTTTCGCCTGTTCCTTGTACTTCGCTGGAGGTAGCTGTAGAGCAATTTTGGGTTCTGCGTTGCTTTTTGTAGCACGTTCTTCTCGAATTCCCGCCGCGGCTGCATTACCAGCTTCCTCAGTTTGTTCCTCTGTGTCTTGTAGGTGTTGAAGCATTCAGCTTGTCTAGTGACGCAGTATTTTCTCCACAATTTGTGCTTCCTGTTGATTCCTTTCTTGAGGTTGCTATTTAGCCACCCAGGGCGTTTGTTCAGTCTTACACTAGTCTGTGGGCAGTGGTTGTTGATGAGCTGCAGAAGGACATTCTTGAACAGCTCCCAGTCATCGTTGGCACTTCCCGTAAACAATGAGCCCCAGTCAAGACCGGATAAGTCTGCCCTCATCTGATTGAAGTCGCCCCGCCAAACATTACACCTTTTGTGGTCTGGAGTATGTGAAGTGGAGAATAACGAATAATCCCACATAAGCACTACGTGGTCACTTCGGCCAAGGGGCGGCATGGAGGCGATCTCGTCTATGCTGTCTGGTGTTTTCGTAAAGACCAGATCCAGGCAGTTTGCCCTTTGTCCTTCACGTGTTCTCGTTGGGAACATTACATGTTGTGTGAGGCACGCATTTAATGTTTTGCTCAACAGGCGGTAATCGAATGCCGATTTTGGACCTGACGCTTGGAGGGTATTCCAGTTTGTTCCTGGTGCGTTGAAGTCGCCCATGATCATGATGTTAGGTCGACTGGAAAATTTATCCAACTGCTCCAATAGCTGAGTGTCGGCGATTCGATCTGTCCTAGGTGGTCGGTAGACGGTGAGGACATCCAGATACTTTGCTTTCGTTTTCCCATCTTTGCATGTAATTCTTTAATGTGCCTCTTGTCCTATTCCGCAAAGTTTCAACAGCCTTATCAAAAGCGCTCCGTCCTGCTTTTTACCCCATATTCAATTCTTTCCTTTCAAGGTATCAGCTGAACTATCTGACGCGCGGTTCGAGTTAAATTATCTTCAGCATTATTACAGAAAAATTGATTAACATTCTGGGGCTTGTTGAGTCAACCTGTACGTCTAAGTCAATATAACTCAGTCAGTTTAAGTCAGTTTATTAAGGAAATGAGGCCTTTAACCCGGGTCCCCTATCCACACAGAAAAAGAACAACAAAAGCATCAATTGTTCCATCAGTAATTCTACAAATTCAAAAGTCGTCGGTATGTTTGATCCAGGTGTAAACTGCTACCGTTGACACCATCGTGATTGCACGTACAGTAGCTTCTCAGTAAGTGAGCGTCTTCTTTGTATTTAATTAATCAACAGTTTCGGAAAGAACCACCGTGTCAGGGAGTTCGTTCCATTCTTCAATGATCCTCCACGAGAAGACGCTCCGTCTGACGTCTGTGTGACCGAATTACTCTGTAGTTTAAAGGGATGACCACGCCGACGTTCCGACTCAGCAATTTCGAAGACGTTATCAGGGTCTGGGACACACTCACAGTATCTAGAAACGTGGTTGGTCCAAATGAGGTCGCCGTGTACTTGCCTGTATTTGAGCGAAGACAGAATAAACTAGATCAAGATTCTTAACTATCTTCGTAGTCCTCATCATTATCCTTTCCACATGTTAGTAATCCATCTTGAATCCCGGTCGGAAGGCCTGTAGATTCTTCCGAACAGCTCTTTATCAGTCTGCACAGATCCTCAAGTTAGCACAAATAACACCGTATCGCGAGACTGACATCCCTTAGGCACTGTGACAACGGTTTATGGGAGGAGGCAATATGGACGCCAAGGTCTTTCTGTTCGTCAAAATTTTGAGAAGACTGACCATCAAGGAGGTATCGGAAGGAGTAATCCTCGTCACTGGTTCTTCTGATGCGGAGTCTAAGGATCACATATTCGTCCGCATTAAAATTTAGGAGTCGACGAGCAAACCAGCTGCTGCGCCGATGGAGACTCTCTTGAAACACGCGCCTGTTTGCGTCAGATCTGATGGTTCTCCACAGTCTTACAACGTCAACAAACGTGACGACGCTGCAGACCAGGTTGTTATCACAGTTGTTGATGAAAGCTAGGAGGAGTTACGGTCCTAAGACTGAGCCCTGGAGATGCCATTTAGAAAGGGGTAAGTGTTGACTCCGAGACGTCAAGGCGCATGTTTTGTGATCTCCCTCTAATAAAATTTGTGATCTATGTCAGCAGGCTCCATCTTACCTCATTTTCACATAGTTTGGAAATCCGACGTCTGCGTCATACACTGTCGAGCGCCTTGTTGGAATCTGTGTTGATGACGTCAATCTCACCATCCTCGTCCAGTGCGCGAGTCCATTGTTTGATCGAGGACAATAAACTGGAAAGGCAAAAGCGGTTCCGTCTGAAGCCGCGCTGGAGACCTGAGAGCAAATGGTTCCCCTCCAGGAACTTCATTACTGCCTTCTTAAATATGGTCTTCAATATTTTGTAGCAAATGCAGGTGAAACTGACAAACCGATAATTGTTAGCACTAATGTGAGCCCCGTCCTTAGAGATCAGGTAGGTATCCGCTGTCTTCCATTCGAAGGGCAGTCCCTTAACTCGAATAACAGGTGGAATACGTGTTCATGTGGTCTGGAGAATTCGTTTGCCGATTATTTTCAAAAATTTGGTCGGTTCATTGTTTGGACTCGACGACTTCGCTTCTTTGAGAGTCTGTAGCTCTCTTTCCACGGCATATACCGGCAAGTATTTGAACTGAAACACGGAACCGGCAGTCACAACAGCATTGTTGCCATTGAGATTCTGAAACTCCGTTTACCTATCGAATACGGACACAGTGAACCGTCTCAAATGTTCGGCTTTCTCGCTGTATTCAACGATTTCTACACCACTGTCATCCTCCAGTAATGCGGTCCGGTCCTTGATTTTCAGTCGATTATTAATATAGTGAAACAAAATCTTGGCCTTTTGTGCAGCCTGCCAGATAATTTTACATTCATAGCCCTTTCTTGCTTGGTGGATGGATTTTTGTCCGCAGTTCGCTGGCGATGAGACCCTTCGAAGAGTACTGGTGACATAATTTTCCTGAATAGCTTTTTTTTGTTTTTTCTTCCTAAACTGTCTATTCAGTTTCTTAGTTAGCCACGCGTTGCGACTAGCCACTTACTGTACCCTAATTGGACGAAACCGCCGAATCAGATAATAATAATAGTAATAGTAATAATAATACTAAATGCCAGTTTACAGGCATTGTCACGGAAAGATTAAATACTAATTCGGCCACCAGTGAAAAAACTCCTGATAGACAAAAAATAAGGAGAGTTGTGTTTCTTATAGTTCGGAAGATTCAAGAGAAAAACAATGGCTGCACATGGAATGACGACAGTCAAGAAAGGGAGGGGTAGCAGCGCATCGGATGTTATCAGTCGCTAATTCTTTTCATGAAGTTGGGATTGGACCAAACATAACAAGAATGAGAGAAGGACAACGATTTAACCGTTTAGATCTCGTTTTCAGCAAAGAAGAAGGACTAATAAGGAAGTGAATCCACAACCTCCACTTGGTTTGAGCGATCATATTGCTTTTACCTGCGTGTGCTCTCTCCTATCCAACCAACAACCAAAAATCAAGAGGCGCAGAAATATTTGAAAGGGTGATTTTAACGCAATGAGACGCACTCTTTTGGACGAAACCTGGTTGGTCAACACAGAAGATCCAGACGAATTCTGGCAGTACTTTTTGCGGGATTATAGAGCGGCTAATTGATTCTCATTGTCCAATAAAAATGACAAGACCATGTTCGCGACCGCCGTGGGTCAATCCGACGACAAAAAAGACCATGAAGAAGAAACAGAGACTCTGGAAAAAGTATTTGCAACTTCGAGATCCTAGGTCATTCGCCGAATATAAGGATCAGCGCAATAAATGCCGTAAACAACTACGGGCTGCTAGAACTTCTTTCGAGCGCCAACTGATAGCAGAATTTATTACATGTCCCAAGAAGTTTTCCGGGTACATCCGCAGTAGGAGGAAACATAGGGAAGAAATTGCGTGTCTAAAAGATAGCCTCGGAAACTTATTAGTTGAAGGGCCACAGAAAGTGCGATTACTGTCTCAGTTTTTTCAATCGGTTTTTACGGAAGAGTCCTCAGAAGACAATCAGCAGTTTGAAATGGAACGAGACAGCCGGGAGCTTCAAATGCGCCAAGATATTGCCGTCATTGAAACCGTCGCCTTTTCCGTCGAAGAAGTCAGACGAGTCCTCAGTCAAATAAAACCTGATAAGTCTCCTGGACCCGACGGAATTCCCGGGCTGATACTTAAGGAGCTATCAACGGAGCTGTCAAAGCCTCTTTCGCCTCTCTTTGAACTGTCAATGAGAACAGGAAGGCTGCCCTCACAGTGGAAGACAACTAACCTCGTTCCATTGCATAAGGGAGGTAGCAGGATGACAGCAAGCAGCTTTAGGTATATTAGCTTAACTTACCTCCCTTGCAAAACGATGGAAGTTATAGTAAAGAGGGCTATACAGCAATTTTGTAAAGAAAATAACATCTTGCAGGATTTTCAACATGACTTCCGGAGAGGACGTTCCTGCCTCTCAAATCTGCTAGCTTGCCTGGAGACCTGGACCAGAGCTCTAGAAGAGGGCTTTGAGGTCGATGTCGTATACATCGATTTCCGCAAAGTTTTTGATACTGTCCCGCACCAACGTCTTCTTCACAAATTGAGCGCCATCGGCATCCGGGGAGATCTTCTTAACTGGATTAGGGCGTTTCTGGTTGGTCGGAAACAACGTGTCTGTATCGGGGATGATATGTCAGAATGGGTGAATGTGACCAGTGGTGTGCCGCAAGGTTCAGTTCTGGAACCATTGCTTTTCATCCTTTACGTCAACGACAGCTTTCAGGAACTCGACTGCGGCAAAATAATGTTTGCAGACGACGTTAAGCTCTGGCAAGTCATTAAGGGTCCGAATGATCAGAGATACCTTCAAGATAATTTGCACCGACTGCAAGCGTGATCGAAGAAATGGCTTCTAGATTTCAATGTGGCGAAGTGTGCCGTCCTTCATCTGCGTCCAACCAACTCTCTTTCAAATGAGAGCCTGCGGACATATCACCTGAAAGATATAAGGCTCCCCGCAAAATCATCACAGAAGGAGCTCGGAGTTTGGGTACAGAACAACCTGAAACCAACACTGCAGTGCCACAAGGCTGCAAAAAACGCCATGGGAGTGCTGCTGCATGCAATAAAAAGGGCTTTCGTAAACTTCGGCGCGCCTTTCGAATTCGGTTTCGAATTTTCGACCTCCGAGGGATTTGCCTTTTCTGGGATTTCTGCCTACTGGACGCACAGCGGGCCCATTTGGATTAAGAAATTTAAGCTTAATCAGCAATTCCTCTAACGATCCACACGGAACTATGACAGAACTTTCTTTGGAACGACCATACTCCTTCCTATCAATTCTCTGCCAACAGCACCCCAGGACTCTCCTGATCCAAGAGCGGCTGAGTTGTTTGCTATTTGCTTCATATTGTTGGCTTGGTTAAAAAGCTTCTCATACACCTTTAAATACTTCGTGCCGTACCTAGAATACCTTGCATATCCTTCGAATTAATAATGGGAGTCGACAAAACACCATCAGCACAATGTGCAAAAACCTCACCTCAAGAGGGATTCGAACCCAGGTCCCGTCGCGCAGTGAGCAGCATGATCGCCACTACAATATCCGCGCACGGCGAACGGACTGATATAAATAAAGGAGTAAACATTATTCGTAGTACAAATGACTGCAACTCTTTATATATCGCTGTCAAGTCACCTCCCGCTAAACGAGCAAGGAGCCTAGTAAGTTGTGTGGATATCAAATACGAAGACGAAGTCTGTACGAAATGTTTCGGACTCCTTCAAAAATTTGCGGAAATGGAGAGGGAGATAAAGGGCCTTAAAGTGGAGATGGAGAAGCTGAGGAATCTCCCTCGCTATTCATCTAAAGAGAATGAAAGCGAGCGAACATAGGCAAATACGGCTTCCTCGGCTGTGTCGACGGAGGAGAAAGAAAATAGTAGGTCGCTAGAGCTTGATAGGAATGACACCCAGTGTCTTGTGCGAAAAAAGCGCGGTCAGGCGCGATCTCAGCGAGCAAAAAGAAATCTCAGGGTACCTCGAAAAGGCACAGAGAGTCAGACGAGGGAACAAGAGTTGGCTACGCCGCACACGAAAATCGCGCCGCTGAAAACGAAAAATGATCAAAAGATCGTAGTAAACAGGCAGTCATGCGTTAGTCCTGCTGAATCAAGCCTTCCTAAATCGGTGGAAGGTTGTAGCCGGGATGCGCGCGATGAAGACTCTGTAGGTATGATTATACCACAAGGCCGTCTAGTTGATCGCAGTAAATGCATCGTTAAAAAGGGCATGCCTGAGTCTGTTTCCGACGCTTCAAAGGACAGAATACAACATAACATAGAAATATTCCAGGAATATCTCAAATCGATCTTAATAAGAGACGAAAAAGTCACAGTATTAAAGGCTTTTAGGATTGGCAAAATTAAAGACTCAAAACATGATCCAGACCGACCGAGACCGTTAAAAATTGTCTTTGAGAATGACGAACAAGCACAGCTACTTTTGAGCAGGAAAGCTGCGCTTAAACACGCCCATCCATCAGTTTTTTTTTCAGCGGGACTTTTCACCCGCGGAGCGAGAAAAATGGAGGGGGCTCAAATTGGAAGTCCTCAGGCGGTCGAGTCTGGGCGAGACAAATCTCCGAATAGTGGACGGAAAAATTATACGCGTCCAGAGGCCATTCCTCTGGAGAAAGCCCATAACTCTAACAGCTTAGGAGTGATGGAAAGCAGTTCATCCCGATCAGCTCTGATCGGCTTTTGCATTCAATCCCAAGAAATGGATAAACGCCAGTATGCCGGAGTTGCTCGTGTCAAATTGAGATTTTTGTATACCAATGCTCAAAGTCTCGTTTCGAAAATCGACGAACTCAAAGCGGGAGTACCGGAGCAAATCCCCGACGTCATCACCATAACGGAAACTTGGCTTAATGCCGAAATCATGGATGCTGAGATTTCGATACCGGGTTACCAGCTGTTTCGTAGAGACAGTCAAAATAGGCAGGGCGGAGGGGTAGTCGTATATGTAAGGGAAGGAATTTCAGCAGTTGAAAGAGCCCACACCCTCTCCCTTGAATATGAATCCGTCTGGATAAAGACATAGAAGAGCAATGCACAAAATCTAGAATTTCTGGCGATTTACAGACCACCAAATCTTCTGAGTGCAACTGATGAGTCGCTCCTTGGTTTAGTCAAAGACGTAGCTAGCCACCAAGGGGTTCTTATTGCTGGGGATTTCAACGCACCTGCAATAGAGTGGGAAACTATGGCAGTCAGTGGTGGACCAGCCTCTTTCAGCAATAAGCTACTGGACCTCACACTCGATCTCCCTCTGGCGCAACATGTGAAGGTACCAACAAGATTTCGAGAGAACCAGAGAGCAAATTGTCTAGACCTAGTTTTCACTAAAGACTTCTCTAATATCGACGAAGTGTATTCCACTGCACCTCTCGGGGAAAGTGACCATACTACGCTAGTATGGGATTACTCGCTCTTCTCTAAACGCCAGAAGAGAACAGAGGGCCAACCTAATATATGGAAGGCAGATTTTAATATGATGAAGAACGAATTGCTGTCCGTGGATTGGGACCAAATACTCAGGGGAGATCCGGAGGACGACTGGTGATCTTTTAAAACGATTTCACTCGATCTGATTAGGCGCTGTTGTCCACCTAAAGTACAAAAAAACAACTAGTCGACCTGCTTGGTTAACTAGGGACCTAAATAGGCAGCTACGGAAGAAAAACAAAAGAGGGAAAATATTCAGGGAAACTGCGTCACCAGCGCATTTCGAAGAATTTCGTCGTCAACGAAATGCCGTCAAAAAATGTATCTGTCAGCCACGGAAGGAGTATGAATCCAAAATTATACGACAGGCTGAACAGAAGCCTAAGATTTTATTTCACTATCTGAACAGTAGACTGAAAAATACGGTCGCGGTGCTGAAGGATGATAATGGTGTAGAGATCATTGAGAACGACGAGAAAGCCGAACACTTGCCTCCGTTTTTACTAGAGAAACAGAGTTTCGCTGTCGCAGTGCCGGCAATGCTCTTGAGACTGTTGGTCCCGTGCTTGACTCCATACTCTTCCCGGCAGCTGCCGTGGAAAGGGAGCTGAAAAATCTCAAATAAGCAAAGTCCTCGGGTCCGGACAATATACCGGCCAATTTCTTGAAGGGACTGGCGAATGAACTTTCCAAACCACTGGCGCACATCTTCCGCTCGTCATTCGAATTAGGGAGGCTGCCATCGGAATGGAAGACAGCAAATATCTTTCCGATATACAAGGGCGGGGCTCGCACTAATGCTAACAATTACCGGCCTGTTAGTCTAACCTGCATCTGCTGTAAAACAATGGAGGCCATAGTTAAGAAAGCAACTATGGAGTTCCTGGAGCAGGGTTATTTAATCTCAGACCTGCAGCACGGCTTCAGACAGAACCGCTCGTGTATTTCCAGTTTATTGCTCTCGACGGAGCATTGGACTCGCGCACTGGATGAGGATGGGAGGGTTGATGTCATATACACAGACTTTAAGAAGGAGTTCGACAGCGTCCGACACAAACGCCTAATCTACAAACTTTCTGAAATTGGGATAAGAGGAACGCTGCTGACATGGATAACGGATTTTCTTACCGGGAGATCGCAAACCGTGTGCATTGAGGCCTCAAGGTCAACTCCTACCCCCGTTCTAAGTGGTGTACCCCAGGGCTCCGTCTTAGGGCCGTTGCTATTCCTGGTTTACATTAACGACTGCGTCGACGACCTGGGATGCAGCGCCATCATGTTTGCTGACGATGTTAAGCTGTGGAGACCCATCAGATCTGATGCAGACAGGTACGCTCTTCAAGACAGTCTCAACCGCCTAAACAGTTGGTCAGCTCGCTGGCTCCTCAATTTTAATGTGGACAAATGTGTGGTCCTGAGACTCCGAACCAGACAGACCAGTAAGGAGGACGATTCCTTTCAATATGTCCTTGGTGGTCAGTCCCTTTCAAATGTTGTGGAACAGAAAGACCTGGGCGTCCTAATGACCTCCTCACTGAAACCATCTTCACAGTGTCAAAGGGCAGCCAAAAGTGCGATAAGGGTGTTATTTGCGCTGTGGCGAGGATTTGTGCAGATCGACAAGGAGCTGTTCGGAAAAACCTATGGGGCATTCGTCCGGTCTCACTTAGAGTATACAGTCCAGGCCTGGCGACCGTGGTTGAAGAAAGATTATCAACGACTGCAAAGAGTACAGGCGATGGCTACGAAGATGGTCAAGAATCTTCATCATTTGCCTTACGAAACCAGGCTGACCGAACTAAATCTGTTTCCTCTAAATTACAGGCAACTGCGCGGCGATCTCATTCAAACCTACAAGATTGTCAGAAGCCGTGAGTGTGCCCTAGATTTTGATGAATTCTTTGAATTGGCCCGGACTGACCGTCTGCGTGGTCATCCGTTCAAACTGCAAAGGAAGCGGGCTCATTCGGACGTCCGACGGAACGCCTTCTCACACAGGGTCATCGGGGCATGGAATGGACTCCCTGATGCCGTCGTTCTTTCCGAAAGTGTCAAATCCTTTAAGTGCAGACTAGACGCTCACTTGTTGAGAACCTACTGTACATACAATCATGATTGTTTTAGCGGCGGCAGTTTGCGCCTAGCTCACACTTATCGCTAACTTCTTAACTTTTCGCATTTGCCGATGTAATTGATGACTTTATTTCTGTTTATCGATATGAATAGGGTGCTCAAGGGCGAAAGCCTCATTCCCTTAATAAACTGACTTAAACTTTGACCAAGACCATTTTGGGAGAGTTTACGGCACATTTGTTCGGCCCCACTTAGAATATGGCATACAAGCATGACGGCCATGGCTAGTTTAGGACCAAGCATGCCTCGAACGAGTGCAACGGCGTGCAACAAAGCTGGTAAACGGTCTAAAAAGCCAATCCTACACAGACAGACGGAATTGCCTTAATTTATTCCCTCTGTGTTAGAGGCAGCAAAGAGATGATCTTATCCTCGTCTACAAGATAATACATGGCCTTGAATATGGACTTAAATTTGAGGACATGTTTCAGTGGCACCCTTCACCCAATCTTCGTGGTCACTCGATGAAGTTACGGACAACAATGCCCAGGCTGAATCTTCGTTCTGAATTTTTCACGCAGAGGGTAGGGGAGAAATGGAACGATCTCTCTCAGTCAGTCGTGGAGGCTACGTCCCTGCAACTCTTCAAGAAACGCTTGGATGATTATTTGTGCCCCCTGTTTTCCCTCGACAGTCTGAATCTGAACTAAGACCCCACGTCCCCACAAATAGTTTCTCTGAGACAATGCTACTCAAATGAATCAAGTACTGTTCTAATAGTAAATATTTTTTGTTCGTGTACAGTTATTTCTAACGAGCTTACATGTAATCAATAGGATTTTCAAAGGCTTTGCCTATTATCCTTACCAAATAAACTGAATAAACTGAAGAAGCACCGAAGAACAGGCGTTGACAATGGCAAAAGGAAATGTCTCCGCTGACACCGGCCATGGGGGTCCGTTGCTACGGTATATTCCATCGGGGGATTCAACACCCAAAATTTGTGGAGATTTTTCTGAATGCAAAAAACGACCAAAAGTTCTCATAAACAGAGGATAATTTTGCAAAATTTTCATACTCCTGAGTAATTTATTCCAAATAGCTATTGTTTTGAGAGAAAAGAGCCGAATTTATTTAACGGCACGTGCAAGACTTCACGGTGACCGTTATGTCGAGGGTGGACAAGAGAATTTAAAGTAGTGAACGGATTGAAGATACAATTACATCAAAGTCTAAATAGTAAAAAATAGTCCTTTTTAATCCACGAAACCACAAAGGATCAAGACCCATAAGACGGAAACGTTCTTGGTAAGATAAATGTCGGTGTTCGGGGGGTTGCAAGTCTCTTGGCAAAAAAGTGTTGAACAGATTCTATTTTCATCCACTCAGCAGCACGCATGAGGCTAAATAAAACAACCAGTATTCTAGACCAGGTCTAACGTACATGTTGTAAAGGCGCATTCTGATGTCCCCAGTTTTAAAGTTTCGGAGGATAAACCCGGTCGTTCTACGTGCTTCGGAGACTACCAGGCACAGTGCTCCGAGAGATTGCGACTCTTGGAGTATGATACGCCCAGATCCTTAATAACCCCAGGCACATTTATGGAGTGACCTTCAATAATTAGTTGAAGTTGTCGATCGTCGCCAACCACAATGACTACGAATTTATACCAATAAAGAGAAAGGCGGCAACATTGGACAAAGGCCTGTAGGTCGCTCTTTGGGAGCTCAAGCACGATGTCATGATCTGCCGACTTATATCGATATGCAACTTTCAGATCATCCGCATACATGAAAGGTTTATCATTCTAAAATAAATCGAGTACATCATTAACGAAAAGGCGAAATAAAAGTGGGCCGAGTTCGCTACCCTGAATGACTCCACTCCTCACACGTGTGGGGTTGGAGATGGTATTGGAAATCTTAACTCGTTGTGTACGAGTGCCCAAATAAGAGGATATAAAATTCAAAAGTTTGCCACCTATTCCGAAAGAAGACAGTTTTAAGAGAAGAAGAGCATCGTCAATACAATCAAAAGCCTTAGTGAAATCGAAATATACAGTGTAAATTGCAAAACCATTGTCCCTAGATTGGAGAAGATGGTCAAAGAAAGAGAGTTGACAGGTGTCACAAGATCGAGCTTTGAGGAATCCATGCTGGGCAGCACTCAGTAAGTTATTCACTGTTAAGTGACACATTATCTTATCTTTGATCAATGTCTCTAAGATCTTAGAAACTGCGGGGAGGGTGTTTGTTGGCCGAAAGTCATCAAATGATGTAGATTTGCCGTGCTCAGTAATGGGCAAAATGTGTGATTCCTTCCACAAGGTAGGATAGGTTTCACTTTCAAGAGCCAGATTAAATATCTTGCATAAGAGGGATGGGAAGATCGTATTTGCATCGGCTTTTAAAATGCTTACTGGGACACCATCAGGGCCTGGACTATAAGATTGACGTAAACGCCGAATCGCAACAGTCACATCCCACAGAGTGAAAGTTATAGTTTCTAGAACTGCCCCGGTCAATGACTGCATGGTCGGAAGCGGAGTGGTCGAGTCTTCAATGAACTTTTTGGACAGGAAATCATTGAGGCTATCCGCGGTTAACTGGGCATCAACTATGGGATTTCCGAGAGCGTCTCGGAGGATGGGATGCTGCGTCTTTCTATGAGTTCGTATTTTTCTAGAGAAAAGTTTCGAGACATTTAACGAATGGTTTTCGGTAAACTGGACCTCTTCGGCCAGCTGTTTTTCTTCAGACAATCTCTTAGCTCAATAAGAATATCACGAATCAAGGGCAGGGCAGAAACATCGTTCCGAAGATGGAAACGACGATAAAGCCTGCGCAATCTGTGACGAAAGGGTAAGGGTAGGAAAACCTCATCCCCAACATTAATAATTTTCTTACGGGGGACAAAACGAGAAATAAGCGGATCCGAAATTTCGTACAGTTCTGCAGTGCAAACATTTACATCCGAACAAAGGAAGAAATCAATCCAGTCGTAGGAATTAAGGTGTGTAAATAATTTGGTTGAGCGAGTTGATCGGAAATCGCGAAAAAAGCTATACTTTGGGGACGACGTTTTGCCAGCCTCGAATTCCAACGTTGAAACAACTATGTCATGGTCTGAGCCCCCGACGATGGCATGCAGCCTCTACAGAAAATTAGGTCAAGTATGCTTGAGCCTCGGGTAAGAAAATCGACAACCTGAATCCACATCTCGACATCCACAGCCTCAAGAAAGTCTTCGAACCTACTGGGGCCTGAAGGCGGAGACCAGCGGACTTCGGGGAGATTAAAGTCACCTGCAACCAATTGATACTTAAAGCTTAAGTCGGCCGCAGAATGAAATGCCTGTGAGAGTAAACGATCAAAATTTTCGTTGGCGTTGGGAGGGCGATAGACGCAGCCAACGAGTACGGAGAACTTATGTTTTAGGGCAACATGGAGCCAGCAGCTGCCTTCTACTGCGGAAGAATGCAGGAGGTCCAACTGCAAAATTGTAAGTGTTTGCTTAACGTAGACGCAGCTGCCCCCACCACGGCTATCTTGGCGATCGTTTCGAATGCAATTGTAGCCTAGAAGAGAGAGTTCGGAGTCAGCTACTGAGGCTGATGCCCACGTCTCAGTTACTAAAACAATATCTGAACAATGGACGAACACCAGAGCCTGAAGCAAAGGCATCTTATTAAGCAAGGATCTGGCATTCAAAATAAAAAGTTTGAACGAAAAGGCTGTTAGTTTCTGAGAGAGGTGGGCTACATCGTCCAGTTCTGGGCTGCCCACGGAGCAAAAGGTCCGGATGCAACCATCCGGTTCTGCAAAAAAGTTTGTGGCATCGAAAAATTCTGACGTTGATAAAAAGGGGTAGGATTTGGGGGAGGGAACGACGGGCAGGTGAACTGGTAACCATTGTTAGCTAACTTATTTTCAGCTGGAAATCCGCGGGGCAGATACTGCAACGTATTCCCGCCAGAACGAAACTGAGGATCCGATGAGTTAACTGATCCAGTATGGACATTAGCATGAGGAATACATTGGTAAAACGGCCGTGGAGGAAGCAAGTTAGGGGGTGGGGGCGCATTGTTTCCATTGGAGCAAGAGTTCTATTAAACGGCGGGAAAGTCGGCATATTCGGCCTCGATATGAGGGCTGGGTTGCAGTTGGGAACACGCTACGTTTTGAGTCGGGGTATTTGAGGCACTGTTAGCCAACTGTGGAGGAAAGGATTTTATAAGGGTGCTGGATTTATCGGGTGTCCGTGTGGCTGAGACAGCAATTGGATTTGCCTTTGACTTAGACACATGCTTAGGCTTACTAGGGGTTGCTGAGGGAGTCGATAGAGGCGTGTTTATACCAGGCGTGGTGGTGTGTTTAAAGAGCTCAGCATTAAAAGTAGTCGAATTGAAGAAGAAGAAGAAGAGTCAAGCACCGGAACAATTCGTTTATTATCCTGAACTTTAAGACTCGCACAAGAGTCCATCTTCAGAGGTAGTGGCAGAAACAGGACAAGCGGCAGTTATAAGGCACGTAGGCCCAATCATCGACCGAAGTCGCACGACTGGAGGTGACTACGAAGGGCTCTGCACGCCGGCGCCAGATCGATAGATCGATTGACCGAGTTCTCATCCGAGGACCAGGCTTCAATGAATTCTCGGCCTGTTTTGCTTCCGGCGTGGGCGACTATTTTGGTGGCTGCGAAGTCAAACTCGTGACCCATTTCGTAGGTTTGGGCGGCCACTTGTGATAATGCGTCGCCTCGCCACACAGCCAGCTTATGTTCATGTATGCGCGATCCGAGCATGCGTCCAGTCTGTCCTGTGTAGTTGCAAGGACAATTTTGACACGGAATGCGATACACTACTCCAGATTGCTCTTCAGGTTTTAACCGGTCTTTGATTTTCATGACGCTGTTGCGCATGGTGGCTTTGGGGCGGTGTGCAATTCCAACACCTAGCTCCGCAGCAATGCGCTCGGTCGCTTCTGAAACACCCTTGATGTATGGCAGAGAATGCCATATCGTCGGTGGCGTTGATGTTTGATTCCTCTGGTGGCGACCGCGTAGGCAGCGACTTATGAATGCCCTCGTATAGTCATTTTGACAAACTGGTCGCGGAGATAACGGGCCTCACGCGTTCTATCTTCCAGTTTGCTGCAATGAGTTTGGATCCGTTTGAAGAGCGTCTTCACAAAGCTTCGTTTATGAGCCATCGGATGGTTGCTGTGAAAACTGAGAAGCTGTGTGGTGTTCGTTGCCTTCCTATAAACCGTCGTTTCAAGTTCACCGTTAAGGTTTCGTCTGACGAGCACATCCAGGAAGGGCAACTACTGCTCCTGTTCTTCTTCCCTCGTGAATTTTATATCCGGGAAGACTGCGTTGAGCAGGCTGTGAAAATGTTGCAGCATGTCCTTCTTTACGATGACGAACGTGCCTTCTGTTCTCCTCGATCTCAGCCTTGTACTTCTGCAAACGCCGGTGACAGTCGTCGATCAGAACTCTAGTCATCTGTTTGACAAACCGCATCGCAACTTCTCTTTCCATGGCCGTATTAAAGGGAGCTTTATATCTCAGGCATCGTGGGGTTAGTTCGAATTGTTCCGGTGCTCGACTCTTCTTCTTCAAATATGCATAAACCTGGAACTCGAAATTTCGCCTTCATTGGTAGTCGAATTCCCTACGGCAGCACGATTTTGAAAAGATAAGTGAAAGTTATATTTTTGGATTCAATTTCTTAATCCCTTGCACAGTTTTCCAGTGTAGACCTGACGAAATTTTCTATTTTTTGTCATAAGTCTTCTTCGCTTTCTGTCGTGTTTCTGCGATTTGTCATAAAGCAGAAATCTATTGTCGCAGTTTTTCACCCAACATAGCCTCAATCCTATCAAGTCTTACCTGCATAAACAAAAGGTTTTCCTCGTAAAAATATAGATTAACATTATATTTTAGACGATAAACCGTCTCTCTTGACGGCTTTCATCGTCAATTTATTGAGAATTATACTGTTATCTATTTTATCCTACATAGCCTCATTATCCAATTCAGATTTATTCATAGTTCTGTTTTACCACCTACGAAATTGTCATTTGCCCGTTTTTTTTCTAGTTTACATTCTGGTATTGAGTAAAACTTGCTTAGTATAAATTGTGCTTTCTGATCCACCAATATTTGCAGCTTTCATAAATCGTTTCATCATACATATCCTCATCCATATATCCTCGAAGTCTCGGCAGTTATTATTCATATATATATTTGGACTTAAGTCTTGTATAGCGTTTTCAGCATGAAACCTCAAGCAACCCTTCGTCGAAATCTGAAGGAAACTAAACTTCATCTGAAAAAAATTGATCTAGGGGCGCTTGATGATTTTAACAACTTTATGTCTCGTTGCGGATCAATTTTTTCTGTCCTTGGTGCCCTTCTTGACGGAAATTTGCCCACGCTTACGTCTCAGCAGTGTGAGAAGCTCATGCCTCTCATTAACCTAGTTGCGACTGAGACTGAAGACAGGCACAAACGAAGTTTCAACTTTATATTAAAAAACGTTCCCAAGACTAGACAGCCAATTGATGTCGCCTTTCAATTCCTTTTTTCATGCGGCTTCAACTTTAGGGTCGCGGAAGCCAAAAGGCTTTCATCTAGGAGCAAGAATCCACCAATTCTTATCAAACTCTTTTCATGGGATTTTATTTTCTCCCATTTGGAGCGATCAACTCAATATCTCAGGGCAAATAAACTTTTTATTAGTCGAGACCAGACTCCACTGCAACGAAAAATCTCTCCCCCATTACCAAACGTAAAGCCACCCCCGAATTCAACCCAAATGTCTTTTTCCTCTAAAGCAGTTTCTCCATCTGGTTTCGACCAAATCCCCCCGCTATCTACAGCGGCCCCAGTTCCATCTAGCTCTTCGACTGATCACATTATCACAGAGACGGTTAAAACTAGCCTCTTTAAAACTCCCCCACGGAGCAAGGATTGTTCAAATGCGGCTCCCAAATTTATAAGGGAGCTTGATCTTAGCAGTAAAGATGAGCGAGTCCTTGAAGCACAACCGGCTCCCAGCACTCAGAATAGTGATTTGGCTAATAAACTTACATCGAATCCACCCCGTTCCCACGCCTGGCCACTCAGGTCTGACCTTGCAGTTAGGTCTAATAAGCTAGATGAGAGTTCAGGGAGGTCTTTACCTGTTCCTATCCTAAATTCTCAACTTAACGCCACAGTTGTGAAGCCCTCTTACACATCAAACTGCAAAATGCAAGTATATTGCATTGCTGATAAATTTTCCAATCCCGTTGCTAGCCTGACACCCCAAATAATAAAGCCCTTTCCTGATGTCAACTGTTTCCCGAAACCATGACGTCCGCCACCTAGCATAAACTACCCCTCGTATTATGCTAACAATTCCCAAAATCCTATTTTCTTGTCTCCTATTTTTCCAACCCAACAAAATAGTTTTCCTCTTCCTGGGTCCTCCTCAAATGTTTTTCCACCTAATGCTGCATCTCTAACTAGTAATTACCCCATAAATTTTAGACCGCAGCAACTTTGTCCTCCACCAATTGCTCCGTTCCAACAGCTTAATTTTCCCCCTCCGGCTCTTCCTTTTTTATAAGTAGCAATGAGCGGAACCTACATATTAGGAATACGCTCAGTATTGTCTCTCTCAACGCAAGATCTGTCGTGCAAAAGATGGCACACCTAAGAAGTGTAGCTGTTGAGTTTGACACAGACGTATTGTGCGTAACTGAATCTTGGGCCCACTCTCTAAGTTCAGACTCGGCACTTAACATAGATAGCCTCAGTTTATACCGCCAGGACCGTGCCGACAGACGCGGCGGTGGATGCCTTCTTTACATAAGAGCATCACTTGCACAATCGCCTTATAACTTGGACATTTCCTCCTTCTCTGGAAATTTATGTTTTGCTTCGGTAATCCTTCCGCAAAATAGGAAAGCCTTAGTCGGATGTGTATATAATCCTCCTTGTTCCTCCCGAAATGAAAGCCAACTTTGTGAACTCTTTGAAAAAATTGCAGAAACTTCTTTCGATGTCAAGATAATCGTAGGGTATTTTAATTTGCCAGAAATTGACTGGCACACACATACTTCTCCTCCTAAATTCCAGAAGCTGCTTGAAACAATTTACTTTTCAAACCTGACTCAATTAGTTCACTCTTCGACCAGAAACGATAGTGTTTTAGACTTAATTTTTACTAATGGCACCTTCCCTTTATCTATGGATTTTTATCATGACCTCTTTGCAAGTGATCATGCATTAATTCATTGTCGCCTTCCAGTTGCCATTTCCGCAAAGTCAACAGCACATCGTAGTATTTTTGACTTTGCTAATGTTAATAAGGATTTAGTAAATAACTTTACATGCACTCTTGATTGGCACAATATTTTTTCAAATAAAGATCTAAATTTTTTCAACAATTTATTACAATGCGTAACAGAAGGTCTTCTTGACCTTATTCCTCGGAAGATGTTCAAACCGAGTGCTAATTCCACCGCTATCCCACACTTTCTTAAAAACAGACTTAGAAAGTTACGGAAGCAGTTTAAAGATCCTTCTGTGAGTTCATTATCAGTTCATCTAAGAATCGTTGAAATATTTGAACTAGCTTCGAAAATGAGGCTCGAGCGAGATAGGCGAGAGAGTCTTTAGCTATTAATGACGTGAATTCTTCTAAATCAGTTGCTCAGATCTTCCGTCAGAGATCATCTGCTTAGTCCCACCAAGTCATTCCGCCCTTGCTTATTGCAAGTGATGCCTTCATTACAGAGGAGTCAGGCAAAGCTGAAATTTTAAATTCGTTCTTTGCCAAGCATTTCACCATTGAAACTGATCCGATCCCTTTAATTCCTTCGTTGTCTGATGCTTCTCTTAGCTTCATTAATTTTTCTCCTGAATGTATTCAAAAACTGATAAGTCATCTTCCTAACTCTCACTCAGTAGGTACGGACAATATCCCAAACTCTTTGATAAAACAGCTAAGAGATTTTCCTCCTCTGCTTAGCAAAATCTTTTCAGTATTTCTCGTAAATGGCTTCTTCCCTGACTATTGGAAAACTTCTATTATTATTCCAGTATTTAAGTTTGGCTGTCGTTCTGACGTACAGAACTATCGAGGTGTCATTAAAACACCCTCTCTCGCCAAAATCTTTGAAAAAATTATCGCCGTAAAAATCACCGACTTTTGCATAGCCAATCAAGTTATTAGCCCTTCCCAGCATGGTTTTTTACCAGATCGCTCTGGTGAAACATGTCATCTGTCGTTTCTCGATCTACTTACCTCTCTTCGTAATGATCACCTATCTGTTGTCGTTATTTAGTTTGATCTTAGTAAAGCCTTTGATAAAGTGCCACATCAAAGACTCTTGATTAAATTGGAAGCTATGGGAGTTCGCCGTCCACTAATAGACTTTCTCAGGTCATACCTGTCTAATCGTAAACAAAAGGTTTTGGTGGGATCTTCACTTTCCAGTGAAAGTCCTATTGTAAGCGGTGTCCTACAAGGTACCGTTTTAGGTCCTCTTTGGTTCTTGCTTTACATAAATTATATTTCAGCAGCAGTTAAACATTCTCAATCATGTATTTATGCAGATGATCTCAAATGTGTATATTCTTTCAAAAACTCTACGAGCCTTCATTGCCTGGAGCAAATCCATGCTGACTTGCTTGCTCTCTCAGCTTGGAGCTCAAAATGGCTAATGGAATTCTCTCCGTATAAATGTCGTTATATGTGTTTTGGACCTGATAGGCTACCCCAACCTGTGGTCTTTTAAGGCACACCTATGACTGAATGTACCACCATCAAGGATTTAGGTTTAAGCTACACTAGTAATCTTGATCTCTCGCCGCACGCTGACAGAATTACAGCCAAAGCTGCCCAGATTTGTGGCTTTATTTCTTACAATTTCTATCTTCCAGAAATTAAATTAAGGCTCTATCGTATGTTTGTACTTCCCATTCTCGAGTATTGTTGCCCATTCTTTGGTTTGATGAATGAAGCCAGTCGTTTAAAATTTGAAAATGTCCAAAGACGTTTTTCTAAAAAACATTTAGATAAGGAACATCCCAATATCTCCTACTCAGATAGATGTCAGCTAATTAACCTAAAATTTTTATGGGTTCGAAGACTAGAAGCGGGCCTCTGTCTCCTCTTTCGCATTAATCATAGTTCAAATTTTCCTCGGATTTCAACACTTACCCCTAGTAGTCGCCCATACAATCTTCGCAACTCGTCTCTAATTATACCTCTTCCAGCGTCCTCCACCTCTAAGCGCTCCCTTTTTTCGCTTCCAGGTATACTTTCCTCTGGAATAACCGTCCAATAAATATAAGATCTTCAGAAAATCTACACACCTTTAAGAGAAGGCTACGCCTTTATCTGAATACTGACTCGATTAAACTTTTATTTTCCTCATCCTTCCCAGACAACTTTTTCTATGACACTGAGAAAGGGCCACCGGGAATTTAGCATGCCGCTATCAAATTTCCGTATCTGTTCACGTTTCCTTTCTTTATGAGTAGTCTCGCTACCTAAGATCCCTCACCAGAAATGTTAATTATTCCAATTTTTTAGTTCATGCATCGTGCCCTCACAGAATGCACGCCATCGACGCTCTTGGCGAAACCTTCTGTATTCGCCATATACTAGTAGTTTGGTCGCATCTCCCTTCCCCCATCCTCGGTTGGACTCGGATGAATGTAACCGACCGCATCTGGGTTCCTATCGCCTCGGGACTGCTCTTCATGATGCTCTCACTTAATGCGCTCTATCGATGCTCTTGGCGAAGCCTTCTATATTCGCCATATACTAGTAATCTGGTCGCATCTCCTTTGCCCTATCTTCGGATGGACTCTGATGAATGTAACAGACCGCATCTGGGTTCTTGTCGCCTCGAGACTGGTTGTCATCGTGCCCTTACAGAATGTGGTCCATCGGCGGTCTTGACAAAGCCTTCTATATTCGCCATATACTAGTAGTCTGGTCGCATCTCCCCCCATGCTCGGATGGACTCGGTTGAATGAAACCGACCGCATCTGGGTTCCTATCGGCTTGAGACTGGTTTTCAATTTCGGCACTTATTCTTCTTATTCAAGTCCTGACCGACCCGCCTACGTACCATTTTATGAAACCCGTTACACAATGCCATATACAGCTGACATTTATTTCGGCCATGTTGATGTCGGACTATATTCCATTCTGTACCGCCACATGCAGGCCAGTCCTCCCTGTATTTTTCTGATGCTATTTTTCTGAGGGGCTTTTTTTTCTCCTGTTAAATTACTACAATCTTTTTTAAATTTTGCTTTGGAGTTTTTTTTTCACCCCTCGTTTTTTCATTTTCATTTTGCTTAATGGACTTCTAATCTCAAAAACTATGCATTGCACTTTGTACAGATTTTGCCTACCTCGTCTAAAATTTGCATGTAAATTTATTTTTACTTGCTTTGATGGGACCCCGACGGGTCTTTAATAAAAATAATTGAATTGAATTGAATTGGTTGTCATCAAGCTGAAGTAAGAATGTTTAAATAATGTAAAAAATTATTCTGAAATTGGAATCATACTTTGTAGGAACAAATGCGCTCCCCCCATAGCAGATAAGTGGCTCGGAATGTTTCGCAGTACGAAATTATGCTTGCGTTAAATTCTGTCCCTCAGTTTCCGAACTGGTTACCCCAATAGGTTTAAAAGCCTGCACAATTACTTTTTCAGAAGTGCTGTTTATGTTGCCATAAATCAACTGACCGACTATTTCGCCGGCTGATGGCCTGCTACGACTAGCAGAAACGTATTTTTGGACGAATGAGGGGTCAAGAGGTTCTACATGTACTAAAGGGATTTGTGAGTTAATCAGATCTGCAGACGGCGAAGAACATACGCTGGCGTCTGCCATGTCTTCAGTCACGATTTTAGCACAGAGAGACGGTGGGGAGGCCGCAAGCTTTCGCCTCTTAGCCCGTGCTCTGCGGGGCATTACAGACAAAAAAACGTTTTTCGTTACAGAGGAAGGATCAAAACGTTGCCAACGTACGGAAACGTGCTAAGATGATTATTATTCGGCCTGGGGGCATCGTCGACAACGGTAGATACTGTTGCAATACCGGTTAGAAGGTAAACGGCTCCAGTGGGCGAGAAAATTTCAGTGGCAGCGGTAAGCTAAGTGCTGCTTGCGACGGTAACCCTAGTCTGCTGTATTGTTTCGATTATTAGTAAGTATTATGATAGTTATGAAACAACTTTCAAACGCATAAGCGGCAGTGGGGTTTAGCATCCGGTACAGTGGATCCGCGATACTAGTGCATAGAATAACAGCTAGAACCATAAATGGTGCTAACAAGCGAAGTAGTAGTAGTAGTAGTAGTAGTAGTAGCAGCAGTAGTAGCAGCAGTAGTAGTAGTAGTAATAGTATTAGTAGTAGTATTGGTAGTAGTAGTAGTATTAGTAGTAGTAGTAGTAGTATTAGTATTAGTAGTAGTATTAGTATTAGTAGTATTAGTAGTAGTAGTAGTAGTAGTAGTAGTAGTAGTAGTAGTAATAGTAGTAGTAGTAGTAGTAGTAGTAGTAGGAGTAGTAGTAGTAGCAGTAGTAGTAGTAGGAGTAGTAGTAGTAGTAGCAGTAGTAGTAGTAGTAGTAACAGTAGTAGTAGTAGTAGTAGTAGTAGTAGTAGTAGTAGTAGTAGTAGTAGTAGTAGTAGTAGTAGTAGTAGTAGTAGTAATTAATGCCAATTTAGAGGAATTGTCAGGGAAAGTTAAGCACAAACCCGGCCAGCAGGGAAAAAACTCATGACACAAAAAATGAAAATAAAGGTGGTGGCGGTTTTCATAGTTTGGAGGGTTCAGGAGAAAAAAGAAATTGCTGCCCATTAAATGACGACAGGCAAGGAAGGAAGAGGTGGCATTGCGTCAGATATTATCAGTCGCCAATTCTTTTCAAAAAGGCAAAATATTAGCGGGCCGAGTACACTACCCCGAGTGACCCCAACCCTCACATATGTGGGGTTGGAGATAACATTGGAAATCTTAACTCGTTGTGTACGAGCGTCCAGGTAAGAGAATATAAAATTCAGAGGTTCGCCACCTAATCCGGAAGAGGACAGTTTCAAGAGAAGAACAGAATGGTGCACACGATCAAAAACCTTATTGAAGTCAAAATAGACTCTATGAACAGCAAAACCAATGTCCTCAGATTAGACAACAGGATTAACGAAAGACAGCTGACAGGTGTCACAAGACCGAGCTTTCATGAATCCATGCTGAGCAACACTCAGTTAGTTATTCTCTTTTAAGTGACATATCATCTTATCTTTGATCAATGTCTCTAAGATTTTTGAATCTGCGAGGAGGGTGACCTTGGCCATTCAGGTATTTTGGCCCTGGCTGTTATCCAAATTAGTCAGCGGATTCCACGTCCCTTAATTTTTATATGCTGTATCTATTCTTCATCAGCCTTTAAAGATAAGGACGTTCTCCATTAGTAGTCAGTCTGCAGCCCTCAGATCTTTCCATACGTATAGTGTTTCCAGGAAACATACCGATCGAAAATCGAGTTTAGGTCGGTCCAATCGAAGAAAGAATATATGATAGTAGAACGCGTCCTCCAATCCTGTTTCTAACTTTAAAAGTTATTTTTTGTCCTTGTTTTGGTTTGTCATTTTGTGCCGCTTTTGATCTGTTCATTGCAAACTTTGGCTAATTTGAGCCAGAATTTCATCGATTTTGCAAGTGTCCTTGACTTCATATTCTCAGAAACTGTGAAGATGCTCCCGCACTCAGTTCATGCTTAGCACACCTGTAGATTCTCTGGACTCTGGGTGTTCCTGTTAAAAGAGCAGGTTTCAAGTACTTGTGGTCTCTTTGAATCTCTTAGGGAACTGATGGGTTGACAAGATCATCTTACCCTACATCGCGCTCGCACCAGTTTGGAGGTCTTTACATAAAACACAATTTCCACTTTATTTCTATTTCCTTTCCAAACTGCTCGCGTTTTACCTGTTTTAGCATCCATGGTACAGGGTCTATATTAGTTGACACAATTTGCAGTTTTTGGTCTGTTTCATCCGAATTTTCGTAACGATATTTAACCGGTTTCAACATTATATGGTTGGTATTTGAAGTTCAGTTCATCTCTTGCTTTTGTTTTTCTTTTTTGCAGTTTATCTTTGATGTGCCTCTTGCCTTATTCCCCAGGGTTTCAAGATCATGATCAAACGCGCTCCGTCTTGCTTTTTACCTATAAGTCAATTCTTTCCTTCCACGATATCAATTAAACTATCTGAAGCTCGTTTCGGATTAAATTATCTTTCATATTCTTACAGAAAAATGTATTAGCATTCTTGGACTAGTTGAGTCAACCTATGCGTCTAAGTCAATATAAGGTAGTCAGATTAAGTCAGTTTATTAAGGAAATGAGGCTTTCACTCTGGGTTCCCTTTCCACATACAAAAACAACAACAGAATCAATTGTTACACCAGTAATTCTAGGAATTCGAGAGTTATTGGTATGTTTTAGCCAGGTGTAAATTGCCACTGCTGACACAGTCATGACTACACGTACAGTAGTTTCTCAGCAAATGAGCGTCTTCTGTGCATTTAAGTGATCAACAATTTCGGAAAGAATTTTCGTGTCAAGGAGCCCGTTCCATGCTCAAATGCTCCTCCACAAGAAGACCCAACGTCGGACGTCTGTGTTACCAACTTACTCTGTAGTTTAAAGGGATGACCACGCCGACGTTCCGACTCAGCAAATTCGAAGACGTTATCAGGGTCTGAGACACAGTGACTAGCAATGTGGTAAGTTCAATTGAGATCGCCAGGCAGTTGACCGTAGTTGAGAGATGACAGACTAAATTAGATAAGTCTGGTTTGTTGAGGTAGATGATGAAGATTATTGACTGTTTTCGTAGTCCTCGCCCTTACTCTTTCCAGCTGTTGGTAATCCTTCTTAAACCTCGATCGGCAGGCCCGAAAGGCATACTCTTAATGACACCGAACGAATGTTCGTAGGTTTTTCTGAGCAGCTCCTTATCGATCTGCCTAAATCCTCAACTTAGCACAAATAGCACCTTATCGCGCGACCGACGGCCCTCAGAAACTATGACAACGGTTTAAGGGAGGTGGTCATAAGGACGCAGAGGTCTTACTGTTCTTCGACATTTGAAAGGGGGTGCCCATCAAGGAGTTACCGGAAGAAATCATCCTCATCACTGGTCCTTCTGCTGTGGAGTCCCAGGACCACTCATTCGTCCGCATTAAAGTTTAGGAGCAAATGGGCAGACCAGCTGATACGCAGGTTGAGACTCTCATGAAACTCGCGCCCGTTTGCGTCAGATCTGATGGCTCTCCACAGTTTGACACCGTGAAAAAACGTGACGTTGCTGCAACCCAGTTTGTTAGCACAGACGTTGATCAAATCTAGGAAGATCTACGGTCCTAAGACTGAGTCCTGGGACACCACTTAGAAGATGGGTAGGAAGTTGGCTTCGAGGCTTCAACGCCTACGGTTTTTGGTTTCGCTGTAAGAAAATCTGCGAACGGTGCCAGTAGCCTCCCATCATTCCAACTTCAGTCAATTTATAGATTAGGTTTTTGTGCGGACGCTGCCGAACGCCCTTTCGAAATCAGTAATGATGACATCGGCCCTACCATCCTCATCCAGTGCGCGATCCCACTGCTTGATGGAAAGCAATAAACTGAAAAGGCGAAAGCGGTTCTGTCTGAAGTCGCACTGGAGACCTGAGAGAAAGTGGTTCCTTTCCAGGAACTTCAGTGATGCCTTCTTAAGTATGGTTTTCAATATACTGCAGCAAATTCAGGTGAAACTGATGGGCCGATAGTTGTTAGTACTAATTTAATCCCTCCTTCATAGCTCAGGCGGATATTCGCTGTCTTCCATTTGCATGGCAGTCTCCCTAACTCGAATGACAATGGATGATATATGGTAGTCGATTGGGGAATTCGTTTGCCTATTCGTTTAACAATTTGGCCGGATTATTGGTAGGAACCGACGACTTTGCTTTTTTGAGACACTATAGCTCTCTTTCCACAACAACTTCCGGAAAGGATTTGAATTGAAGCACGGCACCGGCAGTCAAAATAGCATTTCTGACATTGGGATTCTGAAACTTCGTTTACCTAGTGAATATGGACGCAAAGAAACGAACCAAGTTTTCGGTTTCTCGCTGTATTCAACGACTTCTACACCATTGTCATTCTTCAGTATTGCGACCCGGTCCTAATTTTTCAGTCGACTATTACTATGGTGAAACGAGATTTGGCCTTTTGGGCAGACTGCCGAATAATTTAGATTCATAGCCCATTCTTGCTTAGCGGATAGGTTTTTGACCGCAGTTCGCTGAAAATTAGACTCTTCGAAGTGTACTGGTGAACCAGTTTCCCTTAAAATCTTCCATTTTTGTTTTTCTTCCTAAACTGTCTATACAGTTCCTTAACTAACCATGCAGGACGACTAGTCGTTAATTGTACCTTAATAGGACAACGTCACTGAATGAGGTCGAGTTAAATAGTCTTAAACGATCTTCAGTCGTACTTCGGATCTCCCTTCAGCAAACAATCCAATTCACGGACATCAGTTTGTTCTTCATCATGTTGAAATGTGCCTTCCACATATTTCTCTGGCCCTCAATTCCCTTTTGTTGTCACTAATAGAGCAGAAAACTTCATTTTGCGCAATATGGTCACTCATACTGAGAGGGGCACTGAAATACACTTCATCAGTGTTAGGGAAGTCTTTTGTAAATACTAGGTCCAGGCAATGTCATTCGTTAAATTAAAAAAATTCCTGTCCTTACATATACGACTAATCATTTGCTCTGTCTATTTTGACGGTCTCTGCTAAAGGGACTCCATCACGGATATTCCGGGCACCGTCATCTAGAAAAACAATGATTCCCATTTCTCTGGATCCAGAACACTGAAAGTTCGCGACTATATTGCAAGGCCAGTGGACAGGTAATTATTTCTTGTACACGGTTTTACAATCTATTGTTCTTGATACCGGTGTGCCGTAAGGTCTGAGACCTGACCTAGGTTCGTGAGCTAACAAGGAAAAACAATCACAAAAACATAGCCAAAGCGAGACGCAGATTTTAAAACGGTGTGTGCTGATAATTTCGTAGTCGTTCTGACTATCGAGGGATTGGTGTATATTTTTTGCCGGTGTTCGCACCGTCTTGTAAAATGCTTGAGAAAATATTTTTTTATCTTCTTCTTTTGAGATATGAGATTGCAGATGGAATGAAAATATGTAAGAAATTTTTTGTGTAGTGAAATCGTAAGTCTCTCAAACACAGCAGCTTGCGCCCATCTTAATGAAGCCGTTTACCACTAACCGTGACATGAGGATCGTGCGTGTCATGGTTCCTCCACACACTCTAGCGTTCAATGTGGAAATTTCTGCTAAGAAGGCCGATGAGTGTGACAGCCTTGGTATTGAAATGTGAGTTTACATTTTTCATTTGAATTCCTTGATTGAAGGAACATTCAGCCGAAAAGTTTGCCGGTAGTGAGACCTTTTCAAGTGCCTCTTCCACCGTATACCTTCCCTTCTGTTGAATCGACCAGCTTTGTTGGTTCTCTGGGACCTCGCGGAGCTAATGCGTCAGCATCTTTGGCCGGCATATATAAATTAAATTTTCCCGTTTATGCTAGAGAAGCCGGAGAATGGTTTATTGCCATATATGTTAGTGGTACATTCAACACGGTAAGTAAAGTGCTACTGATGCCTGTCTATTTTATCAACCGTTTTGATTTATTCCTTTTTGCGCACAACGCTGTCAGCAGCTGACACATATGTTTTCCTTCCCAATTACTTGCAGTACATCGGGCTAGTTGATACCATAAAACCCGATTGTGGTTTTAAATTGTCTTTTAAAAACCTGGGGGGGGGAGTCAAAGCTTCAATAACGTTTAAGCTTTTGACATTTCTGCTTACCTGGGAGCTTTAAGTAAACGTTTGTGTTTTTATGTGGCTTTAGGACAGTTCTTGCCGATTATGGCTTTTTCCGAAAGCTATTTTCGAAGTTTTGGAGCTTGACGGTCACTTAAGTGCAACCAATATAGCATCTGACCTGGTCGGTTCGCCTCCTGTGAACTTTCGGAAATTGGATGTTCTGGACCATTTGAATAATAAAACCAGGCTTTCCACCTTCAACTCGCTATCTTTGTCGGCATCTTCTGAGAAAATATATTCGTACGTTTTGTTCTAGATAGTAACTGCTTAGTTTGTACCTGCCCTTTATTCTCCCATGCTGAAATAACAAATAAATTCCACCGTTTGGTATCGTAGCGTAAATTTTTTAATGGCTGGACTTACTACAGCCATCATACTTTTGGACCTCTTCCGCCGGCCTCATTTCCCGTCCGCGTTCTTTGCGACTCGTGTACGAAATGACCTCTGGTCCATTTTTATTTTCTGGCCTTGACTTTCCTGCATAACTTTTTGGAATTTTCGCGAAATCCTGTTTGTGCTTTTTCAGTCACTTTGTTCCGTATATTTGAGTGTTACCCAAAGCATAAAAACTGTCAGTAGTTTCGGTTTAACTTCGCTTTGTTATTTTTCATACTTTTTGATCGTTAGCAATTACCTTTGGTTATGTGATCACCATTTAAAAGACAAAACAAACCTCAGAGAGCTTGTTCAGAAGGACGTCGAACGATTCTGCACTTTCAACATTTGGTTTCGTTGGCTAAATTAACTTCATTAGCTGCAATTTCCTCCTCTTCCATAGAATCTTACAATGCACTGACACATGCAAAATAATTTCAGATCCTTGTCCTCGATACCATATTTATCTTTTTCCGCCAGCGATGGTTTTGGTTTAAAATTGAAGGACCGCGTCCATAAGTAGTTATCGTCACTTGGGGAAATTAATTTGTTACGCTTACTGTGAAGGCAGAGGAGTACATCCATTGTTAAAATAAGACAGAACTTTTGTTCTATGATATACACAGCGGTCCAAAGGTTGAAGGTCAGTGCTATATATAAACACGCTATTATCAAATTTTTGAGTAAAAAATAGTCTGATTAAAAATGCATCATAATTAACAACACCTTGCTTTATGAACTCCTTAAGAAAATTAATTACATCCTCTCACACTTTTTTCTGGAGTGGATTTTTTCTACTTTACTTGACCAGCCTGCTTTTCTCTTTTTATTTGAAAATTCGGAATATTTCCTACGGAGTCCTGCAGAGAGTTTGCCAAAATTTCGTCCTTTGGTCTTTCCGCACATAAGGAAAGTTGTTTCGATTTCTTAATTGAACGAAGAGTCTTAGCAAAAGCGCGAAATCTGTAAACGCCTAATCTGATAAATCTTACCATTCCATGACTTGTTTTGTGGACTCACAGGCTTAAAAATGGTTAGGGATACTATTTCAGTTTCCTTGCATTGTACGTTTTCTAAATTAGTGTAATATAGAGGAGGCCTGCTGTAGCAAACCTGAAATATGTCCAAGTGGTTTACTTCCGAGCATTTATTTGTCAAAATGATGTCAGAAGAAATTCCGATGTAAATGGCAACTTTCTACGCCTAAGTGATTTACAGCATGACATGGCTGCCTGTTTCGTCTGCGACTATTGCATTTGAAGCATCCGGCGCTAGTATGAGTGGTCGGGGTTTGACTCCATCCCACAACAAACACTTTTTCTTTACATTAGTTTCTCTTTTCCAAATGTTCTTTCGAATACTCCGACCTACAGAATGCGTTCAAACGTTTGAAATAGGAAATTTTTATCAGGAGAGTTGTCAAAGTTTGTTAGTAAGGAACTTACTATATTATCTCTTGCCAAAAACATCGTTTGAAATATCTTTCTCAAAAAAGCAGTACTTAGCCGATGAGTTTTTCTGTCGATTCTTGATGACCAAAATATATTCAGTCATTTGTATAATAAATGCTCATGCAATCCGACGATACACATTTTGTAAAGAATCGCCTGTGCTTTAAATTCCATACCAGAACAGAGGTAATAGTTCTGCTTTAGCCACGGTTTGCTGTTATTTATTTATTGTGAAATCAAAACGGAAGTTTAACTAGTTTGTAAGGCCTCTAGACTTTGTACGCAGATTTTATCGATATAGATCAAAATACCCCAAAGCTTCAGTGAAGAGGCCTCCTGGTGTCCATTGGTTATTATAATCTACAGAAATTACTTTTTATAACTTGCGATCAGCACTAATACACCTGCGGATACTAAGCTGCCCGAAAGGTTACGCCACTTCCTTACACATTTCCAAGATTGAAAATTTTAAAAGCTATGCTACTATGTTCCGCTATATTTATGAAAAATCTAACTCTCCGGATGGAGACCTAGTAGATCCTGTTTTCTCGATCTTATAAACCCTTGTAAACTCACAGCCTACGTTACGTCTCATAAGAACGTGATTTAGTTCATTTACCTTTGATAGGATGTATTTGAGTACATTGCCATAACTGACACAATCCCCTCGGTTCCCCAATTCTAATTTTGAACTTCAACGGACGTCACAAATTACCTGATTTTTATACTTCGTGCCTATTTAGCCAGAGTTTTGTCGCTGCTGGGGCAAACCCGGAAACAGATTCATAGTCACTTGTTAAAAAGAACACTGCTTT
>CACRXP010000347.1:146050-173061 GCA_902702965.1 Spirometra erinaceieuropaei | reverse complement strand
CTGGCCTCATGAAATGGAGTGATGTGCACGACTTGTTTACATGCTATGCTAGCTGGTAGCAAAGTTCACTGTCGTGTGCGGCGTCGTCAGGCTCTTTGTCCTGGCACAAGAACTCGAAACCACTTGACACATGCTCCACATTTCTGATTTCAAGCATCAAGACACTTTTGAGGCATCCTCGGAACTGTGGACACGGGTACGCTGAGAAAAGCCTGTTGGGGATAAAGTCCTGCCTCCTAAACGAGTGGTATGCAAGAGCCTTACCGTCCACCTATTTTGAGTGTTGTCCCTCAACGCTTATTCACACAAGCCACTGGGATTGAATAGCAGTCTGCAGTCTTTTACTTCCATATTTGGAAGATGACTTCAGCCATTTTGTGTTTATTTGAACGTCTTTTGGCGAGTTTTCCACATTCAGTCAGGTCAGACTTTCGTCTCTGGAAGAACTTCGTAGCATAGCTTCCAGTATGCTAGACGGGACAGCCACTATATGTAGAGAGACTTTGGTCAGAGCTGAGTCACTATTGCCCTTGTGGAAGGTTATTTTGATGTGGAAGCAATGAGAGACTTGCCTGGCTGCCGATGAATTCATGTACATGTACGCTTTCAACAAAAATGCCATTCTATCGTTTTCTTTTCCATTTGGCTGGGTTGATGCAGACGAAAAGTTTCACGTTCAGAAAAATCATTATCATTGGCGTATTTCGAACGTGAACTTTACACTACGTGAGTAGTGTCACATGAAAGCAACCAACTCCGTACTCGTCAGATTTGATCGTCTGCCGAGGATCAGTCAAGCACTAGGGCCAATACGATCGGCTGTTGCCTAAATAGTCAGCTCCCTTTGTAATTTGATGAAACGAAAATACCTCTTATACAATTGAAAATGCAAGTTCCAGGAGGCAGTTGCCCACCAGGGTACTCGACTAACAGATGCCCGACACTTCGAATTCATTCTCGAAGTGGACATAAGAGATAGCAAAAGATAGAGGTGGTGGACTGACAGGAATACAATATTTATAGGATGAGGTTTCTGCGTAACCGCATACACTTGCGAAAATTCTGACGACCTCTCTGCAGTCAACTTCCTTCTAAACTTCAAAAGTAATGGAATTCAGTCAGGCCAGTTCCTAACTTTTTCGACGTCCTGTTGTTGTTCCTCCAACCCATCTAGCTAGAGAACTCTGGCAAAACTTGTTACCATGAAACGCAATACCGACGACAGTTCGATCGTCGTTTCTGGCGATGCCCACTGTGTGCTTCACGGCAAGATGCGAGCAGAGACAGTGACTTGCGCGTAAAGTAGTCTATATTGATAGTAGACACAGCTCTCTCTCGTCCCCCACCTGGGTTCGGTGTCAAGACAGAGTCAAGAAGACCGGAGGTGGGAGAGGGCGCAGATGGTTGGCACGGGAAAGCTAGCTCCTAGACGTACCACCCCAGCTCTTGCTCCACAAGTACGTCGACTTGGATATTAAACAACAAAAAGGAGGAAGGCTCGGGTCCGGTTCGGCGCTGCGTGAGCCTGCAACTAGGCCTGCCGCCGCAACATCAATGTTGACATTTGTTATTGGTGCGCATTTCCAATAACGTCTGCCGGACTCCGATCTGGTTCCCGCTTTGATCCAGCACAGCTACCGCGTGGTCCGTTTTGGAGGCAATACCAATTTATTACTCGCATACAAATGTGGTGGCATGCTGGCCTTCCAACAACCATCCATCCAGCAGTCCCTGTGAGTTAATTTCGACGCAATTAGCTAAACAGTTGAGGTCTAGCTTGTCCATTTATCTTCAATGTATGCACAAATGCCGCCGTATTTTTAGAACGGCTGTGCAAAAATCAACTTCTTATGTCTTCTTCATTTGCTGCACTGGGCGGCGGTGTGTTTTGACTTTAAAAAGGCCTCCTGATCCTTGTGCACTTTGTGCCACAATCCGTCCTTTTATCTGTTCTTACAGTCGTGAAATTGCATAGTGTGCTTTACCTTATGTAGGTTCGCATCCTCCCTCTAACAGGTGACTTTACCCACGAAATATGCATCAGCTCATGACAAACCCTGATATCTCTACGACTGTCCCAGATGCAGCATTTGAAATGCCCAATTAAAAGTCCTTCAGATGACCAGCACGCTAAAGGTCTTCAAGGGGTTAATACAATACACAGTATGACAGCCAGCTGACTCCTTGGCGAATGCGAAGTTTTCCAAAGTTACCTACTGGATTTCGGACGGAAGTCTTTTACGTTACCTGGAATGCGTTTGATCTAAGCGAAGATGATTTTGTGTGATTTTCCTGAACGGACCGTCGCGGGAAGTGGTTTTCTATCATAAGACCGCACGCCGAAAAGCCGGCCAAGTACTAAAAATCAGGACATAATTATCAGATGCAATCATGGCATGTCATTTTACATGTGGTGGGGTAACTTTTCCTTCCTAATTGACTGTCCGCTTTTGGCGACGGTGAGAATTGTTGAATTTTGCGGCGAATCTGAACTTAATTAAGTACTTAACGGACTGCACGTAAAGATAATTGACGTAGTTTGTGGGTGAAGAATTTTCAAAATGAGATGAAGTTTTAGGCCTTCTACCTCATAGTGAGTTTTTGCGCGTCTATTTTTCTGTAGATGACTGTTTGCGTGACATTTATGGTCTCGCCCAGACCTGAAATCTAATATCCGAAGGAAACGGATGTCCGCAACATAGGCCTGTAATGAGTATGCTCATGATGAAGGCGCAAGCCCCAATAAATTTTCTCTTTAAAAATTGGACTGCCAATTTATTTCGCAATTGGATGCTCGCATCACTCCTCTTTTTTAAAAGTAAAGACGGGCAGAAGTCAAACTTTCTGTTCCTCGGTGCACATCACCGACTGATGCTGTCAACTTTTCTGTCGCAAACGAAAAGGACTCCTTCGCTCCTTGCCTTTGCTTAATCCGATGTGATCTTAGATCCGGTGCAAGTTGGCCATACGGATGGTAGCATATTTTTCAGACCACGCACGCGATGCTCCCTCCGTCTTTGGACTGCAGTAGCTGCGTTATCCAATGAAAGGTTAACCGAATTTCTGAAAAATGTTTTCGAGTGGAATTGTAATGTCAGTTACCTTGCCGCATAATCCTAAACTATTTTAGTCACTCGACGATGCCGGCTTTTGAAGGAGCTTTCCTTGCGCCTGCAATAAATACGCTCTGTACCAAATGTTTACCTGTGTAGTACGAATTTTCCCATTGATTTTCGTTGTTCTTGTAAATCCAAACATACTTGATAGACAAAAGGCACAAAAATATCATTTCCTATACGCATTTTATATCAAATTACGTTTTTAAATCTCCTATTTGAAGAGAAGCCATCTTTTCGTTTTAAAATGTTTCTAATTATGAGATTTTTAAGACTGTTAAATGTCCATTCGAACAGCATCGTATCAACACGTCTATCAGTGCAACCTACAATGTATACAACCTAGTCCATATCCATCGCACATTTTTGTGAATCATAGATGATGTCTTCCTAACAGCATAGCGAAATTATGATATTCATTTTTAGTTTGCAAGCCCCTCATGTAGGTGTAACGGCGGGTGGGACAAAAAGTTATTCGGGACGAAAAAAAGTTTTAAAAAGCAGAAAGACACTTTCTTTTTAAATAGCAAATTCGAAGAAGCCACTTGCTACCAAATAAGTACAAGAAAGATTATTTTTGTGCATTTTTCCTACATAATATATTTATATTTCTGTTCTGTCGAAAGGTGACGGGGTGGTTCGCATCTTGCCGCACCTAATTTAGGCGGACTGCAATGCCGGTTTTCAAGTTAACAAAGGTTGTTTAGATAAATTTTCCCAGTTGATTTAATGCCCCGTACTAGGTAAATCCGCAAACGCGCAGATGTGGTGGTCGGTAGTAACCGATGGGGGAAATGGCGTGGATATGAAGAAGGATTTATTGCCGTCTCGTGGGCATCGTTTGTGTTGATAAAATAACTTCGTAGTGTATCCTAAGTGAGAAGCGGGGTCTCTGAATAATGCGTTAAGTTAATAAGTAAAGTGTGCAACGCCTGAGGTCTCATTTCATCAGCTCTTTCACTTTCTGTGCATAGGACATTTTGATTTGTTTGTGTTGTATTGCCTAATTAGTGAGCGGCTATAATTAGCCCTAGGATAATAGGCTACACTGAGGATTTGTTGAACGTCTCCAAACAATTCCTTGTTTATAGACCCTTTTAGGAACAAAAATAATCCCTTCTCTCACGCAAACAGTTCGAAAATGACGTAATCTCCAGCTTAATGCATATGAGAAATCGGTTTTCCTTGCATCATGGCCGAGTTTGTGTGGGCGTCAAACACAAACAGAAGCAGTACACATCATTCTAGTATATTTTTCCACGCATACTCATAAGTTTTCATGCCGTTATAAATGTAAGTGCCTGGTATTCCTTTCCCCGTTAAGCTTTCCCGAAATCACATTTGCCTGACTTTTTGCAATGTAAAGCATTTCGTAAGTCACACAGGGTCTCTGCTCGTTCGCAGGCGGAAGTTGCCTTTTTCGGGTGCAGTTCAGACTTGCTGCATTCCATTTGGTAAGAAAAAATGCGCTAGAGGTAACCCTTCACTGACGTCATTGACACTGATTTTTCCAACTTCCCCAACGTCTCCCTCTGCCACTTTCCCCGCTACTGCCGTCAGCCGGTAAAACCCAATCAGTGAAGTATTCGTGCAGCCTCTTTGATGCGCGATAAACCTGTCTGAATGGCCGAGGCTTTCCGGCAGGCCTTTGTCTGTAAACCAAAGGAGACAATTTCTGAAGAAGTCAAGGGCGCAGACTCCGGAAATGAAGTCATTATGCTGCGCCGAGTTCAACGCCCTAGAAGTGGGCACTTATTTTTATGCTTTGGGATAAAAATTAGACCCCGTTTGAGCAAACGCCCTTTAAAAAGAACTGACTGCGCTGACGTTGCTGAATTTCTCGTATGCCTGATAAGCTGCCTGTTGCAGTTTTAGAGGGGGGCTAAACGTGTGGGATAGCAGAAGTCGGAATTATGTGCATTCCGTCCGTCATTTGGGACAGACCGGTCATCGTTACTCCCATATTACTGAATATTTCCGACAGCAACCGACAGAGTCTTCCCAACTTGGAGTTGGAGTATGAATGACTGTCAACAGCAAACAGAGTCGTTCCAGTCATCCCATCCTGCCTCGATATAACTTCTCATTTGCGTATTCTCCTCATCTCTCGGTCTTATAGAAGGTAGTTAAGTTTTTTGTTATGTTATTCAGAATGAGCTAAAACGTATGGAGGGCTTAGAAACCCTGCTCCTCTGCTTCAATTCGTCACTCTGAACGCAGTCTCATCTAAGGAAAACAAACACAGACTCCAGCCTCTGTTTTCTTAGTCATGCTTATTACGCCTTAGCCCATTTTCCTCCAATCTCTACGTAGAGGTTTCAGCATCGCGTCCAAGAGGCATGTCGTAGACCACTTGACCATTGAGGGTTTGTGTACTCAACCAATCACAAAACTGGCCGATGAACTCGGGACGACTAACGACCAGGCAATTACTGCGCTAAGTACAAGTAATAGCAATTAATGCGTGAGGTGCTAGTTTCAGTAGCTTCCATCGATAAGTGCAAGTCCGAAAGTGAATCCGAAATTTCAGAGGGATAAGGTTTTTGTCCCAGCGATCAAATCTCCTCAGTTAGCCATTCACTCGAGAGTAACTAGGAGTTAGAATTCTCGGTAGGGGAGGGTAAGATCTTCAGGGTGGAGTAGGGCTCAGCGGTGCAGATAATCAATAATAGCAACGAGATAACTCTGTAGGAATGTTGGGAAAGAAGAGGGGGACCACGACGGCTATTTCCAATCTTCCAAACATCGTCGAACAGTCACATCCTAACCCCGGACCTCGTTTTCGAAGGTATCCTCAGAGGTCCATGCGAGGCCTCCATATCCAGCCTTAAAACAAATTTGTACAAGGCCGTTCCACCCCACAACCAGACAGATGAAGTTCCACCTCCCGTATGAATAACCTGTTGATAAGACACGGGATTCAATTGCAGAAAGGGTACCTATTCACGTGTCCTAATCGTAAACACCAACGCAAACCCTACCTTAACGCTAATTCTAACCTTTATCGCCCTGCGATAAGGCAACCTGCATTGCGGAGGTTTCCATTCCCGTCTCCTATGTGTCCACGTGTGTCTTAGCTGTATTAAACGGCTTTCCTTGTGTTTTTATGTTGGTAGATTCCGCACTATTCTAACTAGACGTGAAGGTACTAGGACGAACTGGTTTTCTGTAAGATTAGCGAACACGCCAGCCCTATCTCCGCCTTTGACTCCGAAACCTGAACTTTGTGCGTTCGTCGTCATGGAAAGTTTTGCTACTTTTGTCCAGTCCAAAAAATATGACCATTCACGAGCAAGCATCATTTTTCATCGCATCAATGTCCGGCAAATGAAAGTGGTGTTTGTGCACGCAGGACTCTGCGTCTTAAAGCCATTAATCACGATATTGTTCGTGACAAGTATTTCGTTGTGGTCTGTTTCAATTATTTCTGAGACAACTATTGTCCCTGCACCCTTCAACGACTAGAATTTCGACCAAAATACCCCCCTCCCCCACCAAGTGCGTGGGAAGGCAGGATTACCTCCTGATTGGTTATTACCTGCGTAGAGGAAGTAATCGCTGCTTTACTACTTATCCCATCAGATTTATGCAGCCGGCCTTCTAGAAAAAAACAGCGTCAAGTAAAAGACAAGAAGGCGCAAGGTGTTACACTAACGTGGCAGAGTCCATGATTTACTGGAGGATCATGCAGCGGCAGAAGCATCGGCGGCGAAGCACGTATCCGGGTTTCTGACTAGTATCTTTTTTTGGAGGAATGGTGAATCAACCGCCTAGTAAAAGTGTACTCCTGATAGTAGCAGACTTCGTTGCTCCACAGAATTTTAGTGTCATCACCTCAAAAGCTCACCAGAATTTCGAGACTGACCCCAAAGGACCCCAAGGGAGACAGTCTCCCTTGTCTTTGTCCGTAATACCACACCGCCTATATCATGCGCCGCTGTGCGGCTGCTGGTTGGGCTCGAGTGAGAGCCCGTAAGGCACAACGGAACGAGTGAGTTCCATAAGAACGATCGGTGAGCGCCCCCTACCATTAAATGCCAAGTGTTGTAAGTTTTTTAATTACTTACCGCATAGATCCTGATGTATTCAAGAAAACTGAAAAAGAAAAGGCATCCGCCAGACCCTCAAAACCCGTGCTCAGTCGTCTGAAGGAACTGCGGATGGAGGGCAGGCGTCTAGCTGCTTATCTTGTTATTTCATCCCTACACCTTTGGTCCTGTTTGATTGCACCACTGAAGCATTGTATGATGAAGGGCTCTGTGGAGAGGTAATAAGGACACAGTAACTAAACAATTTCTACAATGAGTCTGGATGGTTTCATTTTTTCATACTGTTCCCCCTTTTTCGCAGTGTGTATTGATTCAATTCCTATAGATGTCTAGCAGGCGACAGTTCAATATTACTTCTGGAGACTAATTAGCCAATTCTCATCTTTTTTTTGATGACTCTCCTAAATATTTTCTGATGTTTACGACTTAAGTGACAACTGTCCAATTTCAGCAGGCTGACGTCAATAGCACAACCACATGCTTTGGTTGGCGCATCGGCAACACTTGCGAGGTTTTTGTCTACGCACAATTACTCCAATCAAGCGGTCGCTCCTAAGGGATCAGATAGATTAGATCAGAAAAACCTGTCTAACGATAATTTTTATTTCAGGAAACAGGTCAAGATATAAACCAGCAGGTTTTTGATTGATGCTAGTCGTCGGCTGAGCACAAGTCCCATTATTCTCCAGTTAGGAGGCCTGCCCATTAGACAATTGGTATGCTCTTCTGCAGCCAAAAGTGATCAGGTGATCCCAGGGCACTAAGTAGTATGTCCTGTTTGAAACTAAGCCTTAAGATTTCAGTCATACTGTGATTTTCGATGCCTGTTATATGTGCAGAATTTTCTATGGAGATCCGCCCATTGTACTCAATGAGGATCTCTACCAGCTGGGAGGCCTCCATAACGTGTGCTCGGGCTAGATTACGGCAAAAAAGGACCACCAGCATCGGCCTCGCTTCTTTGATTCCTCATGTTCTAGTGTCTAGATTAGGTCAAAACCATAGAATATGGGATTGAACGCAGTACACGTAACATATTCTTTAATTCAGCTCCACAATGGACTGGATTGTATTCAGCCAGTCCGCCCTGCCTGCTTTACGTCGTGCGCCTCAATGCCACTCACTCTAGAAAGCAACCCTGTGTGGAAGAGACATGCTGACAGTAGCCAGACTGCTAACTTGCTGGCCGCGACCATAATCGATCTGAATTCTAATAACGACTGCTCGTGATGACCATCCTTTCCTATTGTGCCTGGAAGTCGTGCGTATGCAGTTGCTTTCCTCATAGTACTTTCTTCCTGACCGTAATCTGGCGTTTCATCTACCCCACTTGCAGCGTCCTCTCTCCGCCTGATGCCACGAGTCTGGATTTCGTTCTCCTGCATTGTTTTTCCTCCTCGGAAGAGGTTGAGAGTGTTCCGGGTGTCGACAGTCAGGGCCGCGTCCACCGGTTGCTTTCTCATCCCACCAACAATGCAAGCTCTGGTGATTGGAAGGAGCTTTCACCAGCCAGCTGTCCAATCACCATCGAGCTGAGCACCGCAGGGCCTCCTCTTTCCCTGTTAACTAGCAGCAGTAGCACCTCCGCCACCCAGAACACTTCTGGACTGCCACACAAGAAACTCCAACCCCTCCAGAATAAGGACGATGCTGTCGATCGTGCTTCTGAGCCTCTGTTAAAGCGGAAACTAGCAGAGCCTTCTGGAGCGGGACATGGTACTGGCGATCCTCCCGGTGACACGCCTACCTTACTAGACGCCCATGGCGTGGGCTCCTTTGTGAGTCTTAAATTGAGGGATCTTCGTGGGCACGACAATGTCGTCAACTATCTGTACCTGAAGAATCATCAGCCAAATGGTCACCTCCTCATCAACTTCCGTTTGAGACCGCATTTTGGTGAGCATTACAACCAGTGTTTTCGCCATCGCAAATCCCTTAGGATTTCTTTACGACCTCCGTACATATTAAGCTTTTTAAGGAAAGAGATTAAGTCACCTTGCATGAGAAAAGACGACTTAGTACTGAGTGCTGTGTGGCTTGTCCTTGAGTGATGGTTTTCTTGGAAATCGATCGTTCGCGTGACCGAAATTGACACTGATGATTTTGCCGCCCTCTCCGGAAGTTACTGGTTTCACAGGATTGCGCACTAAAGTGCCTCCGTTTTGAAAGCATTCTTCTGACGCTAATTCTCTTTTACAAAAACAATTACCAGGGTGTTTGGAAAAAGGTATTAGGTAAACGGTATTAGTCAAGCTGAAGCATAGTAATAAATCTCATGCACGTTAGGCGTCTGTCACTTCTTCAATCGTCGCGAGCGGATTCATTCTGGTGGAAGGCGGTCGAGAACGCTCCAAGTCTGTAGTTCTTGTATTCTGGCGACATGTGCAGTTCGAACTGTTGAACAGGTCGGGTGTGTGTCCCTGCTGTGCTACGGCCAGATTACCTGAATCCGCAGTCAAGGATAAGCTGACTTGCTAAAGCATAGTGGGCGCTCCTCGGAAAACCGCAGAAATTTAATTACCTGACGAAGGTTATGCGGACTGACACTCTCGACAACAGATCTTGCCCGTCTTGCCTATGAAGCAAACGAAAAAGCTACCGACAGCCATTCTCTTGTTAGCGCCGATCGCGGCCCTTGTCGGTCTTCTGCTCACGCGAAAGGTTTACTCTTCCATCACTTGAGTACAATATTTAATAGTCTAATATTTTACGAAAACATAAGTACAAAAGTATATTTTTTCTACATCACACTGTGGAATACAACTGAAGATAGGCGAAAAATAAACGCTTTCGTCTAGACTGAGATTTATTTAGGTTTCTGTCATGACTTCCAGTTTAAAGGTATCACTCTATCACACACATTAAGTTAGAGTTGCCGCCTATTCCAGTAGGTTTTGCAATCTTACTTAGCAGCTTGTTGTAGACGGGAGGCAGATAGGTCTACGATCGTTTTCAGCAAGTCAGCGTCAGGCCCATAGAATTGCATGTATAATTGAAGCACCTGGGACAGTCTAAGCTTTATTTGAGTCCTATCGCTAGGGCTCTGGAGGAAGGGGTGGGAAAGATGTAATTCTAATGATTGCTGCTCACCGTAGACAAAGAATGGGAGTAAACGTTGGTCCGGGGACCATGGGGAGAGGATAGGGAGGTGTTACACATGTGTGATCAACGTAGGTTTTGAACTTTTACCAGGGTCTTCTGTACACGGAACACTTGGCTCTATCCGTGCGGCCCTTATTTTTGCCTGACGATAGTGCTGGTCGAGTGACTGCAGCAGTCTGCCTTTCGATAAACCCCTCCAAAAGGCTTGTTTAGAGTCAACTTGATTTCCATTTTTAACCAGGTGTCCTAGGATTGGCCCCAAAGTGACTATCTTCTCAGCGTTCGCTGCAGACGCCAGTAGGCTTCTTTAATCCTCTTAAAAGGACATTAATCCGTCTGATCGACGTATCTTGCTCCACACAAGTAGCTAAATGCATAGACACACATGCGAGGGTCTAGAATGACCGCCCACGCCTATGAATTTGAAGTAAATACTAGCGAAGCTCATTTTTATTCTGCGAGAATCTGTAGACAGTTTGCCTCTCCTGAATGCTACTCTAACCTGCCAATTTTTCTTTTCAACTGTGGAAATTTACTTCTTTGATATTCGTTCCCTCGTGTCCTATGGTACAATCCTTAGAGATGTCCATTTGCATGAGGACACTTCTGCTATATGCTCCTTCTAAGGAGTCCCCAGAGCACTATCCTCTCCTCTCACGGCAACTTATTGAATTAAACTTATTCCTTGACTTCAAAAACACGCTTCTGCCGATTAAACTGTGCTGCTTGCTATTCAGTTTCACGAACACTCCACCTAAGTCCGCTGTTTTAACTTTTCGGACAATGATATCCTTGAAATACCGGAAATTGTGACCTGTTGTGTCTGGAGGTTCCTAACTTTGGACTCTCTAACCCGCTCGTGACGGAACTAGCCGGAATTGATTGTAAGAGTGATCTCCACCCCGTCGGTTCGCCTGTAGGTGCATCTGTGTGCTACTCGTAGGCGTGGATTCAGCCCCCTTGAACTGGTATGCCCGCGCCCATCTCCAGCCCTCGTGACTTTCTACGATTGCGAAAATCGGCGGACCTGGTGGCGTTCAAACCCACGACGGCAAGTGCTGGGCTTGTGTACAGCCACCGCTCTGACCGCCTGAGCAATGAGGTCCCAACGGGGAGCCTTGCATTTGGTCACATTTGGTTCAATTTACCCGCCTAATTTGCTGTAATGGGTCGAACCCCACCGAAGCCGCCGAGGTTTTCATAGCTGAATCACATAAATCATTCAAATCTACCGAAAACACCCACAGTGTTTGGCCTACCTCATAAAATGTTAACCTAAACTCGTAAATGCGTCTTCATTTAGAGAGAATTACTTAGCTAGGGTGACAATATTGATTATCGTAAAACATCAACCTGGGATGTTTCAGTCACACAAGGTTTCCGACTGTTGAATGCGCTTCGTTCTGGCAGCTTGTTGAAATCACAGTCGGTAAAAAGTGGCTATTAATGTAGTGCGATTTTTCCTGCTGAATGTTGGTGCTCTTATAGCTTCAAAAATATTTTATAGGAAACATGCACAAAACTATTCGTTCCTGTGATCATTTGGTAACAGATTGCGTCTTTCTTAAATTTTATACGCGAGGAAAGGGTATCTTTCGGCCTTAAAGACAAGGAATTTGACTGTGTCCCACCAACTATGGCTAGACCTCAACCAGCCATCATTTAATTCTGGAGTGCTTTTGTTTCCATGCTAACAGGAATGCCCAGATTAGCAAGTTGAACACACGTTCGGCCGACATTTTTATTCCTCACTCGAATTGAAACTCCACCCAGTCGTAAAAATGTGTCTAATGAGCCGTTACGATTGACTTCGACTTCAAATCTGTCCCCATGCGCTTTTAAGCACAGTTTTAAAAATCTGACCTTCAGACGCATTGCGCCTGTTTCTGACTGCACTTTTTAGCCTGCATGTACCTGCTTGCCTGCGCAGGTGTCCTCCTTTTGTGGTATTTGTGGAGGTTATATGTCTGAATGTTGTTCTTCCAGACGGACTCTCGAAATCTGGCAGCCTTTAGTCGTATTATACTTTATGAATTACTATTCCTCGTTCTTCTCTTACTCCGAATTCCACTTGGATGGAAACAAACGCCGCAGCCTGGCCAATAAGACGTTTACACATGAGGAAAGAAACTATTAAAACTCACTGCTCTACGGAAATTTCCTTGCAAGCCGTGCATATAGCCTCGAATGGCCGTTGTCGGCACACCAATTTTGGCAACTGCTTGGTAGCTCAGATTATTCTCCGAAACCGTAGGAGCCTCATGCTGTCTAAAGTGCGCGTAGAGCGGCCAGTTGGTTAAATGAGCAAGGAAATTTTTCACTGTTTCAGGCGACGTTTTTGCTACTCGGTTCCAGAATACCTTGAGAGTTGGACTAATCCCTTGCGATACTGCTCTGTTTTGGGAAGCAGCCTGCTGCCCTTTTTAGCACCTTGAATTGTGAATTTCAGTTTGGATACGATTGGGATATTCAGCAATCGCCGTTCAAATAAACTAGTCTAAAAACCTTGACGAAAAGGTTTTGGTGTTTCTAATGGTTCTCCTAGTTCCATTTCCTTATTAGCAGAGCATGGTGACCCAACGTTCTACGTTCGTTTTGATGTCTACGATGGTCTCTGACTTTGAGTGGACAATCATGCTTTCTGTTATATAAAAGTGAACCAGCCGTTTGCCTGTGGTCGCCACGTCCCGCTTTTTAGTGGGTTCTCTTTCCCGCTCTCCGACTCGTCTATGAAACTTGATCATTTACTTACTACCAGACACGATTCGGCGTCTTACTAAAAGGACGCTAACTGTTCGACCATCTAGTTTTGCTTTTCGACATGGAAACGGTTCTAGAACCAGCATTATTTACAGTCTACTAATTCCCATCCTCGAATTATATTGCGATGCTCGAGAAGAGGTAGAAAATATGTTGTTTCATATTTCACGCTGATATAAGGACACGTCTTGGGGATTCGATTGCGTTCTTACTCAGTAATCTGACGACAGTCGCCATTCACATCTACTCCAAATTGCAAGAGGTGGGACTCCCACCTCACCCATTTCCGTTCTTGCTCTAACCATATGCTCTCGAGTTTCTTTCCTCCCTTCAGGACTGCTCTCTCTCTCCCTGTTTTGACCGAGCGCTACCGCACAGGCCACTAGGGAGATTCTACTATGGACCTCGTACTGAGCGTTGTGACCCAGTCTGTCTGTCAGCCTGTCCGGCTGTGTTTTCTCGTTAGCCAGCCCGTTAGAGCTTAGGAAATCAGTCTCCAAAACGGCTCTTTGCCACTTTTCAAGTGTCTCGTTAACATCCGCTGGTGCTGTGACTTTAGGTGTGTGTGTGTGTGAGAGAGAGAGAGAGAGAGAGAGAGAGAGAGAGAGAGAGAAACAACTTCCCTGACCCCGAGCAAGTGCATAAACATGTGCGTGTTTGCGGTTTCTGCATATTTTAATCCTGTAAAAGATGCTCCGTTAGGAATCACTTGGTCAAGTTCGGACTCGTAAACTTCTGAGAACGACTAAACCATTCCAGTATATTTAATTTACCCTAACTCGGTCTCTGATGATGCATTTAAGTGTGGATCCGAAACGTCGGACGAATAAAACTTGTTCCGGAGATCGCGTCTCCTTCTTCTCGAGGCAGATTTAAATCAGCCTTCATCACCAAACGGGCGCGCACAAGCGGCTGATGGTAGCAGCACGCAGAAGTCGGAGATAAGTACAACTGCTATCTCAATGACCTGTTAGGTTTCATGGGTCAGAATTTCGTTACGGGAACTTGGAGTGCTCGTTAACCCTAACGAACACAGGTCATGCGGCATGCTCATATAATCGCCGACGCTTGCGAACATAAAATATCACTCAAACATCCCGCCCATTATCTTCTTGAACACCTCGCGCGTCCAGGCAAGTGACCTACCAAACATTTCTACCATCACCGTCAGCTGAGAAGCTTTCAGTGGCTCATAAAGCTCCTGCCAACCCTCGTGTACCCAAATGTACTGGGTAGATCACGGTTAAGGGGTCTGAAGAATGGATGGTGGATGTGTGCGTTATGCCTTCTTAGGCGTAATAACAATTATTTCGCCCAAATAGCTGATGCTCTACCCTCTCGTATCAAAATCCCCCCGTTATGCGCCCTTTACTTTTCAGATGCCGCTGACAAAGTGATGCTGACTAAATACCTTTAGGCTGCCGTGCTGTTGATCGGTGTTAACTCTAAATGCCTTCGGTATTAGTTGGGATAAAAGTGAATGGAATGCTTCCTAGAAAGCGTCTTTTTTCTTGTGGTTGGCGTTTTTTGGGCAAAAGTTGGTTCGCAGCTGAGCCTACCATTTCATGTTGAAGGTTCTTGGAGACTCCCGCTGTTTTTTAAATAAACGTTCTATGCTCGCCTCGAGTGTCATCTCCTCACTTGTGTCGAAAATCGACGGTGTACTCTTCGTGGACCCATTCTATTATAGTACATTTTCCCCCTGAAGAAACATGTCACCTAATATTTCGCTTTATCGCTTCCTGTGGCGGCTTGCATAGCTTGGACCTTCAACATAAAGTCGATCTAATCACCAAGCACGACTACTATCACAATTGTGACTGCAAAGCAAGTACTTTTATTCCAAGTCTAATTTTGATCCGGAGACTTAGTCCAGTGCTCTGATTCGTGTGCGGCATGTTGTTTTAAGTTCTCTGAACGCTGTGACCGCCCCCTTGGCGGAGGGAGATTACTCTTTTCCCTGGACCCAGTAATGCAATAACGAAAAGATTTTAACGGACTTCTACTGAGATGCTATCGCCCCAAACCTTTTGATGCATGTTACTAAACCAGTGTCTGTCGAACCTCCGATTGGGGGGGGGTTCCCTTCACGCCAAATTATCCAGACCTCTCACCTGTAAATGAATCAAATTTCTTGCGATTACCTATTTTGGCAGTACGTTTTATCATGCAATACTTGTGTACTAATGACTTCTGTTAGCAGCCCATGCGTATTACACAGTTATCCTGCTGTACCTGATGGATTTCGACTCAAATATTAATAAGCCGAAGTGGTTGGTCCCGAAAGATTTTGCTCCAATGTAGCGCATTAATTTCTGATGAGATAAAAGAGCTGAAAGCTTGTATTTTCATCTAGTCTGTGAGTGAATTACGGTTACCCAGTAGACCCTTGTATTAAGAAGACTTATCGATATTAATACGAAGTGAATAGGCAATTGACTAGGAAATGACTAGATGGGGCCGCGTCTTAGGTCTCTGCCGAAATTTTTCCTTCCTATAGGGATTCAGACGCGTGACCAAATTTCATGGTTTCTTTATCGCTTGAGCTATGAGCCTCTTATTTTTAGGAAAATCAATATTGAATCGGGGTTCCTCGCGCTGGAGATTATGACTACTATAGTTTCTCTGTCGTTTTATCCATCGACACTACCATTAAAAACATAATTAAGTGATGCGCATTCCCTACCTGACAAGTCAATCTGCCCAGGCGAAGTCTGCACACCGAATATGGCGGGGAAGTCTTTACGCCCATTGATGGACTGTGGTCCGCAAAAACGTGACACAAGCAATTTGCGTATCACGCGTTCTTAACCTCCGTCAAGGATTCCGGCCTCATTGAACCCAGGGAAGAGGCCGGGTCACGTCCAATGTGCCGCGACCTGAGGACTGGCGTCGTTCTTCGCCGCTGTGGCCGGTTCAGTCATCCGCGTCCAGAGTGATCTTCCAGTTTTCCCGTGGTATTCACTTTTCCCCACGACTGCACCAGATGCGATAAACGACCTCAGAGGTTTCCTATCGTGGCAACTGGTGTTTCGATCTCATTTAGTACCGCCTGATGATTGTGTCCGGTCTATATGCAACCCTAACCCCAAATGGTGTACGAAGGCGAATGACGGCGTTTGAGACGTTCTTGACATGCGCAGTACTCTCCAAAATTTGAGACCAATGAGGTCTGGACTCTTCTCTGGTCTTTTCATTCGCTTGTTGTCGAAGTTGCTTAGACGGTTATTCGCCATGAGCACCCCTCGTGAGTATTTTAGTTGATTAATTTTGTCCTCCGGTTTACTGGAATGCCCTTTCAAATCACACTGTTTGTGGCTGGCTAGGTGGATGCCATTTAGGTTCATTATTTCCTCTTATTTGCTTTTTTTTGAACATGTAAATTTTTTGGCCATCATAAAGGTTACGGTAGGCTACAGCATCAAAGAAGGCCAACTAGTTGTTTTCTTCCGCCTCCGTTGTAAATTATATGTCCAGAGAGGCGGAGTTCGTCAGGAGACTTACTCCTTTAAGTTCTCCCAACAGTTGTTTTGACAAACTGACTGCTGTGCCTGAATTGGCAGTCAGAAATTTGAGACGCCAACACTCTCACTTTGCCAGCCCGTAAATTGACTTACTTTTGAGAGATATGAGGAGCCCGAGAAGAGCGCGCTCCTTGTGCATCTTGGAAAGGCCATGGAATCTGGCCAGGGTCGTTTTCCTGCCTTTGCTTATACTTCCGTCGATTTTCGATATCGCACCCAATTTCTCCATTTCCAAAATCGACTCATTAATTTCACATGTCAACGTATTGGCTGGGTTGATTCCCCATGAGACATAGAGTTAGCGTGGTCCGTCCTGTTAAATACGATAGCTAGACGACCATGTTCGCGAACGCGACAACAAGGTCTTCGTCAGCCATGACTTGCCGCAGTGCACTACGTGCGACCCTGGGGAGTGCTTTGTTTGATGGGTGAGCAACGAGGAATAACAACACTTGGGACGAATATGGTTCTTGGTCTCGTCCTTCGCTGGACGCTTTCGGTGCATTGATCCTCACTCTCCATACTTTCCACTCTGTTCCAACGGCAAGAGGAAGCCACAACTACCAGAGGTGGGCGTGGAAGCGTTGGCCGACAGACCAAAGGAGCTCGCATGGGCATGCCGCATCCGACTAGACCCCAATTCCACACGTTGCAGGCCTCTTGGAGGAGTCTCGGGTCTCTTGCAAATGAGAGTGCCATAAAAGTCATACTGGGAAGGCGCATTTGCAGCTTCTCCCAACGCCAGGTTGGACTGTGCTATCCTGCCAACTGTCAACCTTTCCAGAACAATCGTTAGAACTTTACGATGCGCAATTGCGGTGGGGAGTTAAGTGAGGGACGCGAGGTGGCACTACCTCACTTCCTAGTCTCTCTTTCGTGTCCCGGTGGTGAAGCCGAGGAGGATGACCTTGGGTGCAATGGCAGACGTGAAGTAAAGTTCTTCGGTCGGATCTCATTTCGTGGCCGTGCCTGCGGTAGCCAAGCCCCAGCCTAACCCCAACCCCTAACCTCAACCCCTGACAGGCACGGCTACGAAATAGTCTTCGTCTAATGATCCCGTGACACAAAGGTTGAGGTTTCAATGTCGCCTTAAAGGCTACAAAAACGCTGCCCGTTCAGCATTTGTCCTCGCATATCGCCTTTTTTACCAGCACGTTATGCTAATCTCGCCTCTTTACGAGATTGTGTCCCCTAGTTGGCAGTGCTGCGAGCGACGGCGTATCCAGTCTGTGACCAATCTCATAAAATATTAGCCGAAATTCTGAAACGCGCTTTCGGCTAGGAAGGCTTACTTGGGTGGGGTTGCAATGTTGGTTATCCTGCGGCATAATCCCGAGGCATTTCAGTCACACCAGGATGCCGACTTTTGAGTGCAGTTATTTCCGGCCGCCTGCAAAAACCACGCTCGGACTGCTTAATAAATATTTTTTTTCGCCGATTTCTGATGCCTTCGCAAATTCAGCCGTATTTTACAAAACATTCATAAAAATACCAATCTTTGCACTCGTTCGGTAGCAAATCACGTTTTCTCCAGATTTTGCAGAAATTTTAGTGTTCTTAACACTTGGAACAATCTGTTTATCTGACAGGGTTCGAAAAAAATCCGTAACTGTTTGATGTTTCCATTTTTAAATTGTTGATAGAATTCGCTTCAAAGGTTCGACACCTACGTTTCCATCAAATAAACTGAACTGAACTGAGCTCCGTTTTGCCAGGATGAGTAAAGTCACGGTTGTGTGCAGAAGAAAATTGAAACAAGTGTAGTTTCCGTTTGACTTTCCAGCCGCAGTCAGCTGCATATGGAACGTAAGTCATAATATGTTTCGGGCATATTTTCTAACCCCCTACCTGACGAGGAGGTATCAAGTGGCATTTCCCAAATTTGGGGTGGCAGGACATCTCAGACGCCTGCCGAATTCCACAATGGGTGATGACTTTAAATTAGTGGGAAGACGACCCGAATTAGCCTGCAGTTCAGTCTGTGGGGCTTATTTGTCTGGAGGGCGGAACATGGGTTACAAGGGGAATAAAGTGTGTGCAGGCATAGAAAAGGCCGCAACCCTCATCTGATTCAGCCCACTGGTCGTTGCACCTAATGGGGTGTGGCAGCTGGGCAAATCACAGTAGATCCGTAGATGAGAACTAGGTTCAGGTTAGGGGGCTGAGTGGAGCACTCAATACGTGTGAAAGGCTCGTATAACGACTTGTTACTCCTATATTGTGTATCTCCTAATCGGACACCTATACCCCTACAGACACGCAGGCCCACGCGGTGGGAGCTGGAATTACTGCCGTTGCCCCTTTGTGTTAAAATCCTGGCCAAGTGTCTGTTGTAGATCAGGTAGCGTAGTGGTAGGCTTAGGTGCGGATTTTCGCTATGCCAGCCGCCCTCATCCTCTCCTGCCTCCGGTCCGGTCATGATATCGGACCCTGGTTAGGAAGAGGAAGGGAGTGCGGTAGATGCAGCCCAAGTCTACCATCGTTATAAGTTAATCTACGCACTAGTCACCGCGTTTGCCTCTGGCCTGGCTTTGAAGCACACGGTGGAAATTGTCGAAATAGACGGTCGATCTGTCATCGCAAACCCAGGCGACCGTAGGCGCAATTACTGTCTAAGCTAAACACCCATTGTGATTGCGCCACACGGGAACTGATCACTAACTCGATATGTACCACACTTCCATGACAGGGATCGTGGATCTTGTACATGTAAAGCGGGCAACCAAACTCGTTAGTGGACAGGGTTCACTACCCTACGAAACACGGCTATCCAGTCTCGGCCATTTTCCTCTGTTACAGACAACTAAGAGTCGACCTGATACAAACATTCCGTATAATGCGCGGTCAGGACTGCTGTCTCATACCTGCTGGCTTCTTTGAGTTAGCGGCCACAACGAACCTCCGAGGTCATCCACTTAAACTACGTTTGACTGGCGCCAGGCTGGAAATGTGAGAGTTCTTTTCCAACAGAGTGGTCGAAGCTTGGAATGCTCTGTCTGAAGACATCGTCATGTCCACATCTGTCGTGGCTTTTAAGCGCAAGTTGGACCAGTATACCACCAAACATCATAATGTCACCTGATCCATATCGTCTTAGCATTTCGTTCTAACAGTTTATTACTGTTCTAACATTATTGCCTGTTAGAAACTGTTTCTTATTATCTTCCCAACTCCATTGAATGTGATTGTTGGCATTTAATTTGTCTCCCTCAGAAACTGAGATCGCACCATTATTCTACAGCGCAATTATGAAGACTGATTACTCTACACTATGTACGTGTGAAAGGCTCGTATAACGACTTGTCACTCCTATATTGTGTATCTCCTAATCCGACACCTCGTATGCCCCTATGGACACGCACACACACAGAGACACAAGCGCGCAAATCAGGCCCACCACTGTCCCCACGAGGTGGGCCCATCAGTGACCCGTACGTGAACCTGTTAATAGTGACTCAGACTTGCGATGCATTTACCTTCCTATCTCTTCCTATGTGATCCACCATCTCGGTATCACAGACTCTTATCCTGACCAAGCGTAGGCTTTGGCCAGAGGGTGTATGGTGGGGTGTGGTGACACGCAGGCCCACGCGGTGGGAGCTGGGATCACTGTCGCTGCCCCCCTTGTGTTAAAATCCTGGTCAAGTGTCTGTTGCAGATCAGGAGCGGGGGCCTGGTGGCACGTCTAGGTGCGGGTTCGGCCGTGCCAGCCGCCTTCGTTCTCTCCTACCTCCGGCTTTCTGGGCTCTGTCACGACATCAGACACAGGTTAGGAAGAAGGGGGGAGTGCGGTAGATGTGTCCCAAGTCTACTATCGTCATAAACTAATCCACGTGCTAGTCACCGCGGTTGCTTCTGGCCTGCTGTGGACATTGTCGAAATGGACGGCCGAACTGTCATCACAAACCCAGGCGACCGTAGGCTCAGTTGTTGTCTAAGCTAAACGGCCAATGTGATCGCGTCACACGCGAATTGATCACTAATTCGATATGTACCACACTTTCATTACAGAGATCGTGGGCCTTGCATATGGAGCATATGGGGCCACTCTAAGAAGGAGTCACTGCGGGGTAATCCAAAACCGAGTTATCTACCTCGGTTGGCAACCTATCAGACACGACTGGTAACATATCAGGACAGATTCAAGTGCGCTGAACTCATCATGATTATTAATGCGCCGATTGGCCTTGCTGGCGAATTCTCCCGCAGTCTCTTTCTCACTCTCTTTTCGCACTCTCATGCACCGGCTGACTCTCCGATTCAGTTCGAACTGAGAAGACGATTGGGCGCAGTTACTTACAAAGCCAGGCAGCCACGTACGACGCGTTCTATGGATAGGGGCCGGCAGGGACCCTGTGCAGTCCGATGAACGTGTGCATCCCTGTTTAGGTCCACCTAACCTGCAAATCAGCATAGACTTCTAATTTTGGATATTTTATATGTGAAACTGGGCCATAAAAGCTAACTGAAGACGAGTGGTAAAACTCCAGTATCGCAAAGTAATAAGGTGAAGAAATTGTCGATTGTGCTGCTTCTTCAAACGAAGACGCCTGTTACGACACCACTGCAAAACTAGATACCTTAAAATCAAAGAAGAACAATACTATTTACACAAATTTAGTGCGTGCGTCGCTGGCGCTCGACTACGTCTGTGCGTCTTGAGGTGCATAGGCCCGGTAGGGAGTAAACGTCCGAACTGGCTCTCTCTCGGGCCTCTAAGCACTGCCTCAACACCCGTACTCACGACCTTCATTTGCGGCCTAACGAAGCCATGCTCCGAATAGCGGTTCCGGCAGCCACATCCACTGGCAGACGCGGCTATCTGAGAGGTCATCTCATTTTTCCAGCATGGATAAAATTGTGCGTTAAATTTGAAATTTGTTGTGCAAGGAGACGGGTCATGCTGTAACACGCTACTGGGGTACACAGTCATACTAGGTCAGGAACAGGACCCTGTCTCATTACCAGTCGCCTGGGCCTAGTCCTATCACTGGCACATGGCGGACGTGAGGAAGGGGGTGAGATGGCTGTTGCGCCTGTTTGGCTCATTATAATTTAACGCACGCACACACACACACACGACAGCTAGACCGTCGTGAGCGACGATGTGTCCACCGTGTGCTCCACAGCAGGGTGAGAGCAGGGACAGTGATTTGTCCCCATCTTGAACCGGTGTCAAGACAGAGTCAAGGAGATCTGAGGCAAGGGAGGGCGGAGGTGACTGGCGCGGCCGGACCCGCACCTTGGCGTATCACCAAACCCATAATAGCTAGTGATCCAGCCACACACACACATTTGCCTGACGTTCTCGATTTTCACATTAACTCGTCTTAAGAGACAGCCACAGATAAGGGCGGAGCCAGTTTTTAATCAAGTGGGAACAACAGACGAAACGAACCATCCTTGTCTGTAGCTCTGTTTCTCTCTCTGGTGTGCGTTAAAGTGAGAATACGAAATGATTGACAAGCAAAGATGCTTGTTCTTCTTTCTCTTCTCGGCTGCTCCCTTAAACGCATATCGTTTGTGTCGGCTTTTACTTAACGTCATCGCCGCGCAGTCCATTTATGTAGACCTTAAATTTATCTCTACATTGATTTATGCACAGTACTTTAGCTCTCCATCCTCCTGACTGCATGGGGTTCTTTTTGAGGGGTTTCACGGTTTTTTGGTGTCCAAGTTAGCTTTTGAAAAGAAGCCCTTTCAGCTATGTTTCCGGACGGTGGAACAGAGCTTGGCCAGAGATTCTTTCAGCAATACTTAGAAAGGAAATTTCTCGATGAACGTAACTTATTTCATAGATGTTTTGACAGATTTTTACTAATTCATATTGACCCAACTGTGAAGAACACGGCGGTCTTGGTGGGATTCGAATCCACACAGTAAGGGGAAGGTTTTAGTAGAGCCAACGCCCTAACCACTTGAGCTACGAGGCCCAGCCGAACGACGGGAGTTTAATCACATTTGGGTCAAGTTACTCGCCCCAACCTACTGCAACGTCTGGAATCCGCCAAATCTGATACGGCAAGTTATTCAAAATCTGCCAAAACATCTATTAATTACGCGAGCCTGGTAGTCATCTGGTGGATTCTAGGTGACTTACTTAGGAAATCCTGCTTGGCCAGTCAACTTGCTGTATCACATTTGGTGAATTGCATACGTTGCAGTAGGTTGGGTGGGTAACTTGACCCAAATATGATTAACCTCGCATCGCCCGGCGGGGCCTCGTAGCTCAAGGGGTTAGAGCGTTGGCTGTAATAAAGCCTTCCCCTTACTGCGTGGGTTCGAATCCCACCGAGGCGCCGATTTTTCATAGTGGAGTCAAGATGAAACTTGTTGGTCGGTCATCTGGTCACTTCGAACTTATTTACCATCGTTGGTTAACCACACACCAACACTTTACCCGTCGCAGGCTACGACGTGTCTCACAGAGTGAGCGCGATACCGTCGACTTGTTCGTAGACCAGTTTGTAGTGGGACAGACTTTCGAAGCATCTACGCCACACCCTCTCTCTCTTCCTTCCGACGCCAAGACAGTGCTAAGACGACCAGGGGTGGACTCGCATGCAGTGACTGACAAACCTAAACGGTCGGTCTACGCCTGCCATACACGATCTGGCTCCCAGCAAATGTACCGCTCTACTGTAAGGGCAGTTCGGATCTCATATGCGTGGGGGTGGAAAATTAAGCGAAAACCATTGCAGCCTGACTCACAGTCCTCCGGTCACTCCAAAATACTCCCACGGGACCGAATCATCACGTCAATTGGCAACCTTCCAAGACACGATTCTCAGGGCATCATGATAGATTCAAGCGCGTCGACTGTATTATGGTGAGGGGTCGCTGATTTGCTGTGAGGATAGATTTTTAAATATCGATCTCATAGTCCTTTCACTCCCCACTAATCGCACTCAAGGTCCATGGATTCGTTTTCAGGCGCCCTGGTCAGTTCAAGTATTAGGCCAAATGCTCCACCACTGAGCCACAGATTCATATTGTGAGTCGTGATTTCAAGTATTTTTAATCCCGTGGCGGTACGCGCACCAGTTTTCTCAACTGTTACCTGTCGCTGTGTTGTTTATGCTTGTTTCAAATTAATAGTGAGAACATTGTACCGCAAAATTCCTCAGTCTATCCTGATTGTCTTAGAGAATACGGTTGGTTCCGGGACTTTTTTCGGCGTTAAAGTCTACAGCCCACACGGGATGTTGCGCAGACTTAGGCAGTCAGTAGTGGAGGTACTGGCAGCAAAAACAGAATGACAAATGCGGGGTCACACTGTGCGTCAGTCGTTGCTGCCTCAGCCCTCTCTCGAGTAAAATCTTCCGTTGGTGGAAAAGTGTGCCGGGCTGAACAATTGTTTAACAAAGGCAAGCATGCAACTGTTTGGGTGACTAAGACGGAAGTAAAAGGTGTTGCTAACCTAGGCGGAAGTGCGTGTTTGTTATTATCCCACGTTGAGTGTGCCAACATATGCATAAGCGTTTAGAGGGGTTTTTCTGTCTGGTAGGTCATCCCTGTGCTGTTATAAGACAGCACCTTTTATCAGTAGACATGATACAAGAGCAAGCAACAGCATGTTTGACTTTTATACTGGGAAAAATTTTTGCCATGTCAGGAAGTCTCGAAAAGGTTGTTTTGCCCCAAGATGAAAAAAATTTGTATAATTGAGCCCAGATATGCCTTTCCTGACTGCAATGGCTTTTAAATGTTCCCACTGCAGCCTTTAGATTAAAACTTTAATGGACTTTGTTCTCCATTTTATTGTGGAAGTCAATTTTATTTCTGCCGAGGGCAATTGGGGGACAACTTTTCCGCCAGTAATTCCCCAAGCAGTCATCAACTGCTGCAGTTTTATATTTTCGCGAGACTCATGCAAGGGTGGGACTGAAGTGCCACCACTTTTTTAACTTCCTGATTCATGGTCTCAGTAGTTTTCTTCAGTTGCATACCCACACTGCGTTCGTAAAAGCAACTTGCAAAATAGCCATCCTCCTAAAGTGCTCGAACATCTAGATAGAGCTTTTTTGGTCTCCTGCATTCGCCTTTTCCCAATCATTGTTTCTAATTGCTGCATTACCGATAAAGTATTTTGTGGAGCTCAGTTCTTTCCTCACGAATTGCGCCCTCTTGTTAAGGAAAGGTTGTGGACAGTATTACTTCTCGCAGCTCCCTAGCAGGTATTTGTATATTTATGGCCGGGGGTTTTCGATGGTAGACCACTGACCGTTGCACTTTTATGATGCTGAAAACTGGGCCTCCTAATAAGAAACAGTCATAGTTTGTCTGCAGATGTTATGATCATTATGTTTTTGCAGAATGTAACATACTTTTCCCTAGTTGATATTATGTTTATTTTCTAGTTAGGGTATCCGGAGCACATAATTCTGAACTTTTCCATCGTCAAATATGGCTGTTCCCAAACCCGGGTAGTTTACTTCAAGGGAGCCCCTTCCTACAAGCTCAACTCGATTTTCGTTCTTTTGGCTGGTGAATATGACCTACTCGAAAACCGGGCAGCGATAGAATGTAGGACCCACAATTAACTTGGGCTAGCCTGTGGACCGTGCCATACGTTGAATAGTGGAAGAGGGGGCTTTACGATTGGGGCAATACACAGGACGGGGAGCAAGAAGACACGGAAAATAAATTTTTGCCGAAAGTCTTATCCTACGCTGTCACTTGGCAAAGAAAGTAAGCTCGCTTATTAAAAAATTAACAAAAAGCGATTTTTAAAAAATAACAGAATTTATGCAAACCGCCGCTGGTAAGTTTACATTTAGTAAGGTAGGGAAGGAAATTTCAAACAATGCGAACGGGAACTAATGAGGGTAGGGTTTAGGGTATATTTTTGTAGTTGCTTTTTACTTGTGGACCATACACCCCATCGTTGCCGAAAACTGTATAAGAGTAGATTCGTAAGGTTACGAGACACTCGTGTGCCCAACATACGATAGTCCTGATTGGCCACTCCCTGGTGACTAACCAGAGAATAATTCTTCAACCATGCTATTAGACTGTGTCATTTTTCTTTAGCCTATCGACACTTCATTGTTTCTTTTTTTCTCTACAGATTGTCCGCCAATTAATGGTCACAACCGTTTTCCGCCTCGTACTGACATACCGGACGACGACGATTCTGCGCGCATCTCCCTCCTTCCCTGGGTGAACGCCTCGTGGATCGGATTGACGCCCCTCCGTGGTCGAAGGGCACACACGTCGACGAACACTGCCGTTAGGTTCACATTGGACGGTGGGATTGAAAAGTCTGAAGCGGCATTCCAGCCTGTCGCTGTTCACTCACTCAATGAAGCTGATCCCGGCAGTTTGGTTCTGCCGCGTTGCACCACCTGGTCTCCTCTCTCCAGATCCGATCTCTCGCTGCCTTTCGCCTTTCAATTTTCTTATCAGGTAGCAACTCCACTTGTGGAAATGTTTGCCCTGATGTAAGTTTTTGATGTGCGTGGGTCGGATGTAGTTGGAAATGGGCCAGGGTAGTCACATGTGAGCCTACGCGTTTATTTTGGGCCTTATCGAAAAGTTCCTTAATTTCGCAATTTACTATAGGTAACGACTTATGTTGAAAGTGAAGGGACGTACAAATGGTTTACCATAATGACAGCAGGATCTTCTGCCACTGCATTACGCCGTTGTTAGGGCTTCGGCTCACCAGTGGACCCCCAAGGATTCCTATATGCTTTCCGGCATAGAAACTCCGATTTCAACGCTGTCTTGTTTACTTTTCTAGGCAATTAATACGCGAATTTGAAATTCCTCAGGACAAAGTTTCAAGGCTCGGTTCTTAGGTTTTTATATGAATATTTGTGCCGAAATCCACCGGTTACTGCAGAATAGCTGCGTATTATTCACAGTCCCCCAACAGCTCGAATATTCATACGTAAACTTTTGTACCGAGCCTAAAAGGCTTTTTTCTGAAGGATTTGCTCCAAATTCGCGCATTTATTTCCTCAGAAATTAAACAAGGCAGTGGGGAAGTACAGTCAGTAGAAATAAATGTCGCAGGCAACGATAGTCTATAGGGTTGGTACTTGAGTATACTAGTCAGCTGCAGTAACCCATCTGGCCATTAAAAAGTCGACAGCATGATTGATCGTGAAGAAGGAAATAGGAAAATGCACTGCCTCTGTCAAAAACAAACCGTATAGAGTAACTGAGGAAATTCATTACAATCTATTGATTCATTTGCCGGGTGCAGCCTATTGACAGTTCGACCGTCGATTTCGACGATGTCCACCGTGTGCCCCACAGCTGCAGCAGCGGTGGGAGCAGGGACGGTGACTTGCGCAGGGGTTTATAGTGGCGGTAGACTTGCGCTGCATCTACCTACACTCTCTCCTCCTCCCCCGCCTGGGCCCGGTGTCAAGACAGAGTCAAGAAGACCGGAGACGAGGGAGACCGCAGGTGGATGGCTCGGACGGATCGTCGCCTTGGCGCTCCACTCC